>CM055955.1:124975555-125449562 GCA_029490685.1 Schizonepeta tenuifolia
GTCATAAATTAGAGCTTCTCTCTCTCTCTCTCTCTCTCTCCCCCTTTTTTTTTTTTTTTTCCCTTCATGACAAACACACTACTACTAGTCTTTAGTGATTAGTTGTGATGAATGCAATGACACTGTTACATGTGCATTAGATTAATGTGTGGTAGACCTTCATGTAAGATTTAACACTGTGAGCATATACGCTACTTGAAAAATGTTGTCACTGATAATGCCATGCCACATGCTTGCAAACATCCATCAATTATTTTAGTACTGGAGTTGATTGGAAATATTAGATTTTTGTTTTTCGGATACTTTAGTTTTGATTTTCAAAGAGAAACATTTCTCGAAAATCATAATGACAATAATAAATTCTACCTCTTGGATAATTTATGACTTGTTAAATTTTCTTACAATGCTTCTTGGGCACTTCAGATATATCCATTTATTCTATCTAATATGTTACATTGCTCAATATTTTCAGTCAGCCCTTCCTCCAGACCAACTAGCTTGGTGCGGATTGGATAGCGTCGTGCTATACTGGGATGACATGCTGATGATGGTGGCTCCTTTGGGTGACCCAGTTCGCTACATATATGACGAGCCAATCATTCTTATTCCAGAATGTGATGGGACGCGTATCCTGTCCAACACAACCATGGAGTTTTTACATCGAGTTCCAGACTCTACAGTAGCAATCTTTCAAATTGGAAGCACGTCACCGCCTGCTTTACTGTATGATGTCCTGGAGCATTTTGACAGGCGAAGTGCGAAGGTAGTCTACCCTCGTCTTAATTATCTCATCCATTGTTGGGCCTATGCATGGTACAATATTCAATTGATTGCATTTTCTGAGGTTTATTCTATTCCATGTATTAAAATTGTTATTTACAAATTTGATAATTTGTTGCCTCAGCTTTTATATGCTTCAAATTAATAGAAATGTTGCACTCGGAAATTCTACACAATGCCTTAAACTATGTTGAAGATTTTTGTTGTTGGAAGATTGGATTCTGATGAAAACCTTGCAGTTATATTATTCTTCTCTTTTTTCTACCTTGCCTAATTATACTCTCCTGTTAGCCTCCCCCTTACACCTTCACTATTGAGTTGGTGATTGAAAAGTGAAAAGCTGGAGATTGCATCCTTATTATTGGGAAATATCTAATTATGTTTCATATTAAGGTGTAAGGTTACGATAGTAGGCTCATCAACATTGGATGTATGACTTTTTTTAGGACTGTTTTCTTAAACTATGCAAGAAATTTTTTAATTTCAAATATTGATATCCTATAATTTTCCAGGCTGTTGAGAACTTGAGAATGATCCGCTCATCACTACCTGAAGCTGTTGAGGCTTGTATTGATGCTGCCGGCTACGAATTTGATATTTCACAGCAAAGGACACTGTTGAGAGCTGGAAGCTATGGTCAAACCTTTTCTAGGTATAATTAGGTGAAATTTGACTCTTATGCATGAAGTTAGGTTCTCTTTCCTAATCTGCCTCAATTATGAGATGCATGCCCTCTTATTTAATTTGTCCTAGTTACGTATTCTTCTTAAGATTAGTAGAATTGTTATTGACATTGTTGTGAAATACTACTTTTCAAAGTCGTGATCTACCTGTGGATGTTTTTCTGATTCCTTACCATCATAAAGTTATGAAATTCTAAAGAGTGAACTGAAGATTTATACACCCTCTGTACCGTTCAACTTGGCTCATTTCTTTTTGGCACACCGATTAAGAATAAGGGGATTAGATGTAAAGGGTGTGTTTAGTGTATTTTGTATAGAGTATTTAAATAATTGGTAAAGTGGTTGTAAGTGCATTTCACTGACTACTATACATATAGTACTTAAATATTGCCTAATCTTTGCCAAAAAAGGAAATGAGCTAAGTTGAGTGGGACGCCTGAAAAGGAAAGTGAGCCAAGTTGAACGGGACGCAGGGAGTATTAGTTTTATTTGTTTTCCATAGCTTGGACTTGGTTCTTGAAGTTTCTTACACGTATTTAGTCTCTGATTTCTCACTCGAACTAAATTTAGTGCAACATTAAATCATGCTTAAGTTTGTTTACATTCCCATTCGTGCTCAGTGAGCAACATCTTATGTTTTTTGCTTTGGCAGCCATTTTCGACGTGACAGTATACAAGAGATGTGTAAGACACTGCGGGTCTTAAATGCGGTACGCCATGCCGACATTGGAATTCCTCTAAGCCTTCAGCAGTACAAGGTGCTTATATATTAGTACTTTAATGCTACAACTTCAATAGGCCATCTTGGAAATAATTTGTATATTTTTTAATTGCCAATGTTTCTTTATAGTTACTTACTCCGTCTGTTCTGATCAATCGCCTAATTAATGCTCACAAACACCTTCTAGCCTTGCGGATATCAGAGTACCTCGGGTTAAACCAAGTAAGTGATCAACTTGTCTCTTCTTTTTATTTACATTTTTACAAGAATAAATGTCATCCACCCATTGACGAAAAAAAGGAAGCTATATTTAGTACATTAATCTGCATTCCCTATTCTTTTCATCCACGTTGATAATTTATCTATTCCATACATCATCCATTATTCTTCAACATCTTCCATAGTTCTTCTATTGTCTATTTAAATGGATTAGTTAAATGCATGGACATTGATTTTCCAGATATTTTCCAACTGTAGCTCATACCAAGCCCAAATCCAAAGAATATAGCCTTCTTCCTGTAGTTTTTATTTCGAGTGTACATCCCTAGCTCCTTTAACACTCTATTCTACTGATTACAAGGAATAAAAAAAATGGTGTATAAATATGTGATCTTGATCCTTTTAGCACGTGTTACACAAACACCAATTCGGAGATATATAGTTGTTTGGATGTTTCTTTGAATAATATCATATTTAGGTAACTTTCTTAAAAGTGAAAGCCAAGAGGAAAAAACCTTTGTAGTACTAGCCATCATTGTAACCTACTTCTATCCTTTTTGGTATATGTCACCTGGGTAGCTTTGATTTTTTAAGTTTTATTTAATATTGTTCAGTTAACATAGCATTGCTTTGTCTCTCGTTTAGTAGTATTTAGTATGATATTCTTTTTGTTGTGAATAATTGTTTGCTTTTAATGAATCCACAATAATAAATTGCTAGTTTTGTTTTATTTTTTATTTTTTATTTTACTACAGTGAATACAGAATCAACGTGAGATGAAATTTCTTGATGCTTTTGATATTGTAGTGTATACCCAACATAGTGGGTTGGATATAACTAAAATTAGGGCTACTTTGTCTTGCCTGCTTATCAGTTTGTGGGTGGAAAGATTAGATATACTTTATTTGAAATTGTATGTTTGAGACCAGAAGAACAAGGACAGGCCTGTATGACAGAGAGGAGTTGTGAGCTAATTTGGCAGCTTGATCTGTAAGGCTAAACGTTATGGTGGATAATTTCCAGCCCTATGTTGGTCTTTATGGCTGGAATTGAATTGGAGAATCTATGAGGATAAAAATTCGTTAGAGGAGGCGTGGAATGTGGTTAAGTTTAGAGTTTCTTTTTGGGCATCGAATGACAAAGATTTAAAGGTCTTCTCATGTCAGATATCACTATAATTTGCAGTCATATTTGTAGTTTGGTGCTTTTATGTTCGGGGATTTCTCATTTCGCTAGTAACTTGCTTTTTTTATGAAGTTTGTTTCTTATTAAAAATAAAGTTATGAGTTGTTTCTGTTATTTTTTGAGTTTAGTTTTGTGTAAATACGTCTTAGGTCTGATCTATATCTGCCTAGAGCTTATTTTTGAGAAGTTGGGCTATTTCCTTGTTTAACTTTGCTGAAACGCCCACTTCCAAAAAGCAAACTGTACATCCCTTGATGTTTTCATCCCTGTTTGGGAGCCAACCCAAGAGCAAATTGTTGGTTTGAAGTTGAGGCTTATGAGCATGTTTATTTGAAGAGTGTGAACTGTAAAGTTTGGATATTTTTTATGCTAGAAGTTATCTGCTAACAAATAAAATGCTCCTTACAAAAGCAGTTAGCCATTCAGATTCAAACTCGTGAGTTAATTTGCAATGAGATCATTATATTTTTATGTTCACTTTGTATAGGAAGTCGTAATAATGCACTGGACATGTACAAAGATATCGGCTTCGGCAGTAATTCCTGATGCCAATCTTCTTGAGATTCTACTTGACAAGGTCAGTTTTCAGTAGTCGTATTACTCTATTCCCAAAAAAAAGTTACGATTTAAAAAATCTTTCATAGTATATACTGAATAGTAGTTATTTTATCAGCTTACTTCTAGTGATTGGTTCTGATTCTTGGATTACATTTTGTTACGTAAAATAATAATATAGGATCTATGCAATATCCCAACCGTCCAACTTACTGGCTAAAGGTCTCATAACTAATTTCATTGAACCTGATTGTGTATAAGCAGGTGTAGTTAGTTTTGCAGCAACCTGAACACATGTGTTTAAGTATTACTAACTGAACCATTTCTTATACCTGCAAGTTGCAACATGATTCTATAATTCACACCAGTTGTTTTGTTGCAAAAGGTTTTGTCTAATATATTTATTTATTAGATCTCAGTTGAAGATATGCAAAGGAATATCTTATGCAGCTGTTGCTGCTCACGCTGATAAGTGTGGCCGTAGGAAATTAGCTGCTATGCTAATTGAACATGAGCCACATTCTTCTAAGCAGGTAGAGTTTGACTTATTTCTCGTAGTCCTTTCCATATGTTATTCTCTGAAAGGATTTGATTATTTCTTGATTACATGTTTATATAGTCTTACGCATTGGTTTGATGTCATTCATCTTGAAAGCCATACTTGTTGACTCTCTTGAGATGCTTCTATACCAACATTAATGTATTGTTACGTCAGATTCCTCTCTTGCTAAGCATTGCGGAAGAAGATTCAGCACTTGTGAAGGCTACCGAAAGCGGAGACACTGATCTTGTTTATCTTGTCATGTTCCATATCTGGAAGAAGGTGTAGTATTGTTTAAGATAAATATTCTCAGACATCTTAATAGGCTAGCAAGCTTTATTATATTGTTAGATGAAATTCTTGGTCATAGTTCATTGATGCCAAATGTGCAATTTTGCAGAGACCACCATTGGAGTTTTTTTCAACAATACAGGCTAGACCCCTTGCACGTGATCTTTTTGTTAAATACGCTCGGTAGGTGCTGTAGTCCCAAAATGGTACGAGAATGGGACAAACTTGTTTAAATAATTTCGGATACCTCTCTGATCATTTTGTTTATTTTCTTCCAGGTGTTACAAGCATGAGTTTTTGAAAGACTTCTTTCTATCCACTGGGCAACTCCAGGTTAATTAACAGTAACCTGATTCATGCTGTCTTTCTCCTTCGTTTATTATTTGTTATATGTTCACATTTACCTGATCCATGGGTCTCATCTCCTTCCTTAATTATATATTCATATTTACCTAATCCATGGGTCTCTTCTCCTTTCTTTTATTATGTATACTCTTGGCACGTTTATGGAATTAGTGTAGTGAATTTCTGGTTAGTATTAGCAACTGACGCATATGATAGGATAACTTGGTAGTATGGCAAATCTTGTCTTTCAAAGTCCCATGCATATTCCTATTCGTTCTTCCATTTCACTTTTCTACTTCTATATACCAGATAGATTTTTGGTGGGGTTGCTATAGTCTTTGGAATGACTTGTATAATATGTTCTTGCACTTTTATTGCTGCTCTTTGCGGTATTTTGTTTTAAAGATAGTGTTCAAATGATGTTTTGTAATATTGTATCTTGGGCTGTTAGTAAGTTCATTTTGAATCCTAAGAGGCGCAAGTTTTATCCTTCTTATTGCATTTTCTCATTCAGAACATCTGTTGTAATAAAAAGTTTTATTTTTTGCAGGAGGTAGCACACCTCTTGTGGAAAGAATCGTGGGAAATTGCAAAAGATCCAAGGGCCAGCAAAGGATCGTCCCTTGGCCCACGCATAAAACTAATTGAAAAGGCTGGTAGTCTTTTTGCTGAATCGAGAGAACATATCTTTGAGGCCAAGGCAGCCGAGGAACATGCCAAACTTTTAAGGTAATTTTGTGTTGGGCAGTTAGCTTGTGAATAATTGCAAAACTCTTTACTCCCTAGAATTTACCATAATTATCATTATAAGAAACAAAAAGTATGTTTTAATTAAATTGATATAAGTTATAATTGCAAGATATGATATTCACTAAAAACTGTTGACAAAAGAATTAAAGAGCTAAATCCCAGCTACTAGCCATATCTCAAACTTCTGTGTGCTTTTGACCCTATAAAAGGACCCTAATATGACTCTATCCTGATATTCCATAGCGGTAATGTAAAAACTATTGATTCCATCTATCATGTCATTCTCTTATAATAATGACATAACTTGGTGTTGCTAATCATGGTACTAAATTTAATATATGAAACCTCATATCTTCTTAATACCTTTTAGTCGGAAGTAATCGATAAGTGCTGGACTATATTAAGTAATATGAACCATAGGAAAATACATGTCATGGAGACAAGTACAATTTACTACATTTATCAAGAACCCAGATAGTTTGTACTGATAGTAGTCTGGACACATGACATTTAGAATAGACTTAATCCAACAAGCATGATTTTGTTCTTCTCTGATCCTCTCCACCACACTCAGTGCCCTTTTTTTCTGTTTCTATTCAAAATGAATACATAGCTTTTATTCACAGAATTCAACACGAATTGGAGGTAACTACAAAGCAGGCTATTTTTGTGGATTCAAGTATCAGCGATACAATTCGCACATGTATTGTTCTGGGAAATAATCGTGCTGCTAATAGAGTTAGAGCCGAGTTCAAGGTTTGTACATCCTGAACAATAAAGTAACAATCGTGTGAAATAAACCATTTTAGGCATAATCTTGCCTTTTCATACATAGATGTGTGTGTTCCTTTTATTTGGCACAATTGATTTTCTGAAATCCATAAATATGATTCAGGTTTCTGACAAGCGGTGGTATTGGCTTAAAGTCTTTGCTCTGGCAACAATCCGAGACTGGGATGCGCTGGAAAAATTTTCAAAAGAGAAGAGGCCACCAACTGGTCTGTGTTATATGTTCTGAGTTTGTTTTGTATTCAACTTTTGTTATCTTGGTCCTATTTCGCCATTCTTTCCTCTGTGCTTCGTTCACTTAGTCTTCGTTATTTTGCATAATGTGAATATACTTTGCATGCACAAAAGTTTGTGAAATTTTCAACTGAAATTTCAGAAGTTGATGATCCATCATTACAGATGATCTCAATATTTGCTGACCTTTGGCTAAGAATTATTGGGCTTATGAAGTCCTATTTGCCTATATCTTTATTCACAATAGTAAGATCTCCTATAGGCGAGATGGAAACAATTGGAACAGTGGAGTGTCCTTGTATTTGTATCAGTCGATTAGATCAAGCGTCTTTTCTTCTGTGCTTTCTGGCTGCATAAGTTACTTCCAGACTATGCTTCTTGTATTTGCAGTAATTGAGTGATAATGCAGATTCTGCTGATTTATTTTGTTACAGAATTGCTTATTTTGGTGTGTACCACATTTAAAGTTTTATGCTTTACTGCAAAGTTTACTAGGTTTTCTTATGCTTGGGTATGATAAATGCTAAACTGAGAAATAACTAATATGAAGTTAACATTCAACGGTCGGTTAGTTGAAGTTTTTGCATATCCTGTTCCGGTATCATGCTTTTGACTCATTTCTAAACTTTCGACAGTTTCCCTTGGTTCCAGAATCATGCTGTTTAACATTTATCCTGCCATTTCTAGGTTATCGTCCATTTGTGGAAGCTTGTGTTGATGCGGGAGAGAAAGACGAAGCACTTAAATATATACCAAAACTTTCTGATCCCACAGAGAGAGCTGAGGTAACTATTCACCACCACATAAATATGAGAACTGTGTGTTGTGTTTTAGTAGCTGAATGGGTGTAATTGGGAAACAAACAGGCTTATGCGAAAATCGGAATGGCGAAGGAAGCTGCAGATGCAGCAGCTCTATCCAAGGATGGTGAACTGTTGGGAAGATTGAGATCATTTGCACCAAATGCTACGGCTTCATCTATTTTTGATACTCTGCGCTCATCCTTCCAAGGCCTCTCTTAGTTTTGTTTGCTTGTGATTAGTCGTACGAATTTCGGGTTTTTGATGCGTGTAAAGCTTGTTCCCTTGTCAAAACTTTTCATCGTGTGAGAGAAGGTTATGTGATTCACCTTTGAGAACCTACTTAGCATGAAGAATTTACATTATTTGGTCACCTTAACATAAAATATAAATTCTTTTGTTCTTTCTTGTGTGCGAGTTATTTTTTCAAATATACCGTATACGTACATACTAGATCAAATAATGTGCATTCGCACACAAAAAGAATGATTCTAATTCATAAATTTTGATGGTCATTTTACTAATGATGGTGTTTATAATTTTCTAAATAAAGACAAATGTAATCTTTAATCAAGCTCACCTGAAAACGAAAGATGAGGAGAGGGGAGTGAGAAAGTGATGAGAAACTGAAACAGAAAGGGAGTGCGCGGGGGAGAGTGAGAGATTATTTAATATTTTTTAACTAATTCAGTTATTTGTTTATATGGCTATTCCTTCGAATTTATCCTTTCCTTTTGCAATATTTATAAAGCAAACAAATGATGGCGATTTCGGCTATACAAATAAATACGAGAGATAGATATATCTTGTGACTTGACATTTACCCTTTAAAAATCTTCAAACATGTTAGCTGCAAAGAAGGTCGTTTCATCCCATTTTCTTGCAGGGTTCCTCCTCTTCTTCAATCTTCTCCCACTAGTTGCTTCAGTTGATCAACATTCAAGCATCATCAACTCCACCAACAAACTCAACATTAATCAAAAGGTACTATCTTCACAATGTACTGTCTGTTAATCAATAATATCAAAAACCATGATTCATTACAATTCAAGATTTTGATAAGTCATCGTTCGATTTCGTTTCAGATCACTCCTCAACTGTCATATGAGATCAAACTCCATGGGTTCCTCCTCTGGACTGCTGTTGGTTTCTTGATGCCAATTTCTGTACTCATAAAGAGGATCTCAAACATACAGGCTGCATCTCCCACTAACCTAAGAATCATATTTTACGCTCATGCTATTACTCAGGCAAGAAATTCAAATTCACTTTTCTTCAATTTCCATATCAAAAATATAAACATCATACTTTTCTGCAGTCCCACGTAGCAAAATCATTACTTACATATTATACTAAAAAGAAAAAAGCTAGCCCTTTGATGTGTAATAATCATAATGAAATCTTGCAAGGAAAGAAACGGACTAGGCCTAGCTCCACTTATGATGTTAGGTACACAAAATTAATATTAATCTCAAATAATTACTCTATTATTTCACTATGATCTGCAGGTTTTCGCAGTTCTTGTTTCAGCAGCAGGAGGGTTAATATCAATAAAATATTTCGACAACTCTTTCAGCAACAGTCACCAGATAATAGGTCTAGTCTTTTACTCAGCCATATGGTTGCAAACAATGCTTAGCATCTTGAGGCCAGAGAGGTTAGCATCGACCTTTCGATTTGAACGTAAAATAAATTTTGGTTCGACTCTATATATTAATTTGCTATCCATTTTGTGGTATATATGTTTGCAGGGGAAGCAGAAGCAGAAAGATATGGTTTATTTTCCACTGGCTAGTGGGAATAGCAGCTTCATTGCTTGGAGTGATTAATGTGTTCACAGGTTTACAAGCTTATCATAAAAGGACATTGGAAGATGTAAGAATTTGGACAGTCATTTTTATGGTTGAGTTGTGTTTGATGCTTCTTGTCTACCTTCTTCAAGAAAAATGGCACTACTTAGGGAGGCATGGAACGGTGTTGTTTCAAAGAATAGACCAGAAGAGTGCTCCGTCTGAGGCTTAATTATTGAGGATTTTATTTTAGAAGTTGAATTTATATATGTTTCTGTTAATCTTTGTAACATTCTTGATCATCCAAAATAGGCATTAATAGATACATGAATGTGAGTGAAGAAAGAAAATCATGTTTTGAAATTCAATAATTGGCTTGAGAAGAAAGGTACTAAAAACTAGCTTTCAATTGTTTGTAATGCATTAATTGTGATTAATTGTATTCATAACACATGGTGGATTGATTTTTGGTTCTATAATCTGTGTGAAGTAAGTTGCTAGGATAGAAATTAAACTTGTGCAATCAAGTGGAAAGTGAGTGAAAAAGCATTTACTCTTGAATAGTTTAGATGCTCTCGCTGTTTGGGTGTGCAAACTGCAAAACTAGTTTTATAGTAGATTTATTGTTTTGAATTTGGAAAATATGTTTTATATTCCGAGTTGAGAATACAGATAAAGGCATTGGATCCTTCTTAGCCTTCTTATAAGCTTTCATATTATTGAGGCATAGGAATGTGGGATATTATTACTTTGATTCTTGTAAAAGAAAGTTGAAAATAGTAATGAAGTTGCCACATATCAAAAGACGGGAGTCATATTGAATTATTTTAACAAGACAAAAACTTGGGTGCAACTGTTTCACCGTAAAACACCAGCCCATTTGATCCGTCTCGATCCGTTTGACCCGGTCAAACCCCTCTTTGACCATTTTTTTTATATATATTTTTTTTAATTTTTTTTCAGTTTTTTTTTTCCAATTTTTTTTAATTGTTTGCCGCATCTTCTATGGTCAAGATTCGAGCGAGGGGAGCCGAAGGCCTCGGAGCGAGCCGAAAAAGTCCAAATTGTTGCCCGCCGATTATCCTTATTTTAGTAATTGGAGCGAAGGCAGAGCCGTAAAATCGAAGCCGAAGGCGGAGCCTGGGAAAATAATCTGGAAAAAAAAAAAAAAAAAAACGGGCGCGTGGATCTCACGCGCCGGGTCGAAATGGCGCGTGGCGGGTCGGGGAGGGTCAGGTTGTGTACAAATGGGTGCAGACTTATGCAACCAAGTCCTTCTCTTTTAACAATGGTGTGGAAATAGCAAAACAATGTCAAAAAGGATTAATTTATTTCACAATTAACCTTTATCTTATTGTTGAATATATATGAATTTGTATCCAATGCAAACTTTGACGAACATTACAAAACCGATCATTGTGTCCTACAATTAGCAAGAATGTTGCCACCATTTCTTCAACACATATATATTGTGTATCCTCTAAATGAATTTTCTCTCTTAGAATCGAGCATAACTTTAAAAAGGCATCAGGATACATCCTATATAACTGTCGAAAACTGTGTGGATCACCTTGAATCATGTTACGTATAAAAAGAGTACCCTGTTTAGTAATTGGCCGTCGCCTCAAAGAAGGTTGAATACGTCGAGGCATATTTCTAATCTTTCCTATTACAATTATCACGATCTTAATTGTCAACATCAACTGCTTCACCGTTTCATAATAGTTAATTTCCTCTTCTTCATCTATTTCTTCAACCATTTCTTCTTCCATTATATCAAAATTTTCCATGACTGCATATATTAGAACATTGTAAATAATTAACAAAGTCATTTCACCAACAACATAATAATTCATCCAAAACAAAACAAAACAAAACATCAAACGATCTTATGACAAAAAATACAATGTCCAATCTAAAACATAAATCATATCACCAACAAAGTCATGACAAAATATAAAATAACCATTACAAGACTCAAATGATCACTAATTTTTAATCTTGTAAGCTATCCAACGAGCTCGTTCTTCAATGGTCATCTTCAAAAAACTATCTTTTTTTGACTTTGTGTCAAGCAAGTCAAGTGCCTTAAGGCGAACTTTATCATCCAAATCTGGGATCTCTTTGATAGCATCCCAAGCTGTGAAAGATCGTTCCTTTTCTCTTTTCTCTAGTATAGTATCTCTTTTTTTGTAGGAGGCTATGAACTCCATCAAAATGTGTTTGTTAATTTTCTAAGCTCTTCAATGAGATCGGGATCACTAGAGGCAGAAGATGCTTCGTAGTGTGTTTTACTCCTTTTGGGAGCTCTTCTTTGAGTTGAGAAATCAGACACTTCAGGGAACAACGGTGGTGTGGAACCAGATGATGGTGGCTCATCCTGAGATAATCCTACAAACATCTCCGTTTCAGGGTCGAAATTCAATTCTTCTATCCGAGGCTCTCTATTTTCATGATCTCCTAGTGTCCTTGCATCAATAGAATTACCCAACCCAATGGAACTTTTTCCTACAGCAACACCATTTCCTATAGCAATTTCCAAATCCTGATAATCAGGACATTCCCCGTAGCGCAAGTGAATGTCTTTTGGCCGCTCCTAGCATAAATAGAAAACAAAATGAAATAAACACTAAATTATTATAAAAAAAATTATTCAATAATATTATTGTAATGTAATGCTTAAGAAACTTACTGCTAAGTACGACTCCCATACTTCATCAGAAGCCGTGAACCTTTTAGTATTGTGGTCGTATCCAAAATCAGAGCTAAACCTCATAAGATTGGAATAAGATAACCAACGAATTTTAAACCATTTGAGACGGCTTTGGTAATTGCTATGTGTCTTATTACAACTAAGTCTTTCGTTAAGAATGGGAAGTATTCGTTCTTCCACCGTTGCTTTGGTAAAGATACCACTATTATCACGCCATCCCCTACCCGCAGCATCAACCATAAGTTCTAACAACAAGTCGCTTTGATCCTTAGTCCATTGCTCATAGGATGGCTTTCTTTTCAAATCTTGTTGTGAATCCCCCATGATATAACTCTATTTCATATATTTTAAACATAGTAGATAATACAAATATTATATAATATATGCAAATTATATAATACAGAAATCAACGAAAAACAATGTTTAATTACCAGCCGTGACTGGCTTCTAGCGCCGGTTGGACTGCTCAGCGGCAATGATTTCCAGTGAGCGCTGGAAGCCAGCCGCCATTGGTTTATTCATCACACAGTATATTACACGATGCATACATATGAACCAGAGATCAATCCAAGCGACCGTCAATCCAAACCATAATAATAATAACCAAATTCAATAAACAACTACCAAAACATGGGAAAAACCCTAGTTTCATACCTTCAAACAATCATTATCACAAGAAACATAACACAAATCTATACACATACAGTACACAAACAAAATAAAGATAGAAAAATAATGGAAAACAAGTTGAAGAATAGTACCTTTTTGTTGGAAGAAGAACGAAGGAACAACACCCAGTACGAAAAATAATACGTGAAGTCTGGAGATTTATAGGCTTCGAAGCCTAAAAATTTCTAGCCGTCGCTGGGCCCCAGCCGCGGGTGGAAAAGGGCCAAGCGGTTTCTGGACAGCCGCCCTCGCTTGTTTCTCGTGGACTCTCAAATTCTCGTGGTTGAAGGTCGGAATTCGTTCAGTACAAAAATTCATTCAAATCACGTTAAATTCCATAAGACTCAACAACACTAAAAAGTCAGTGAAGTTTTCAATACCACCAAATTTTTATGGAGTTTAAAAAGTTATGATTGAATACCACCAGATTTTTAAGGAGTTTAAAAAGTCTGGATTGAATACACCCAGACTTCCAAACTCCTAAAAAATCCCACAGAGTCTTGATTGAATACACCCCCTTAGCTTCTTGAAAACAGTATTGATAGGAGTTCTTTTTTTTTTCCTTTCTTTTTTTTCATATTACACGTGTATTTTCACATCAGATTCGATATGTTACTTTTGGATAGAAGTATGAACTTTTTTATGTGGGCTCATTAGTTGTTGTGTGACAAATCAAAGACTCCTCTTAAACGAATGTGAGTTGTTGCATCTGCATTTATATTTATATTCTCTTTTTCATGGATGTTATATGATTTTATTTACACGCTTATTTCTTGTTATGCTTCTCTTAAAGAATAGTTTATTCTTCTTTTGAATCACGAAATTGCAATTGTTAAAACGAATTAAAAAAATTGAAAAATACATTATTCATAATGTGTTCTAATTGAAATTTAGAGAAAGACGAAAACACCCTTGGAACTTGGAAGCGTTTTACTTAGCCGTGTTGGAATCCAGAGTAAATCCAGCCAGCCCACACACGGCTAACGTCAGCACCCATCTGGAAACAAACACGCATGAAATATGACCGTTACATAATCAAAAGAAAAACCAAAAGCAGGCGATTTTTAAAATTAGCAATAATGGCGTTAGATTTCCCCTAAATCTAACACAATAAATTCTCTCCCTCCCCCTCAAATTCAACAAGGCTTTAACACCACACCGAATTTCCCTTCCTTATTTATCTCTCTCCCTTCGTTTTTTTCTCCTGATATAAGATTTTGAAGGTGGAGCGTTTAATTTTTGAATTTCTTTTTTTCCTTATGCTGAAAGACAAGGAATGGCGAGAAAATGTGGAGATGAGATGAAACTTGAGGTTTTGCAAGTCGTGGAAGAAGCAGGAGGAACAAACCTAGATTGCCCGATTCAGTTAGAGCCTCAAACTCAACAGCATCCTTACGCGTTTCATGTGTCTGGCCCGCGCAATGTTCCTACCATTAACTGGAGAGACCTCATCAACTCCACTTGGTCAGTCGCAATCCCTCTTCCTTACCTTTTTTTTTCCTTCTAATTTTGGATATTCTTCATTGCATTTTTTTGGATGAGCGGTTCTTCACAGATTAGTCAGATAGTTTTGCTGAATTCTCGTTCTGTGCTAAATTTGAAACTAGTGATCTGTGCTGTGGCTATGTCGAATTAACGATTTAGAAGAATTAGAAGGAATTAGATCTTTTTTGTATCTATTTCTGTTTTGAGGTTCAAAATTGATAACAGTAAGAGCTCTGACTTCGTTCAATGATTTAGTGTGGAATATAGAAAATTACACAAAATTGTTTCGTGAAATTATTGCATTGCTGTTTCATAATCATGACTAAAGACCGCATTTCTCCTTCAATTTGTTGTCTTGATCATTAAATCAAATGTAGAAATTTGGAGGACTGAAGTTGATGTTTCTTCAAAAACTAAGAAGTAACACGAATTTATAATATTGAATTAACAGGAAGGATGGCAAATACAAAAGGACAGTAATTGCTTGCTTTATACAAGCAGTATACTTGCTTGAAATCGACAGACAGGAAAGTAGAAGCGATGAGACTGCTCTTGCACCTAAATGGTGGATACCTTTCAAGTACAAACTAGTCGAAACCCTCATAGACGAAAGAGATGGATCAATATTTGGGGCGATACTTGAATGGGATCGAGCAGCTGCTTTGGCAGATTTTGTGCTTCTCCGACCCAGCGGTGCACCAAAAGCTGTTCTGGTCCTCAGAGGAACTCTCCTCAAGAGCCCTACAATTAGACGGGACATAGAGGATGATCTCCGTTTCTTGGCGTGGGAAAGCCTCAAGGGGTCAGTGAGATTCACTTGTGCATTCAAGGCATTGAGATCTATTTCCGACAAGTATGGAAGCAGCAATGTGTGTATTGCAGGCCATTCTTTAGGAGCTGGCTTTGCTCTCCAAGTAGGAAAAGCTCTGGCTAAAGAAGGGGTGTTCGTTGAGGCACATTTGTTCAATCCTCCATCGGTTTCACTGGCTTCAAGCCTACGAAACATGGGGGAGAAAGCCGGGATGATGTGGAAGAGAGTGAGAGCAATGCTCCCTTCGAGTACTGAAGGTGCTGATGGTGTGGAAGAAGCAAAATCATCGGTGACATTGGGATCGAAGCAATGGGTGCCTCATTTATACGTGAACAATAGCGACTACATCTGTTGCTACTATAGTGACCCGGTTGGGGGGGAAGAGAGCAATGGTGCGGATAAGGAGAATGCCAAGCCACCGGAGACGAATAACTCACCATGCTCGGCTAAGCTATTTGTGTTCTCCAAGGGAAAGCAGAAGTTTATGGAAGCACATGGTTTGGAGCAATGGTGGTCGGATGACTTGGAGCTGCAAATGGCTGTGAGCAATAATAGTAAGCTGATCAGCAGACAGCTTAAGTCATTGTATAGCCTCCCACCAACGCAGCAGTCACCGGCCAAGACTCCGCCGAGGTGAAACGGTGTTCAGCTTTGTTTTGTTTTTCTAAGTATTTGATCATACAAAGTTCCTCAAAGGAGCTGAGAAAAAAGTAATGGTGGTGCATGTTCTGATGATTATCAGACATTCTTGTGTTGTACACTTGTGCTTCATCAAACAGTTGTTGCAATTCGTGTAACAATAGTTGATTCTTTGAGTATAGTGTTTTATTTTTCATGCACAATTTCATTTGTCGTTGCAATTAAAGATAGGCCAAATAATAGATTATAGTCTACCTTTGGAAGGTTTCAGATTTTAAAAATGAAAATAAAACAGAATGAATCTTTTAATTATGAGGTAGTCTCCCATGCGGCAGGTCGCACATCACATGCGACCGGGTCGGGTCGGGTTGACCCGGTCAACCCGAGTTTGATCCGTTGACCCAGTATTTTTTTTTTCTGCTTCGATTTTACGGCTCTGCCTTCGGCTCTGATTTTACGGTCCCACCTTCGCTCTGATTACTAATTTAAGGATAATTGGCGAGCAACATTTTGGACTTTTTCGGCTTGCTCTGAGGCCTTCGGCTCCCCTCACTCGAATCTTGACCAAAGAAGAAGTGGCAAACATAAAAACGAAGAGGCAAACAAAAAAAAATGTGGAAAAAAAAAGTAGAATTTAAAAAAAAAAATTGAAATAAAAGCTGGAAAAAGAAAACAGAAAATAGGAAAAAGAAATTGGAAAAAAAAAAAAAAAAGCGTGCACCCCACGCGCAGTCGCATGGGGTGCAACAGGTCGTATTTGAGTTTTTGCCTTTCATTAATTAGGTGAGTGTTTGATTGGAATAGAATGAAGAAAATTTATTATTGATAAAAAAAATTAGAGGTCTGAAAAACACGATTCCACTGGGGATCGAACCCAGAATCTCCAGCTCCGTAGGCTGGCGCCTTATCCATTGGGCCATGGAACCTTTGTTGATGCAAATTTCCAGTGTTATATAAATAGAAATTTAATGTGTAATGTTTGGTTTACAATACCATAATATGTTGTATTGCATATTTGCATTAACAGTGAGCATATTAAGCTTCTGACCTCCCCCCCACCCCCCTCTCTCTTTCTCCCCAAAATAAGAGACCAAACTTGTGTTATTCTAATTATTCAATCTTATTAGTTCTTTTCTTAGAAGTCGAAAACCAATTCATACAGTCATTTATTATTTATTCAGAATCTAGTTTTGATCATATTGTTTTATTGATGATTTATTAGACATCGCTCACTATAACAATTTCAATTTCTCAAACGAATGTTATATGTACAATTTCAATTTCTCAAACGAATGTTATATGTAGGATTGGTTATGTAATTATAATTTGATCGCTTCCTGTAATTATTACATGACACCATGAAATTTTAATAATTTAGAGATATCAATAAATTGATGGACTAATAATTATTAATTTGAAGTTTTTTTTTTTTTTTTTTTCAATTTTGACATACTACCTTTGTCATTTCAACTTGGCTCACTTTTCTTTCTGAGCGTCCTACTCAACTTGGCTCGTTTCTTTTTTTGGCAAAGATTATGTCATATTTTAGTGTTTTACTACTATGTGTACAATATTCTGATTTTATGAACAGTGAAAATACATCCACACCCACTTTATCATCAATAATTAAATACTCTATATAAAATACACTAAACACACATTTTACATTTAATCTTTTTATTTTTAATCTCCGTGCCGAAAAAAAGTGGACCATGTTGAACGGGACAAATGGAGTACTCCATAATTTTATAAATGCATAATTTCAATATACCGATATTAAATAGACTCACGAATGCCTAACTTAAATATATTAATGCATCTACAAATTACTTGTAACTAATTGAAAATAAATACGATATATCAAAGCACCCAACCATGATTTCTCATATAATACTGTTCGATTTTATTTTACTTTTTAAAATTGAACACCCAACAACTGAAAGTAGCAACTCTGGGAGCTCGAGAACTGAACGGATGCGATTATAATTGTTGAAAAAAAAATTCGGATAAATTTAAATTTCAACATCAATAGGTTCCTACTTTAACAAGTTAGAATACTATTCATATAATATTTATTAAATATTAATTATAATATAGATGACATCTATAAATGTAAATATATTACCAAATATTATTTTATCATCTTCTTAAAATTAATTTGCCAATTGTTAAAGTGGTGGAAGTTGGGATATGAGAAAATTATTTATTAATTTATTGAGTATTAATGTACAAAGATTAATTTTACTATATATCTACACATATTAGCAAGTATATATAATCTTTTTCTATATCATCAATATTGGTAAGAATTAAAAAAAAAAAAAAAGACAAGAAATCTACTATCTTCGACTATATTTTACATTATTTTCTCATATTTTTCCAATATCTTCTCAAAATTTAGTAAAAATACACTGATTGAAATAATATACTGTGTTCTACAGATACTTCATGTAGAAAAATATTAAAGTATCAGGAAACATCCATCCAGATATTTTCATCCTTGTGTGTATTTTATATTTATTTTTTATATATCCATTAGTAATTAATTTTATTAATTTTTTAGGTGTTGTTTCACATACAAAGCCTCATCCCTAGCTCGGAAAAAGCTCTAGCCATAGCTACCATGGTCCTAGATTTCGCATTAATTTATGATCGTCAAATACCAACTATACGAAACCATCTCCAACAATAAATTTCAATTTGGATCGAGGAGATAATTACTAAGAAGCTAGTATCAATAAACCAACTTCGAAAATAAAACACTTGATTACAAAATCTAAGAACAATCCATAAATTTGAAAATAATAATATTAAGATTTTAATTTATTCACATACATAAATATTGTACGCTATTTATTATCTCCCTTGTATCAAAATCTACATAACCGTCTCAGTATCACACAGAAGTTTACATCACTAATCTATTCATTTTATACACACACACACACACACACTCACACATATACATATGCACCATATATATATAATATATATAATAAATACATCATACAAAGTTGGAGAAATCATAATCATAAACGCCGACCTCTTGCTGAATTTGGCCACCACAAGAATCATAAGAATTCGAAATGGAATCAATCCCCATCAGCAGCGACTCCAAATCCATAATCTGCGACGAAAAATCGATCCCATAATCGAAAGAATCAAACGGTCTTAAATCCGGCGATCCCTCCAAAGGGGTGCTGAAGCAAGACGAGTCGAACGACATGTCTAAGCTGCTATCATGGTATGCATGGTCTACGAACGGCGGCGGAGGAGAGGCGGCGGAGTTGATACGCGGAGGCGGAGACGAGATTGGGGAGTTGCCGTTGCCGGTGAGTTGCTGAACGAGGGTTTTGAAGTTTGATGAGTCTGTGATGTAGACTTTGGGCCTCAAGATCTTCATCAGACTGTGGATTTGCTGCTTTTTTTCGTGCTTGGTTGATGTTTTCATGGATGATAGGCTTGATTTTTTCCCCATTTTTTTACTCTCTCTCTCTCTTTTTTTTTTGTGTGTTGAAATTTTTGGAGAGAAAATGAAGAAAGGGATTCTTGGAAATGATGATGCTTGGTTTTGATGGTTTGCAACGGAGGATACAAGGTGCTAGGTATTAATATGACTAGGGGGTTTTGGAGTATAGCTAGCTGCATAATATTGTTATTTTATTTCCTTTACAAAAAATCTATATTATATTTTATTTTAATTTTGTTAAATATTTAAAAAGTATGATATCAGCCCTAGCAAGTTATTGGAACAGAAAGATGCCGAAAATGATGTTTATTCACTATATTTTATTTAAATTGGCTCCTTCATTCTGGAATGCGAAGACATTATGATATGCCAAGATTTGTAGTTATATTGATGAAAGGGAGTGCTAAATTCTTTTTAAACTCGTGGGTTAAATCTAGTGAAAAGTATCATATCTTAATGTGAAGAAATGGTAAATGTATAAAGGTATTGTAAGAGCATTCACAACGGCGCCCCACAAAAATTGTGGGTGCCGTCAAAAAATGCTCGAGCGCCAGCTCTTCATTTTCATTTTTTTTTCTTATTTTCAAATTTTATTTAATTGAAATAAATAAAAATATGATGTTAGTTTTAAAAACACAACAAATAAAATTTATTTTAGACTGAAACGTGGCTAAATTTCTTCGATCAAATCGTCGTTGAACATATTACTCCAGTTGCTTGTTGAAATCATCATTGTTCCACATGATTGAACAATTTTTAAAAGTAGAAAATGCAAAGCTATTGCAAATTTGAGAGGAGTGAGTCTTGTGTACATTCGGGTGTACACGTTAGACGAGTCGTGTGAGTTGCGACCCGCCCCGAAAAGAAAACAACCTGCGTGTCAGTTAAAAAAAAAGCGCTACATTCTTCAATAACAAAATCTAATTTAATTCAATTAACAAATTTTGCACCCTTGCCTAGTAGTGGGTATCTTTGCAGTTTATATGTTGGATATACTGTATGTCCCACGTTCGATTCTCAAGGGACGCATTTTTTTTTTTTTTTCCTTTTCCATTTTACATTTTCAGTTTTTTTTTGGCCATTTTCGTTCTTTTTCCTTCTTCCTTTTCCCTTATTTCATTTTCATTTTTCTTTTTTAATATTTTTAGTTTTTTTTCTATCTTCAAGTTTTTTCATTTTTTTTTTAATTTCTATTTTTCGCTTTTTCTGTTTTTTTCATTGTCAAATTTTATTCACGATAAAAATATATATAGAATATCCTCGTGAATTAATCATTTTATTCACGAAAACTTGTACTTTTATTTATTTAGTTAATTTATATAATTGGAAGAATATTAAAAACGTATAAATAATTCAAGTAATTATCGCCGTAATGAAAAAAAAATTATTGATATGTAGAAAAATAATATTTTTCAAAATTATTACTTTTCATCACGACAATATTTATTTTTGTTCACGAGAACGTGTATTTTTAGTTACATGGTCAAGTAATTATTATCGTAATGAAATGTATCATTGATATTAATTAAAGTAATTAATGTTACAAAAATATTACTTCTCTTCACGGCAATGTTTATTTTGTTCACGATAACTTGTACTTTTATTTATTTGGTCAAATAATTATTGTCGTAAGAAAAAGTAATTATTGATGATGGTGTCGGTAACGAGTAACTGGTGTATGAAGGAAGGGGGAAGGGGGGGGGGGGAGGGGAGGAATACATCAGTAGCAATTTTCGAACTTAAAAATCTTTTCACTGAGAAAACTGCTCAGGTCAGTTCGCTAAACAATTGAGAAAGTCAGTTGGAGCTGATCACATAGTCAGATGCACGGCTAACTTCTTTAGTTGAGGGTACAACTGTGAAATCTAACAGAGGTGTCAAAGAGTTAAGCTATGCAGAAGTTGGTAGAAATAAAAAGCTCGTTACTTAAACTGAAACCTTATGAAAACGGGGAAGGTAAAGTTTTCAAATCTTAGTGTAGTTTGTATATAGAGTCAATTGGTTAGATAACTGAAATATAAAATACTGAAAGTAAAACACAATTTTTTATGTGGTTCGAAGATTGACCATCCACGTCCACGACTTCCTTTTCGGGGAAGTAATCTACTAGATAAGCTTATGCGTGCTTATCAAAAGTTCCACTTGGTTTGCAGGTACCAAGCAATCTAACCAGTTCAATTACGGGTTTGAACTAAACCTTACAACACTTTTGCGGGCAAGTGTACAAGTTGATCTTAGATTGAGGGTTCTAAGGGAACTATTCTTAGATTGCAGGTTCTAAGGAACCTAGTGTCTTTGATTGCGGGTTCAAAGACAAACTTGGGATTTTGGGATTGGGGGTTTTTCCAACTATGAAGCCTTCTACACTGAGAGAAGTGTAGGCTTATTCCTAAGGCTTACAGACTCGATCTTTTGGGAGAGAGTTTGCTTAGAACTATGTAAGAATCTAGATTCTAGATTCGATTAAAGAAAGGACTTTTTGAGACGCTAGATGAAAGAACAGGAGTAGGTGTGGACACTCAATTTCTACTGATTCTTCTACTTGGTTGTTCTTGCTCATGAGAGATTGGTCGTCTGTTGCTTTGAGCGTATATTTTTCTCTCTTGTTAATCTCTCTTGTTAATCTCTCCAATTTCTTCAATGGGGAGACCTCTATTTATGGAAAGGAAGATCTAATTAACTGTTGGAAAGAGCCGTTTGATCTCTGTCAAAAGCATGACACTCCACCTGCTCCACTGCAAACTTTACTAAAATGGTAACTGTGATCTTCGCTTTTTGCGCGTCTCTGTGGTCGGTCCATTTATAGTAAGTTTCCAGGCTGTCTTGTGCTTTCGAGTAGATTTGAATTTGGACTTCAACTCTTCTGCCTTCAACATCTTCAATGTGTTCTCTTCTCAGCTTTGTGACGTTCGACTTCAACACAACTTCTCTTCATGCTTGAGCTGCACGGTTCAGTTATGGACTCAACTAAGTTGTGGTTTGACTGATCAAGTTTCTCATGAACTGTCTTCTTCAGTCTTGCTGACTTCTTTTGCACGAATCCTGTAAAGATAAAAATTTCTATGCTCAAACAGTGAGCACTAGCTAAGTTCAAACCAATGACTTTTATCTACTAGGTTGGGATCAGTTGGGTTTTAGGATAAATCAAAACCTTTACTAATTTTCCCAACAATTGATATAAAGAAAAGTAATGTTTCAAAAATATTATTTTTCTTCACTACAATGTTTACTTTTGTTCACGACAACGTGAACTTTTAGTTATTTGGTAAAGTAATTATTATCGTAATGAAAATAATTATTGATACGAAGAAAACTAATGTTTTAAAAATATTTTCTTCATGACAGTGTTTATTTTTATTCACAATAATTTGTACCTTTAGTTATTTGGTAAAGTAATTATTATCGTAATTAAAGTAATCATTTTCATGAAGAAAAATAATGTTTCAAAAATATTATTTTTCTTCACGACAATGTTTATTTTTGTCATGCCAACTTGTACTTTTAGTTATTTGGTAAAGTAATTATTGTTGTAATGAAAAATAATCATTGATGTGAAGAAAGATAATATTTCAAAAAGATAATTTATGTAAAAAATAGAAAATAAACACTACTCAAAATCATAATTAGAGATTAATAAAGTATTATTTAGAATTAATAAACCCTACTTGAAAATTATTAAAGCCTAATTGCAAATTAATAAATCTCATTGGGCTTAATAAATCCTATTTGAAAATTTATAAACCGTAATTGTGAATTAACAAATCCTACGATATTGATTAATCAAAAAGAAAAATTAAAAAATTGAAAAAAAAGTAAAAACAAAAAATAGTTTAAAATTAGGATTAATTAATAAAAAAGGTGACCATTTAAATAGCCAACAGCCAATCAGCGGCCGCCACATGAGCAACTCCTTGGCGCATGAGAATGGCGGAAGTGCGCCATTAGGAGAGCCAGTGGAAGGGTTGTACTAATACTGAATTCCAAATCGCTGGCCCATAAGTGCACACTAATTAAAACCATATTCGTGTGTAATAGCTTGCAAAACTACGTATAAAAGTGAATTGAATTAGACAATCTCGACTTATAAAGTGGTGATGAACTTTGATTTTGAGACCTTTTAATTTGGTCAGACGAATAGCTGTTTGTGCTAGATTATCTATTGCAGCATTCTTTAATGTTTCATAGTGCATCTATGGATGATGATTACGTGCACCGAAACATAAAAATCTACCATGTTTTTCTTATGGAAATTCACAATACATCATAAGGTTGTACCATATATAAATAAAAAATGTGATATATTTTTTTAAATTCCCCTCACATATATAGCTATCATGTGTAGATGCAATAAGAGACATATGATGCCTGCAATAGAAGATCGAAATTTGGTGCAGCAATGAGCCGACTACGGCTAATATATTAGGAGGGTAAGATGTAGTTAATTCTCCCTTCAAAAAAAAATTATGTAGTTAATTCTATAAATGATAATGGGCGTTTTACTTATTTTTTGGAAATTATAATGAGATATCATATACACAAGTACCATATAAATTTATAGAATACCTCTATACTACACAAAGGTGAGATGAGACCACTATACCATCAAACAAAAGTTAAATTTTCTTTTTGCATGCTATGGCGTAATTAAAGAAGACCTAGTGAACTTCAAAAACTCTTAAATATTGGTTAGATTACTACAAACAATATCTTATTAACTAATACTTATGTTTTATTTATGTACTGTTATAATATTTAATGTATATGTGTCTTACCTTATTTAGATTGTAGCCCTAGTCCTAGTAGTCTAATATATATATGTGTGTATTCTCTTCTCTTTTCTACACTGAATAATATACTTCTATTCTCCCAATATGTTTTGTACCTCTTTTCTCTACATGGTATCAGAGTAGGCATGATTCTTGCTCTGACCCGCGTTACTCTTTAGCATGATACCGTTGATTGAACTATTATTTATGTGCCCTATTTTTTTTTTTTCTGTGTGCCGCTGCCTGTCCAGGTCTTCCCGCCGCCGCCGCCGCGTCCTTCTCTCCACCAGTCGCCGACCTCCTCTCCAGCCGCCGCCACTTGTGCTCGGGTCTTCCTATGTCGCACACCTTCTCTGTACCTCCTACTCTCCAGCCGCCGTTGCTGCCCATCTCTACCTAGGGTTTGATTTTTCTATCCTATTTTACTACATCATGTTCTAGATCCGCTACTCTAGGAACCACCATCAAATTGAATGTTCCAATTAGCTACTCTGATCTCGTGTCTTTCTTCTATTCTTAGACTCTCAGAAAAAGAAAACTCATGTTCTAGATAATCCCGTTGCTTCTACGAATTCCAAGTATGATGCTTGGTGTGCCGATGATTGTGTTATCATGACATGGCTTTTGAATAGCCTTGAAGATTTTGTCACTAGGAACATCATGTTCTTGGACACAGCTAAAGACATGTGGGACACATTGAAATAGATGTATTCTAACGAAAAGAACGTTTCTCGTGTCTTCGAGTTATATGAGAAACTTTTCTCTCACACTCAGTCCGGCCAATCAGTAAATGACTACTTCTCTACTCTCAAAGGCCTTGCTGATGAAATCCTCGTGTATCATCCGTTATTTTGTTCTGCCACAGAGCGAGCAACTCAATGGGAAGAATTTATGGTTGTCAAGTTCTTATCTGGGTTAGATGATAATCTCAGACCAATTTGTGACAGCTTATTATCTAGTGATAATGTCCTCTCGTTATCCAATGCCCCATCTCAAGTGTTGCATGTCTCAACCGGTCGTAGTGACGATGTTGCTCTTTCAAACTCTTCCGCTATGGTTGCTTGCGGTCAGAATTAACACCATACTGGCTCGTTTCCGCCTTCCAACAACGTTGTTCACGGTCAACTTTATGCTCAGGGCCAGAATTTCAGTGGTGGTCGTGGTCGTGGCCGAAGTGGACATGGCCGTGGTGGCCGAGGACGTGGTTCGGATCGTCGTTGTGAATATTGCCATCGTACCAACCACACTTCTGAGAACTGTTGGGAAACTTTTGGCAAACCAGGTCGGGCTAATACAATTGTTCCTGAGACCCAGTCTTCCTCCAATGATGATGTCGTCTTGATCTCCCATTGTTGCTTCCGCAGGTGTGTTTTTGCAGTGTCTCATGGTAAGTCTTGATTGATAGATTCCGGTGCTTCTGTCCATATTACTGGCACTAAATCTCTCTTGACATTTTTTACTCCATCTTCCTTATCTTTTGTTCGTGTCACTGACGGCACCTATTCTCCGGTGACGGATATTGGTGTTGTCCGCCCCACTTCTCAACTAAGTCTTGACAATGTCATGTTTGCTTCTAAATTTCCTATTAGCTTATTAGCTGTTAGTCAACTTACCAAAACTCACAATTGTACTATCACTTTTTTTCCTAGCTATGTTATCTTTCAGGACCTGCAGATGAAGAGGACGATTGGTAGAGGACATGAGCATGACAATGTCTACTATTTGGATTCTGGTCCTCCTGCACCTTCGCGTGTTTTTTCCGCCACTGTGTCTCCATATCAGTGGCATTGTCATCTTGGTCATCCGCCTTCCTCTAGTCTTCGAAGTTTAGTTCTTGTTTCGTTTGTTGATTTTCAATATGAGTCTTGTCAGTTGGGCAAGCACCATTGCACATTTTTTCCTTCTAGAGTACATAGACGTAGTTCTTTCGCTTTTGAACTTGTTCATTGTGATGTTTGGGATCAGAGTCAAGTTGAGTCTAGGGGGGCTTCAGGTATTTTCTGATCTTTGTTGATGATTATTCGTGTATGAACTGGTTGTATTTACTCAAAAAACGAACTGAAGTCTATGATATACTAAACTCCTTTTATCATGAAATAAAAACTTAGTATTCAGTTGATTTGCATATTCTTCGCAATTATAATGCTCTTGAATTTACTCAAAAATCTATTTCATCTTTTTGTTATTCCCGGGTATACTTCATCAAACTTCTTGCTATCATACTTCCTAACAAAATGGTGTTGTTGAACGCAAACACCGCCATATTTTGGATGTGGTTCGTACTCTTATGTCTTACATGTGTTTTCCTAAATGGTTATGGGGTGATGTTGTCCTTACTGCCTGTTTCCTTATTAATAGAATGCCTTCTAGTGTGCTTCATGGCGGTATTCCTTTTTTGCGTCTTCATCCTTATAAACCTCTTTACCCCATTCCTCCTCGCATATTTGGGTGTGTTTGTTTTGTTCATGATCTCACTCCTGGGTTGGATAAGTTGTCACCTCATTCTATTAAGTGTGTTTTTCTCGGGTATCGTTGTCTTAACCTACTTACCAAGCGTCACTATGTTTGTGCTGACGTAACTTTCTTTGAGTCTCAACCATACTTTTTTTATACCAACGCCCCCTCCCCTTGATATATTATGCTCTACTCTGTTGCCTATTCCGGCGTATGTGTCTCCTCCTGCTCGACCCTTACAGGTCTATACCCGTCGTTCTTGACCCGCACCTGATCCAGATATTGCCAGTGAACCGACCTCATGTTCTCTGCCCGAGTCATCTTCTCTTGCAGATTCTGAATAGTCCAACCTGCCAACACTAATGACTTACCTATCTCTATACGCAAAGGTACACGTGCTTGCACCACTGAACATCAAATGACTAATTGTCTCTTTTGCCTATTTGAGTCTTCGTTTTCGTGCTTTTGCTCTTTGCCTTTTGTCTACAGTTATTCCCACTTCTTACCTTGAGGCACTCAAACATCCTCTTTGGCGGGCTGCTGTACATGAGAAGATGCGTGGCCTTTTATCTCGTGGCATTTTGGTATTGACAAGTGCCCCTGCTAATGTTGTTAGTTTTGCTTGTCGTTGGGTATTCACGATCAAGTTTCTTGTTGATGGTACTATTGATCGGTACGAAGCTCGTCTTGTGGCTAAAGGGTTTACATAGACTTATGGTGTTGATTACTTTGAGACTTTCTCTCCCACTGCTCGTTTGAATTCAATTCGCATTATGTTCTCATTGGCTGCTAATCTTTCTTGGCCTATGTATCGCTTGATGTGAATAATGCCTTTCTCTATGGTGATTTATCTCCGACGTCTATATGGAGCAACCTCCGGGGTTGGCTGCTTAGGGGGAGGATTCTTGATGGTCCCGATACGAGTTCTGGTGTATGGGGGGGATACACCAGTTAAGAAATTTAAAAACAACCCCCTAAAAATTATCACAACCGAGTAGAAGGACTCAGCTGGAATCACAACTGAGTAAGGATACTCAGCTGGAAGTGTAGTGCTGTGCGGAATGTGGTGGAAATAACAACTCGTAAAAATATAACTCACGCTCAGATATGCAAGGTTGGTCAATAACCAAATCAGTTGAGAATGTAAGAATGCAGTTTGAGTGCTAGTTAGTTGGTCAGTTGAATATGCAATAAATAACTGAATAATAAACACAAACACACAAAGATTTACGTGGTTCGGAGATAACTCCTACGTCCACGAGGAGTTGTGAATCCACACAACTCAGTCCAATTTCTTTAGGACTTCAACCACAAAGCTTACACGGGCTTTGCAACCGTTAAGATAAGTTTACAGGTACTTATCAACCTTACAGATAAGTTTACAGGTACTTATCAACTTATCAACCTATCTACTCAATTCCGGGAAGAGTAGGGTCCTAACAATCCTTTTGAGAGGATGTGTAAAAGGGTGGATTTTTCCAACTACTAGCTCGAACAAGAAGTGAGCTAGGATCTAAGCTTGATCAAAAGATGACTCAAACTAAGATCTAAAAACAACAAGACAGAATCTAATACTCTATGAACCCTCAACTAGTGATGTTCTTAGAGATTGAATGCAGTTTAGCTCGTGTAGAATAAAGTCGTTCTTTCGCTCGTCTATCTCTTGTCTGTATTTTTCTTCTTGGTGAATGAATGAAGGCCTCTATTTATAGGCGGAGAGAATCAACTAGCCGTTGGAAGAGTCGTTGATCTCTGTTCTTGTGAAAGCGATGGCTTGTCTCTCATCTCTGTAGACTTTCCGGATTTGGCAACTGTGAACTTCTGCTTTCCATCTGAGACAGCCTTGTGTTGGGCCAAATGAGGTAATGACAGAACGTCAAACCTTTACGTGACTTCCTTTTTGAAATTCAAATCTTCAACCTTTGACTCTCAACCTTGGTTAGTCGGTTGAGTTGTTTGATCTTCATCTGATTGGTCTTCAGCTGATGTTCCATCTGATCGATATCTTCATCTGGCCTTCTGTCTGAATAGGAACAGTTGAACTCTCAGCTGCCTTGAATTTTATGTTGTCGATCTTATCAGTTCGAGTCCTTCAACTGTTGTTCTGTATCTTGAACGCTCAGTTGTCTTTCTTGTATCTGATGTTCTATCTCTTGAACGCTCAGTTGTCTTTCTTGAACTGATGTTCTCTTACATCTTTTTCCTTGAACACTCAGTTGTCATTCTTACAACTGATGTTCTATCCGAGTGAAGCCTTGTTGCCGTCTTCAGCTAGAGACCTGTAAAGATAAAATCTTAACATTGCTCAAACAGCGAGCCTAATTACTAACATTAGGATCTGGCAACATCTACTCGGTTGGGGTCAGTTGATTTTGGAATCAATCAAAACTTTACTTAAATTTCCCAACAATTTCCCCCTTTTTGATGATGCCAAAACCCTTACTGATCTAAACCCTACTGGCCTATCTAAAATCTCAGCAGAAATTCTAGACAGCCTATAAGATTAAAACATCAAAGAGTTAGCACAGTTATAACATGGTATTGAAATAACTTTGCGATTCAGAGCTTGGACAACTAGAGATTGTACGTCAAGTTGAATCGGATAACTGATGAAAGTTTTCATTACAACTGATGGTTACAAAAGAATGCACAAAAAAAAAAAACAAAATATACATCAGTTGCTCAAAAACTTTAACTTGGCTAATGCTTTAGCCCATACTTCCCAAAAATTCTAACAAAAATTTCTCTTTTCGCCTCTGACTCCTTCGAGATGTCAACCCCATGCTCTCGACAAACTTGTCTTGCCTCAGCTGCTATCTTCTGACGGTTGGGGTTTCTTGAGTCCGGAAGGAAGGGAGGGAGATAAGTGACCTTCTGAGGGACCGGGACTGTGTTCATATCCAGTTTTGCATCTATCATTGCTCGCCTGAACTGGCTGAACATGCTCGGGTCCCCATAGTGTAGCTCGGTCAGCGCTTCTTTGAAAGCTTTCCTCGGATCGTCAGTTGTGAATACCTTCCTATAGTAGAAATCATTCACAAACTCCTGTTTGAATGATTCCAGTCTTCATTCCACTCAACTGGCATCCACTTATCCACATGCCTGAATCGACTTTGAAGTTTGATGTTCCCAGGCAGTCTCTATTGCTTCAACCTTGCCTCAACCTTCACTTGGTGTTTCTCTATGCGGCGTCGGCTGCGGGATGCAACATTCATGTCCAGGTTCTTGGTGACCTTGTCAAGCTCCTCTTCAAATTTGTTGATTCTTTTAGCCTAGCTTGCAGCAAATTTCTTCACCCATTCCGGGTTCATGTAGTCTTCCTCAGCAACATCCATAGCCTTGGCAGCAGCAATGCACTCTTCGGTTGTGATACCGTCGAGTTCCGCATCAAGCTCGGTTGCGATCTCGGCTACGGAGTTGTAAGATACTCCATACTCCTTTGCTCGTTCCAGGTCTTTCGCCATTTCAGCTCCGCCGACGTCGGTTGGCTTAGGAGTGGACTTCTTCTTCTGAGTCTTCTTCGGTTGGGCCTTCTTCAGCTGAGATTCTTCTTGAGTCTCATCTCCTCCAATCACATCTTCCCCCTTCATCTCATCTTTACCAGTCTCAACTTCTCCCCTTTTGGCATCAGCAACAAGGCTTGAGACTGAGCCATCCAGAGAGGTGAGTTGTTGTTCAGCTTGTTGGATGCGGTTGAAGAGCTCATCAACTGCGCACTCTACCTTAACCTTCTTTGCCAGTTCAGAGTCAAGGCGCTCTTGCTCGACTTTCTTCAGTGTATCGAGTGTCTCAATGACTTCGGTTTGGAAAGCAACGAACTCAGCCCATCGTGACTCGAACCGATAATCCCATTCTTCATCTTGTGTCTGTTGGGATTTGGCGAGGTTGGAATCAGATATGGACTTGAACACGTTCAAATCGGATTTGATTCCATGAACGGTTGTCCTCAGTGCATTGATGTCTTGGCTGGTAGATGTTGAGTATTCATCCAGCTTCATCTTCAGCTCATCATTGTCGTCCTGCAGCTGCTTGTGCTTCTCCGCTTGAGCTTCCATCATCATCAACTGATCTTCTTTGTTGCGCTGGATGGTGGCAAGCATCTCCGTCCTTAGCTGATTGACCCTCTCAGCTATCAGCTCACAAATTTCTTCTGTTGAGGGTCCTGGCTGATCAGCTGGAGCTGGTTGGTCAGAGGTTGTTGGCGGTTCAACAGTGACCATGGCTTGGCGGTTGGCCATGTACTGTTTGAGTTCTTCTTCTTCTTCCTTTGCTGCGGCGGCGGCGGCGTCCAGGTCATTAACAAAATCGGCAGACTTGATTAGCATGTTGTCCAGGAATTTGACACAGTCTTCTTCGGCTGTTTCTCTCGTGTCTCTTCCTTCCGCCTTGCTGAGGTCCAGACGACACGTCAGCAATGCGATTTTGTTGTTGTATGCAATCTCCAGGTTGGTGTAGTTGAAGTAATCTCTGATGCGCGACTCATCTGCCTTCAGCTGGTTCCAGCTGTGTACCCTTATGGTATCTTCCTTCACATACCAGTGACTGAAGATGAGGTTGAACTGATACAACAACTCGGTTCCAAGCATAGCAAAAATCAGCATGCCGCACGCTTCAGGGAACATCCCGATCAGCTTCTGGAAGCAGTAGGCCACCTTGCCTTCATGCTCCAACGCGACGGCTTGACAATCAGCTTCGTCATCGATGGGGAAGGGAGATAGATTCTCGTAAGGAATCGGTTCAAGTATTTCCTCAACGTTGGCCAAAGAAGTGGTCTCAACGTTGGCATCGAGCGGGCAGCTTGGAATTTCGGATTTTGTGGGGAGGTTGGTATCTATAGGTTCATCAACATTGGCCAAAAGAGTAGTCTCAATGTTGGCATCGAGCAGTGAGCTCAGAATATCTGGTTGTGTGTCGGTTGGGATAACATGTTCGGGCTGCACGACATCAGCTCCTACCGTAGGGGAGGTTGGAATGTCTTCGATTTCCTCAGATGAAGAAGATGCATCCGAGGAGAGATCCGTTTCCATGCCATCCATCTCTTCAGTTCCACCTGCGCGAGGAATGATCACGAACGCATCCTTGTCAACTGAGTGACTCGACTCAGATGGTTCCTCAGCTGGTGCCTCCACAGCTGGAGTCTCCTCAGCTGTTGTCTCCTCAGCTGGTATCTCCTCAGCTGGTATGGCAACTGACTTCTTCTTGATACGCAGCCTCATCTTCTTCTTGGCTGGTTCTTCCGCTTTCTCCTTCTCCGACTCATCTCTTTGTCGGCGTGCAGTTGTTGATTTTGATTTGCGGGCGGCAGCTGGGGGCAGCTCCTCAGCTGTGTCTTTTTCTTCAGCTGTTTTCACAGCTTCTCTTTTATCCTTGGGAGTGTCTACACTCCTGATCACATCCTGAGCCTTCTTAGCTATTGGGAACAGCATCAACCTCTTCACAGGAGTCTCCTCACAGTCGTCCCAGACCATGTTCTGATCCTTTGTTGCGAAAAGGATCAGAGCAGAAATTTTACAACCGAAGTTGAGAGTTCCCTTGACACTCAACAACTTCTCTCCAGATTCGGTTGTGGATTCGGAGATCTTCTGCTTCTCCAGAGTCAACTGGTGTTCAAAACACTGGGACCAGTTGATGTTATGTTTGTGTTTGTGCTTCAAAGTAATCAATTGCTTGAGCTTCGGTCGGCTGATGTCTCCAAAGGCCCCGCTGTAGCCGAAGACAACTTTGGACACAACATTGAACAGAAGTCGATGTTGTGGCTTCAACTTTGTTCACTGCATATTGCTCCTTAATTTTTCTGGAGTGATGAGAGCACTCTCCAGAAATTCATCAGCTTCCGCATCGGTGATGTTGTCGATGGTGTCTGTGGCGGAATGATTTGGAGGAATGACTTGGCGTAGAAAGTCGAAAACGAGAATGGGGACGGTGACACGGCGGATGGTTCTGGCAGGGACATCCCGTTGTCGACAAGAAACTTCTGTGACAAGGCCATCTCGGCTGTCGATGGGTGATCGCAAGTTCAGGTAAAACTCCCCGACCTGTCGCCTGAGAAGGTGGGAGGGGAAGAACGTCGCCCAGTCTAGGAGGTCGTTCTCCTTGAGAGTATTGACGAGGGGAGACAACATCGGCGACTCCAGTTCATCTTCTGAAAGTATCTGTTCAAAGTGGATCTTGGACAACATCATCTCAAAGGACTCATCATATGAAGAAGGGACCAGAGAAGGTCCTGAAGAAGCCATCTTCTTTCCTTTTGGTGCCATTTAATAATTCTGTGAAGATATATATATAGAGAGAGAAAAAAAAACTTGCAGAAAATGGTGAGACAAATCGGAGACGAAAATGAACAGTTACTGCAGATAAACACAAATGTAGAAGGTAAGAAATCACTTCCTGATTTACCGCCTTTTATAGGTTAGTGGCTCGGTTGAAATCGACAGCTAGTGTTGAATGGCGCGAATCCATCAACGGCTGAGATTTTGCGACTGTTGACTAGCTTTGACTTGACATCACAATCCGAGTTTCAACCAGCGCGTGAGAAGGTGAACTGTTTTTCATGTCAGCCCAGTCGCACTATAAAGTAGGGCTATTGTTGTTCAGCCGTACTTTACATTAAATGCGCTATGATGGCTATTTTAGTCTAACTGACATGCTCATGAATGTTTGAATTTATTTCAAACATTCTCATTTAAGACATAAACACCTTCAGCCATAAATGATACCTGCCAGCTGATGTCGGAATCAGTTGTGTTCACCTGCTAGCTGATGTCGGAATCAGCTGTGTTCACCTACCAGCTGTGTTCCAATGTTGCGGCATACCATCAGCTGACTCGAGTTCGTCTGTTCAGCTGGAAGTGTAGTGCTGTGCGGAATGTGGTGGAAATAACAACTCGTAAAAATATAACTCACGCTCAGATATGCAAGGTCGGTCAATAACCAAATCAGTTGAGAATGTAAGAATGCAGTTTGAGTGCTAGTTAGTTGGTCAGTTGAATATGCAATAAATAACTGAATAATAAACACAAACACACAAAGATTTACGTGGTTCGAAGATAACTCTTACGTCCACGGGGAGTTGTGAATCCACACAACTCAGTCCAATTTCTTTAGGACTTCAACCACAAAGCTTACGCGGGCTTTGCAACTGTTAAGATAAGTTTACGGGTACTTATCAACCTTACAGATAAGTTTACGGGTACTTATCAACCTATCTACTCAATTCCGGGAAGAGTAGGGTCCTAACAATCCTTTTGAGAGGATGTGTAAAAGGGTGGGTTTTTCCAACTACTAGCTCGAACAAGAAGTGAGCTAGGATCTAAGCTTGATCAAAAGATGACTCAAACTAAGATCTAAAAACACCAAGACAGAATCTAATACTCTATGAACCCTCAACTAGTGATGTTCTTAGAGATTGAATGCAGTTTAGCTCGTGTAGAATAAAGTCGTTCTTTCGCTCGTCTATCTTTTGTCTGTCTTCTTCTTGGTGAATGAATGAAGGCCTCTATTTATAGGCGGAGAGAATCAACTAGCCGTTAGAAGAGCCGTTGATCTCTATTCTTGTGAAAGCGATGGCTTGTCTCTCATCTCTGCAGACTTTCCGGATTTGGCAACTGTGAACTTCTGCTTTCCATCTGAAACAGCCTTGTGTTGGGTCAAATGAGGTAATGACAGAACGTCAAACCTTCACGTGACTTCCTTTTTGAAATTCAAATCTTCAACCTTTGACTCTCAACCTTGGTTAGTCGGTTGAGTTGTTTGATCTTCATCTGATTGGTCTTCAGCTGATGTTCCATCTGATCGATATCTTCATCTGACCTTCAGTCTGAATAGGAACAATTGAACTCTCAGCTGCCTTGAATTTTATGTTGTCGATCTATCAGTTCGAGTCCTTCAACTGATGTTCTGTATCTTGAACGCTCAGTTGTCTTTCTTGTATCTAATGTTCTATCTCTTGAATGCTCAGTTGTCTTTCATGAACTGATGTTCTCTTACATCTTCTTCCTTGAACGCTCAGTTGTCATTCTTACAACTGATGTTCTATCCGAGTGAAGCCTTGTTGCCGTCTTCAGCTGGAGACCTGTAAAGATAAAATCTTAACATTGCTCAAACAGCGAGCCTAACTACTAACATTAGGATCTGGCAACATCTACTCGGTTGGGGTCAGTTGGTTTTGGAATCAATCAAAACTTTACTTAAATTTCCCAACAATTCTACTAAGGTCTATTGTCTTAAGAAGGCTATCTATTGTCTTAAGCAAAGTCTGAAGGCATGGTTTGACAAGTTCAACAATGTTCTTGGCCATATTGAGTTTAAGCAATGCAAGTCTGACCACTCTGTGTTTGTACGCTATCAAGGATTGTCGTTCTTGTTGTATATGTTGATGATATTCTTATATCTGGTAGTGATGTATAGGGAATTGATGACACAAAGAAATACTTGCAAGAACAATTTGTTATTAAGGATTTGGGGCGTCCTAAGTATTTCTTAGGAATTGAAATTGCTCACAGCAAGTATGGAATCTCTCTCTCTCAGCAGAAATATGTTATAGATTTACTTAAAGAAATCGGATTACTTGGGACGAAGCCGGTTGATACTTCTATGGATGTTGACCCAAATGTCTGGAATGATAGCGAAAATTTCATGGAGGACAAGTCTAAGTATAGACGACGAAATTAATCTACTTGACACTAACACGACTTGACATTTCTTTTGCGGTTGGTTTGGTTAGTCGTTTCTTGGATAAGCCTAAAAAAGTTCATTAGGAAACTGCTATCTGAATTCTTCGATATATCAAGAAATCTCCGGGGAAAGGATTGTTCTTTAAGAAAAATGGTCACTTGAAGATCGAAGGATACTCAAATGCTGATTATGCTGGCTCTAAGAGTGATCAGAAGTCTACTTCTGGATACTGCACTTACTTGGGTGGAAACTTGATAACTTGGCAGAGTAAGAAACAACAAACTGTTGCTAGATCTTCTGTCGAGGCTGAGTATAGAGTTATGGCTCATACTGCAACTGAGATGATTGGAGTAAAGAATCTGCTTGGGGAATTGGGATTCACTTTCAATGAACCATTACCTATGCATTGTGATAACCAAGCAACTATTTACATTGCTAACAATCTAGTGTTTTATGAACGGACTAAACATATTGAGGTTGACTATCATTTCATTCATGAGTGTGTTCTGAATCACACTATTTCTACTTCATTCACGTCTTCAGCTAATCACATTACTGATATTTTCACTAAACCGTTGGCCAGCAAGTGTTTCTCTGAGTTGTGTACGAAGCTGGATATAATCAACATCTATGCTCCAGGTTGAGGGAGAGTGTTATAATATTTAATGTATATGTGTCTTACCTTATTTAGATTGTAGCCCTAGTCCTAGTAGTCTAGTATATATATGTGTGTATTCTCCTCTCTTTTCTACACTGAATAATATACTTCTATTCTCCCAATATGTTTTATACCTCTTTTTTTTTGGTTACCTATTTAAACTTTACTAGCATACGACACGTGCGTTGCACGTGAGACCAATTATTTTCCTCTTCAATCCATATCATTGCTTATAAATTTGAAATATTACTAATTTGTAGGAAAAATAATTCTCCAACTTGAATCGGCACTGTGTCGTGTCCCTTATATATATATTTGTACAAATATTTCACAGTTTTGATGCCAACCTGTTTCACCTTTTGGGAATAGAATTGGATAGTGCAATGGGTCATAATATCCATAATAATGCATTATCCTATGTCTCTCACCAGAATGAGAACGGACTATGATATCTCGCTCAAATGGTATGTTGTCATTATTTCCCTCAACCCATGTAGCTGCAACTTGATCTGCTTGTGGAGAATTATATACTCATTGATCCAAGTTCACATCCTTTGAGATACGAAGTTGAACATTATCCATTGAAGGATAGTCCTTCAATCTTCGAAAAACTTTTGCATAAGGATTAACGTCCATTATTTTGATGAGCTTCTTCACGACCATTTGTGATATATTTTGATTTGGCAAAATGTTGATTCTGTTCTCAACCTCGTTCTCAATCTCATAAAAATATAACTGAAAAAAATTGGGAGTTGTATTTTGTGGGATCAATCGCGGAAGGTCATGGTAAACCATTCTTTGTGCCCGAAAAGAATACACTCCTCGTTTTGCACATGCGAGCTCCTTATCCAACTTTACACCAGATGAAGTAAATGAGAATATGGAATTGTATGAACGGATATTTCTTCGGAAATCCATAGCCTCTTGTGATTCAGATGTAAACAATTCATATAACTCATCACGTTCTTCAGAAAATGGAAGTCTAATTTTTCCACCATCACAACAAAAGGTAAGAGGTTCGTAATGAAATCTCCCCGCACCACATTGAATACAATTAGACACTTTTTCAAGTTCATGTAGTACTTTACCTACAAGCAAAAATAACATTATTAAGTCTAATAAAATATGGTTTAAAAAAATACCTTAAAAATAACGTTGCCACTTTCGGTTTGGATCATGTGTCGTACAACTTAATTTATTATTTTAATAATTTTACCTTGTCTATATTAATTGGATTCATTAGACAACACTTATTGTGTGGGCTGATATCGTGTTTCTCTTTCCTACTCTTCCCGTTTCACCTATTTATACAAAAGTTTCAAATCATGCATCCATACCTTTGATTTCACCTTATTCATTTCTATCATTTTTTTCTCTCATTATTAGATTGGTAAGAATCTTGATCTATTAGTTGTGTTACTTTTTGTGAAGATTTGTTCGATGATATTGCGTGTTGAAAGATTAGCTAGTGAGATTCCTATGGAAATTCGAATGTTGTTGTAGGAAGCTGAAGAAGAATCTGTTGTGATCATTTAGGACAACTTTACAAGGGACTAAATTTAGTGAGCTCACTCATGCTATGAAAGTGGTAGGTTAATTTGGACGGTCTATTGTTAGGTATACACAATACTTTATAGTCATGGAAATTGAGTTCGTGTTTGTGTTTGTATTCATGTTCATGTAGGTGCTCAACTTCTCTAGCTTTGGAGGGAGTTTTTGTCAATTCCGAGACAACTCAAGGTTCAATCAAGTATGTTTGTTATAAAATGGTTATGAAATCTTGAAATCTAAGATATAAAGGTATTCAATAAAAACTAAATTTGGCTAAACGGAAGAAACATTGAAATCTACTTTCTTTTGTCTTGAAATTCTAACATCATATGTACTCTTTCAAAGAAGATGTTATCTTCTAAAGTGACTAATCATGGATGACCACGAATATGAGCTTATCAATGAAAGAACACAGTAAGTCTAGCATTTAGAGAATCAAACATCTTTTATAATGCATTTTTACCATTATTCTAAATTTCTTATCATATTGATTTTCAGATTTAAAAAGAACAAAAGATTCAAGATCTTAGAGTCGTAGTGTTCGAAGATAAAAACGAAATGTTGATCGAGGACATCAAGGAAAATTATGTTGAAACATTATATTTATTTAATATTCAAATCACATGATTTTCTTTGTTTTAATTGAGAGTGTTTCCTTTTCATCTCTAGAAGTCTTCTTTGTCGGTAGACCTCTTTAGTGTTAGCCCTATAATTAGGCTATAATATTACAAGAGCTTGTAGCAGACATAAAAATAAAAATATTATTCAAATGACTTAAAAATTACCTCAAGATGAGCTAGACTTGAGTAATGCACCGTTTCTCATAGTGAATAACTAAATTCTGCAATGAACAACGTGCTCGTAAGAAGTTTGACCAGAGATGAGACCAAATTGTGTATGGATTAGAACAAACTAACATGTATACTAAACAATAAACACGTATGTGATCACAACAATAAACAAAAATATCATATGCAAAACCATTCAAATTTAAGACTAAGAGAAATAACAAAAGGAATTACGTGGATGCTAAATCAAGAATCTCATGGAAGATTGAAGGCGGCAAAAACAGCACAATAGCAAGAATTTCTGTCTAGCAATCTCTCTTTCTCTTACAGCCACCAACGTCATCTCTGCTGCAGCTTTGTTGCTTGGGCTGCCGGAATCTGCCCGCCTTTGCCGGTCGATAATTCCTTTTTCGTTCGTTGGCCTAATATGAATTCGACAAAGCAACCTGCAATTTTAGCAATTAGATCATCCCTTTCCCAGAAATCCACTTCAAGTACAACAATAACTTGCTCGAAATTGGAATCTTTTTTCTCTCTATGCCGAAATCTGAGATTCTTCAATCAGATTTTATGTCAATCGATCTGCTCTGGTCTTATCAGAGACACTTATGCCGCTAGCAGAATTCTCAAACTTTCCACCGAGTCCACATTTATTCAAATCGATTATTCCCACAAAATCTTCACAAACATCGAACTTGGAGTAGTTTTTTCTCTTAGGCCAATGTAGGTTAGGGCATAAATTTCTTCTTTCAAAGCATAATTAAGGTAAATAAAAAATTAAGGTGGCTGTAAATGTATATATGTGTATAAATTTATAATCAACAAGGTAATTAAGTTTGTATTTCTTGTAATTAATAATATCTTTTTATTGTATTACAATATTACCCTTAATTTTGATATATAATAAGGAAATTTTTTGCGATTCAAATTTTATAAAACAAGACTCTTTTTATATAAGTATAGATATAGATATATTATCAAACTCATCATGTAGTAGAGATTATGAAGCCATTAACAATACTGAAAAATATATCGTATTGAATCAAGAAATTGATTTCTTACTTAAACAAATTTGAGATTTTTTTCTTATTCTCAACAGTAATGCAGCAAATGCGTGTTGATGGTGATCATCTTGCTTACAGCAAACTTTTATCATTCTAACAAATGACACAATTTATAGAATGCAATTATAATATAGAAGTGTAAAGAAAGAAGTAGCACCAGAACATCGTAAATTTAGAAGCCAATATCCTTCCAAAAAATTTAACGGGGAGAGAATAAATTGAGAAAATTTAAAATCTTTATCACAAAAAGGAACTTACTCAGCAGTGAAAACTCTTTATCACGTGCCAAAGATTTCTCTTCTCTTGGTAATTCTGAACAGAATTTGATAACGATAACGCAGGAATTTATCAATATTGGAAATATAATTTGAAAAATCTTGAATTCTTATTTGCGATTGCACCACATAAGAGATTTGAGTCCAAGAAATCGGCAAACCCCATTGATTTATTTTAAACTTTCCGACCTGTAATTTGATCAAAATAGGACAATAATGTATCAACAATTGGGAGCCAAATTTAAGCAACAAATATCAATCAATACATTGCTCACGTCGTTGTAGTAGTTGAGACGATGCATTCTGCATGGCTTCTATAGGCAAATTTCCCACTATGTGATTATAACAGAATAAAAAAAACGTGAATTAGTGAGGTTATTCATCCTAAATTCTACAAAGTTAACCAAGTAAAATTCCTAGAACCCTAAACTTAGTATTGGCCCAATAACTAAAACACGAAAAAGAATATCTAGCGATAAATGCCTTGTATTTTTTTTCATGATGCACATAATGGAATAGATCGCATATCACAGAGCAAATTGGTGTGAGTACGTATAGGTTGGTTAAACTAATAGTCCATATAAAAGAATAATCAACATCCTGAGATTCAAAATCAACGTACCATGAAAAGATTACTCTTTTATTTATTTATTTATTTTTAATTGGGATTATCTTGTGAGCATCACAGCACAAAAGTCAGCATTAAAATGGGCACCCTTGGAGACAAAACCAATTAACAACATTAGATAAATCATTAAAAATGGCATTACCATATCATCGATGAGAACATTAACGGTGCCCACGATGAGTAAGGGAGCGGAACCAATATAAAAGAAGAAAAAGATCGAGAGTCAACATATGGCTGGTCTCGAGATGTGTCATCTTTTAACTACAAGAAGAGAAATAAAGTGCGGTGGAAGAAACCTAAGAGGCTAGGAGAAAATTGTTATGAGAAAGAAATCAAATATTGCCATTATGCCTTGAAATAGTTGTACCATATTTAATCTATTCTATTAGGCAATAACCACATATGAAATTCGGCCAATTGGTAAGGTTAATCTAATTTCCAATTTAATTATTATATTATTAAAATATATTATATTATATAATTACCTTTAAATTAGATATATAATAGGCAAAGCAAATTTTGTAAAACAAGGCTCGTTTTATATTAGTATAGATAATAGTGAAGGTAACCAACCCTTTGATACAATTTTATTTGTATGTAGTCATCCCAAAAAAATAATTAATATTATAGCAATACGAAATTTGGAGTTTGCAAATGTCCTAGTGTGGACATGAAGGTTAATTCTTGAAGAAGTGTTTATGGGAAAACGACATTAATTATCTCCAAAAATAGTTTATTGTATGGTGTGAGCTAGACCAACATCTAAGGCACGCTGATAAAACTATTCACTACTTTGTCGTCTTCTTCAACTCGCATTCTTACATGATCAAAACACATACATATACACGTGTGTCTGCGCGCATGTAAGATGTGACAGAAAATGAATACAGTTAAATATTGAAAAAATACGAGACGATGGATAATCTGAACCTATGAGACATATATCTCGATCTCTGTATATTTTGATTTAATGTCGATATATTTTCGCTGTGAAGTATGAATTTATTGAACTTATTAGCATCGTAGATATGATTAGTTTTTTTTTTTTTTTTTTTTTTTTTTTTTTTTTTTTTTCTTCTTTGAAATTTTAAATCATGGGTCAGTGTTTATTCATGAAAAAAAAAATTGACCATGCTTTTACTTATAAAGTGATCACTTTAAAATGGAAGAAAGGGATTTGTTTTTTAAGAATAAAACGCACATTAATTCTGATCCTCACTAGGGGTAAGATCCAAATATTAACGAGCTGATCATCAATAATACTCGTAACTGTTAGTCTTAAATGATGATGATGATGATGATAAAATGTGAGGAAGTTAATTTCTTTTCTACCTAAAAAAGACAAAAAATAAATAATTGAGTAGGTGTATAAATACAGTATCCAGATCTAGAATTTTGGCGCTGGCTGTCTTTCCTTTGTTAATAATTTATCCTTGTCATTATCTAGTTATTCCATTAATTCGGCGTTTCATTATTTTGAAAGCAACGTTTTATTAGAGTAAAAAATTATACTAGTGTATATCTATTTGATTTAATATAGGACTAATATATGCTATTAACATTTACTTTCAAACTTTCCCTTGGTCCATTAAATTAATTTCAATTCCAATTTTTGCATTATAGTACCATGACGCCGGGGGGGGGGGGGGGGGGGGGTATTTAATAAAAATCAGACTAAAGTAAGAGAAAATTGGTATAGAGGTTCTTTGTTTTTTAAACAAAGGTATAGGTTTAAAAATCTATTTATATATGTTAGTCATCTATTACAGATACATATATTGTCCGACATCAGGATTCAGGAGTCATGATATGAGACAAAGAACAAGAGAATATTTCATCAAACGGAATAATTGACGGGAAAAAATAATCCCCCCAAACCCCATCTGAAATTGTCATTTTATCACTCAAAACACACTTGAAATAACGGCATAACCAATTTAAAGAATTTGATCATTTTTTTTTTCAGGTGTATTTGTTAGAGTAGAGGGGAATAACAATCCGGAATCGAACTCAAAGGAAGTATATTTAAACTAGGCAAAAATAAATAAACAAAGCGATAGAGAAATCCAGTTCTTCATGTTCCAAGCGTCTATGTGCTACCACAAAGTATTTTCCAAATCCCCGAGTCCCCGACGATCCTCACATAGGAGAGAAGTCCCTATTTATTCTAGCAAATCATTTCCTTATCAGAATAGGATTCTGGCCTAGATTCTAAACTATCATAATAAATATAATTCTAACCTTAATAACTAATATAATAATACTAATATTTAATGACTAACTTAATCAACAAGAAATAAACCAAAATAGGAAAAATAAACACCCGCTCCTCCTCTTCTTTCTCCCGTAAGTTTTCTCTCTAACAATTCCTTCCCCCTTCAAAACAGCCTTGTCCTCAAGGCTGAATGAATTCATCCTTCTCACCCTGGACTAGTGTCTTGGTAACCATAAACTCCAAATGTTCCAAATCTTCGGGTTCAGCCATGATAATCACTTGAAGAGTTTTATCTGCATAACGATGAGTTGGAGACCATTTCTCATCACATCGAAAACACTTTCTTGTAGCTCGTTTAGCCAAATACTCCTTGTGTGAGATTTGCCGGGATCGGCGAGTTTGAACCGTGGATTTGACCGAATTCGACGTGTAGGAAAAGGATCTCTTAGTTTCAGGAAAGGAAGTAATCTGTTTCTAGTAATTTTGACCTCCTACATTCTGCTGCTCCCATGCAGGTGGTGAACTTTGCTAATTTAACTCGCGTGATGAAGTTGACTCATAACCACAAAACGCATCAACTTCTTGCTCAATCTCCTTCGCAAGGTGAATAGTTTCTGACAAAGTCCTTGCATCTCGAGACCGAATTTTCAATCGAATATCAATCCGCAATCCACTGAGAAATAAACCAAGGCAATTCGATTCGATAAGATCTGGCACGTGAACTAATCTCGATATAAAAGCAGTAACATAGTCACTCACAGTTCCACTTTGCTTAGTTTGAACTAATGCCTCAAATGGATTGGCCAATGGGTTAGTTCCAAACATCTTCAAGAGCTCCAGTTTAAAGTAATTCCACGTGATACCTGGAGCAGTCGCTCTCTTCCATTAATACCATTGTAGAGCATCACCCTCCATCGCAATCAGAGCTACATCCAATTTACTAGCCTTAGGCGTCCCATGAAGATGAAAATATTCTTCAGCCCGTGAAATCCACGATTTGGGGCTACCCCCATTAAACATGGGTAGGGTGAGACGAGACCCTACTGCGTAGGTCTCATTGGTAACTATAGGTTGACCCCTCACTGCTCCTCGATCCCCTTCAAAGTGCGAGCCATCTTGTCCCACACCCAAACCAAGCTCGACGGTTCGAGTTTCACCAAGAACCTTGGCGGGGTCTTGCCCTGCCCTTCGTTGCAAGTTGTTTTGTGGCTTGGTGACATTCCAAAGCTGAATTGGGGTGGGATCCCAAATTGATAAGCACCACTCGGTGGGCTTATCTCCACCACCTTTCCAACAGATTTGGCGTTGAATTCGCTTGGTGATGCAACAACGTTTGCACTGCTGCCCTCGACGCCCTTCTCCTTCATCATCGCCTTAATCATGTTTATCATGTTAGCTTTCATTAGATGCTCGTAGTTCTTCCATCTCATTCTTAAGGGTTTCGTTCCCCTTCTCCAACACTTCCATCCGAGTATCCATCTCAATTCAAAGTTGCAAACGAGTCTTGGGGGGCATAAACGATCCGGCAAGTCCAACCAATTTGTTAATACAAGGGAATAACAATCGGGAATCGAACTCAAAGGAAGTATATTGAAACTGGGCACAAATAAATAAACAAAGCGAAAGAGAAATCCAAGAAGAGAGGCTCTTCCTGTTCCAAGCGTCTATGCGCTGCCACAAAGTATTTTCCAAATCCTCGACGATCCTCACGTAGGGAGAGAAGTCCCTATTTATTCTAACAAATCCTTTCCTTATCGGAATAGGATTCTGACGTAGATTCTAAATTATCATAATAATATAATTCTAACCTTAATAACTAATATAATAATACTAATAATTAATGACTAACTTAATCAGCAAGAAATATACAAAAACAGGAAAATAAACAGCCACTCCTCTTCTTTCCCACCTAAATTTTCTCTCTAACGATCTAAAAAAAAAAAAATTCTCTAACAGTGTTAAATTTGGTTGTAAATTTATTATGAGAAAAGGAGACAAAAGATAAATGAAGATCAAACAACAATTATACTTTTACCAGAAAATCATTTATAATAGCAATCAGTGTACTCCATACGTTCAAGGACTTAAATCTACATTTCTGTGTCGTTTTTCTATAATTCAGTTCCAGTACACTTAATGTTGCTAAAAATAAAAGAATCAAAATCACTGACCGATGATTATAGAAACAACTGTAAACAAGAAGATTGAGAGTATACCGTCTGCAGAAGGATCTGTAGAGGCAAAATTTACAAACAGACTGCATCATTGATCTTAAAATATTTGTCCAACACTACGATTCTCTTGCTGATAGAGAAGCACCAATTTTCTGCATCAAAGGATAAACAGGGCTAAACTCCTTATCCCCTCTGGCTCTTATATCACGAGCATAATCATCCAAAGTTGCTTTGATGCCCTTCCATATCTGATCCTCCCCTTGCGAATCCATCCACAACGAGTATTGGAGAGGCGTAAGCTTGTTTCTTTGTAGAGGAGACTGCAGATTTTCGGGCCCTCTTGAATAGAGATGGTGAAGTATAACGTTTGGGGGAAGATCTTGAAGAAGAGGTGACGATCCCAGTTGAGATGTTTCGAGGAATAGGACAGGGCGAAATGCTCTCAGGGCTCGATACGGTGCACCTAGCTGCTCGACTGGAAACAAGTTTTGAGCAACTGCCAATTCAAGTTCTGCCATGTCCCTAGCCATTCTCAGCTTCCCTGACTCGGATAATGGTCTGACGAGTGATGCATGTCTCACGAAAAATACAAGAATCCTCGAAGCCATGCTCCTTACCAGCCTTGTGCATATAGTCTCTGTTCCAGCAGAGATTGCTCCTGAAGATGGCAAAACCTTCGACAAGAACTCAGTTCTGAAGTGATAAATACTTTTCTGCAATTCTTCCATGTATGGAGATGAATTGTTATCCATGGCAGCATCTAAGCCAAGAGTGCCAAAATTTTGCTGGTGAATTTGCAAGATGCAGGACTCGAGATGATCGAGCATGGCTTGAAATAAGGATGACACTGAATCACCAGCTACACCGTATATTGTGCCAAGAGCTGCAGATAGAACATCAGCAGCAATGGAGGGCAGTCCTGCTATCATGGATGTCACTCGTGTATGAACTTCTTGGAGATGCTGACACAACATGAAGTTCTTCTGCTGTGCATGAGTTGCAGGCCCAGATATTTGGCGTGCTTCAGGGCCCGTAGATATCTGTCATCAAAATGTACTAGTGATTTACGAAGCAGACATTATGAGCTTAATAATAGCCTAAGAAACTAACAACATGCAAAGGGCACCTTCACCAATTGCACCAAACAAAATTTCAGGCACAGGAAAAAGTCAGGATGGACTGTATAAAAGTCGAACTCCAACACTCAAATCTAAAGAACCTACTGGTTGTTTAGTTGACAAATTCTCCATAATGTATAAACCACGAACCATTAGTCACACTAGCATCAAGTGTGGGATGAATCCACCAATTTTGGGTCAACAATTTAAGAAAGAATAATCAAGTTGGTCAGAGCCCCAAGCATGGATAGCAACTTGCAGTTATGGCCCTTGTACATGCAAAGAGATCCTACTAATTGATTATGAGAAATCCTTGACAGGATTTAAAATTACTTTCACAGTTTATTCTCTAATAAAATCCATCTCTTATTAAAAAGAAAAAAAAGGAAATAATATATTTCATGACTACTGGAATGGGGAATGGGCAACATAGGAGGAATTTGCAGGAAAAATTGGAGGTTACCTGGCATTCTGCTCTTTCGGCTAGTAGAAGCAAAACTTTACTGATTTGACGCAAGACTCGAAGTGTCAAATGCGCATCTGACTGAACGGCTTCAATCTCTTCCTGAATGCGTGAAGTGATTCTAGAGATATGATCTTTGGAGGGAACACTACCACGACTTGACAATGGAAATACAGAATTTACAAGATCAGACAGTCTACTCAAGCAAAGGGCTAAAAATGCTGTCTCAAAATTCTCAACAGCAGCTACCATTTGTTCCTTGCCCTCTAAAGTCAGTGCTGGTGGAACTCCTTTGACATCTGTATCACGAGAGATTCTATCAAGGAGATTCTCAATCATTGGTAACAGCTTTGGATACCCAACAGTGAATATTTCCTTGACAAAGCTCGATGCAGTGAAAGCAGACTTCATTTGGCTTGCAAAGGACTTAATTAGAGCATCCCAGACACGATCAGTTAGTGTCGGATCACCTTCCTGAGACAGCATAAGACAAAATTTAGCAGCAGGTAGAGATAGTAGCAGAATAAAAGGAAAAAGACAAAGTGCAAAAATGATTATAAAATTGATGAGGAATCTAGTGCAAAGCAATTACAGAAGGGAAGTTCATCTCCCCTCACCTGAAGACAACTATGGATATGAAACTAGATAACTTCGGTGTCAATGTTCTATGAATAGATAGCGATTAATCATGATCTTATTCAGTAAAGTATCATTTCTTGGACTAAGTGCTTAAATTCAACAAGCAATACCATTTGCTTTGCAGGTTCAGACTATGTTTGGTATAGCCAGGTGGATAAGTGGGAATGGCAAGGCCTGGAGTCCTGCAATAGGTAAGAGTTGTTCTAAAACCCCCCAAGTTGTTAGATTTGGCAAAGGGGAAAGGAAAAAAATCCCATGTTCAGTGGAAGATGGGAAGGAAACATTTTTATAAATTTGAGAAAATAAGTCCTTCTACCAACTTGTTTAACCGATTCAACAACTCGATCAAATAATTTAACTATATATATGCAAGGAGCAACTAAAAACAAACTACTTCCTCATCCCCAGGGTGGACATGGTGGAAAGGACCATTAGAGTACTAGACCCGCTCTTCTGCTTCCATTCTCTACAAAATTCCTTACCACCATGATGTTCCTATATCTCTAGTCAATGCTGACAAAAAGATGCTACTCACAGAAGTAGGACTTTCAACTTTCAAGCAAGTCTAAAATAGCAGAAGGTTAAAAACATGGACATGCTTAGAAGGAAATATACAAAACAAGCAGTCAAGAATATTAAGATGAGCTAAATAACACATGAAAATGAACCCTTTGTACGATAAATGATAAAAAGCAAGGAATATGAACTAGATGAGTACTAGATGCAACAAGAGCAGGCGTCTTGAAAAGGTGGTGCATAGAATACTAAAAGAAAAGCAACTGCACCAACTAATTCTGCAACCGCACAGCATTCTACCAAGTACAATTCTAAATTATAACAACCAAAAATACTGGCTTGTTTCTAGAAATCAGTAAGTATCCCATTCCCAAGTCATTAGGTATTAGGTAATGATCCAATCACCCTAGAGCCATCCTTCACCAACTTATGTAATTTGGGTCACAAGAACTATTCATTAGCAGCATGCCTTGTCTACTGAATACTGATTGGGTTCCCCATGACAGAAACTTAGAGAAGACACGTCATTATTAAGACTAATTTCTCAATCAAAGAGACAGAGTCCAACAACAATTAATTATAGTTAACTACAGAGGTTTTCAGTCAACACAGAATTAGATCTGTGTGTATAGTTTAGCAATAATATCAAAAAGCAAATGTGTACACATAACAAAAATAAGTTTATACATGAAACACAGCCAAATAGCATTCTTTTTAATGAACTTTCATATGCATCATGCCCTTCACAAGATTTGGTAAATCAATGCTATTGCAAAGTAGAACACTGATATCCCCATCTATGAAGTTCATCATCAAGAATGCCACTCTACGTTTTGCTATTTCTAAGATTACCCAATTTCTTCAAGTTTAATGCACAACGTCAAATATACAATCAATGCTAATAAGTAAAATTAGTAAATAAACGAGCTAAATTCTGAAAACTGAAACAACAAACGTATAAAATAAGGATTCAATTTTCACTACCTGCATGACTTCATCCAGCAACAAAACATGGGTGAACGGATCCCGCTTCTTCGACAGCACTCTCTGCAAGTGCCAAACTGCAAGCATTATCGAATGTAATTGATCCATACAACCACTCATCCTCTGCCAGAGAGCCTCCCTCGCCTTCACCCCGCCCCCAATCTGGGGGGTCCCATGTCTTTGTATCCCTCCAGGACCTCCACTGCCATAAGCTCCGGCTCCAGAAACCGCCTTCATATCCAATGCACTACTCACACTCTTCACCCCCATTTGCTTATACTTGCTCACCAAACCATCAACTGTCCCCCTCAATTCACCCATATTGTAGAAAACCTGCAATCCCAGCCCGACTTCCGGTTGATTCAAACTCTCAAGACCCTTCTCCAGTACCTTCATCCCTTCCTCCCGTATTTTCGAACCCATCTCGATAACCCATTTCAACTCAGCATCCACCACATCGATTCCAGATAAATGGGACTCGTTGTAAAGGGTCAAAATCTCGCAATGCAATTGAGCCGCCTTGGAGAGATCCCATTTTGATGCATCAGGCTGGGCATCCACAAGCTGCCTTAGCTTCTGAATGAGGCGGAGAGTTCGGAGAGTATTCTGAAGCAGCAATGAAGTTGAATGAAGGTTGTTGAGCTGGACGGTCTGGACAGAGATGACACGGTGGGGATCGGAGAGCTCCGACCGCGCGCGGCGGAGGGAGGATTGGAGAGAGGAAATGGAGGATCGGAGGGAGGAGAGAGAAGACTCGGTGGATTTAATGGAGGAGAGCTGATGGAGTAGATCGTGGTGGCGGGAGAGGACCTCGTGGCGGAGCTGGGAGTCGAGGAGGCGGAGGCCCTCCTGGAGCTTCTCGATTCGGGAGGCGGCGGAGCCGGAGGAGAGGGCGGAGGATGAGAATTGCGTGGGATTGAAGTCAGGAGAGAGAAAGGCGGACAAGATTGGGTCGGAAGAGAAGGTGTCTAATGGGGACGAGGAAGAGGAGTGTGGGGTAGCAGTGGATGAGTTAGGAGTGACGGCGGCGGCGATGGCGGTGTTTTTGAAGGTGGAGGAGCGTTGGAGTGGAGATCTGGAGATGGCCGGAGAAGCCATGGGTGGTGCGATCTGCCGTTGGGTTTACTCCTCTTTTGAGTTTTACTCGATCCGGATCGTAAGACTGTACTTGAAGCAGTAACAGTTGTACTTTAGTTATTATATCAATGCATTTTGAATTATACTACTCCCCCGTCCACCGGCTCGGACAGAGTATTTTAAGAAAATAGGAGGGTGCATTTGTGTGGACATGGTAAATATGTTAATTTCAGTAGAACGAAAGAGAGTAGGTGAAAATAGAGAAGGTAAAAGAGTTCGATTTATAGAAAGGTCATACCTATTGTGAATGGTCGGAAAAAGAAATAAGATCACACTTATCATGAACAGAGGAAGTAGTATTCAAGATATTTTACCTCTTCGATCATAAATAACAACAACGTGTCCACTCAACTAGAGGAGAGGTGGTAATGGATCGGGTTTTTATGAGTACCCAATTCTCTCAAACTCTAATGGGACGACTATGGGAATTATTGAGTTTGTGCACAAACATGCAAACCCGTGATGAGTTTGAATCGGGTTTGGGCAATTATCTCCAGGTTTGAGCAATAAGATAAAAAAATATTATATGTATAATATATAATATAGTTATAAATATTAATATAAGTATTAATAGATTTAAGATTTTATACTATTTTCTTAACATACAAGATTTCATCAAATACATGTATTTGAAGTTTCCTTTACTTCTTCTATAAATCTACTTTATCATATGACGACAGAGCGACATCATCAATAATCTATAATCTTCTTCCATAATTTTTTCTTTGAGATTATGTTTAGTGAAATTCTACTAATAATATTTTGTTATTTAATGTTTACATTTTAGTATTTAGGTTCTTAGCAAGTAGGGGTGTGCAGAACCGACCCGCAACCGCCCAACTGACCTGAAACCGAGCCGACCGAACCGAACTGAGCCAAGCCGAAGAGCTAGTCGGCCGGCACGGTTTAAAAACCCCAAACCGAATTTTTTTTGGTCGGCTTCGGCTTTTGGTGTTGCTCAACCGAACCGACCCGAACCGACCGAAAAAATTAATTCATATATTCATTTTAATATTTTAGTAGCAGTAACCCTAGAATATACACACAACACACTCACTCTCCCGCACCGTCTCCATTCACACATCTCGCTCTGTCTCACTCACTCACTCTTTCACCATCCCGCTCTGGCATCTCCCCTCCCGGGCTCCCGCTCCGACGCCGTCGCCCGACTCTCCCACACGGCCACGCGACCCTCGTCCCATCGCTTGAGCAAATCTCACTCTTTCACCATCCCGCTCCGGCACCTCCCCTCCCTGGCTCCCGCTCCGATGCTTGGGACTTTGGGACTTTGTCTTCTACGATTCTACGAATAAGGTAATATTTTGAATTTTTAATTCTACTATTTATATGGTTATTAGATTAAATTAACTTAGATGTTAGATTCTTCAATTGGGTAAAATAACGTGAATGGCTGAATGCAACAGTAGGTTTTGTTGTTTTGGATTTTGCTGGGTTTTTTTTTTTTTCGGAATGATAATTGCTTTTTTTTAATTCTTTCTGATTTTGTTGAAAATCCATCGCCGCCACCAGCAGCTTTTGCAACCGGCACCCCTTTTTTTTCTCGGTTAAAATCGAACCGAACCAGAACGACTCCTCGGTTTTCGGTCGGTTTCGGCTCGGTTGACAAGAGTTGAGTCGGTCGGCTCGGTTGAGAATTTCCAAGCTTTTCGCTTTGTCGGTTTGGTCGGGTCGGGTCGGTTCGGTTTTGACCCGACCCGACCAAATGCACAACCCTATTAGCAAGTAATTAACGGGTATTATCCAACGGAATTGAGTCAAGTACGGGTTTTAAAAAAAAATTTTAATCTGATTTGGGAAAAGAAAATTTTCATGAATTTGAGTTTGGAAAATACTTAACGGGTATTATGAGACCTATTGTCATTCCTATACTCAACCATCTAATCTCTGTAATATTTAATTATTTTTTCTCTCCTCAATATAACCAATATTCTCTCCAACCCAACCACATCTATTTTGATATGATTATCAACAACTTTGTGATCACGTAACCACAACACTATATGTATTTATTTTAAGTTATTTTTAATTGTATTATACTCCCTCCGTATTTTTTCATTAAGGTCATTTGATCGACCGTACATGTTAAGAAAATGAGTTGGTTATAAAAAATATGGAAAGATAGAGTAAACTTTTGGAGGTATTTTTGTCACATCAAGTAGGAGAGAGAATGAAGTTAGTAATTTTTTAGTGGCATATGGTAATTTATGAGTTATAGAGGGATATTTATAATATGGTGTATTTCCATTTTAGGAATGAAATGACAGGTTCTCTACTCCTTCTTGGGCCAAGTGGATTTGGGCGCCATTTATTCCAGAACAACGATCGATTAATTGTTGGAGAGCTTTGCATGGCGGCTTCCGACGATGGATACGTTCCAGACGATTGGAATACAGGGTCCTTTAGTTTGTTAGATGTGTTGGAAACATGAGGAATCTATAGATCATATTTTTTTGGAGTTGTAAGCTGGTGAGAAAAATATGGGATTTTGTCTTTGAATTTTTCCAGCTCCAATTTGTAGGTGTTTCGGACTTTAGGAGTTTTATATCGGAAGCTATACTAATATTGAGGAGTAGCAATGAAAAGGACCTATGGTGCTTTGTGGTTATTTCTGCAATTTTGGCTATTTGGTGGATGAGGAACTCTTGTGTTTTTTAAGATTCGCTGCCCAATCCATATCGAGTTATACGATTTTTATTAAAGGAAATTGTTATTTCTTTTCTAAAGCTTGCTAAATGAGGGTTTCAGAATTGTCCGCCCGTTCTTTGAGTATCCCCTGCTATTTAGTTCATTTTTGTGTATTTTTTGTATTATTGTTTTTGTGTGTTTTGCATGTTCTTAGGAAAATTAGTAAAAGGTTTCAATTGATACCAAAATTCCAACTGACCCCAACCGAGTAGATGAATGCCTTTAGTCTAAACTTAGCTGAGCTCACTATTTGAGCATACGGATTTTATCGGTATAGGTTTCAAGCAGAAGAAGACAGCCGGACTCAAGAAGGCAATTCGTGAAGAACTCAGCTGAGACCCAAACTCAACTGACCCTAAAACTCAGTTGAGACTTCAACCTCAGCTGTAGCATGGAATCAATTGGACAGCAACTCAGTTGGCTCCTCACTGACCCATGCAGCTGAAGGCATGCAGCTCAAAGCGTGAAGAGAAGTTGTGTCGAAGTCACACATCGCAAAGTTGAGAAGAGAAGACTCTGAAGACGTTCAAGGTAGAAGAGTTGCAGTCCAGATTCAAATCTACTCGGAAGCACAAGTCAACTGGAGAACTTATCATAAATGGACCGACAACAACGAAGTGCAAAAAACGAAGATCGCAGTTACCATTTTAGGAAAGTTTCCAGAAAAATAGGTGGAGTGCCGTACCTTTTGGCAGAGATCAAACGGCTCTTTCCAACGGCTAGTTAGATCTTCCTCTATAAATAGAGGTCTCCACAATTGAAGAAACAAAGTTTTTGGGACTGCGCAGAAAGATAGAAGAGAGAAAATCATCAGCGCAGAAAAAGTAGCAGAACCTCTCACTCTTCAGCAAGAAGACCTCAGTTGAAGAAGACCAGTAGAAGTCGAGTGTTCATCCATCCTCATGTTCTTCCATCTAGCCTCTCAAAAAACCCCTTCTTTGATCGAGTCTAGAGGATAGGTTCTTGCACAAATTAGTGTCCAAGCAGGCTCTCTCCCAAAAGATCGAGTCTCTAAGCCTTAAGACGAAGCCTCCACTTCTCTCTGTGTAGAAGGCTTCTTAGTTGGAAAATCCCCCAACTCCCAAACCTCAGGTCCAACTTTGAACCCGCAATCAAAGTCACCAGGTCCCTTTGAACCCGTAATCCAAGGCTTGGTCCCTTTAAACCCGTAATCAAAGACCAGGTCCCTTGAAACCCGGAATCCAAGATTAGGTCTCTTAGAACCCGCAACATGTTTGTAGTTGAATTGGAATTAGACTTTATCGGAAACGTGTAGTCAAATAATTGGTTGATTTTAATGGCTATTTTAGCTTAAGATTAATTTATGAATGCGAAAACTAGAAATTAATTCTCTAAGTTAGAAGACTCGTGAGCTTCAATCATTGTGCATTGCTTTACTTGGTATTGATCTCCTGAGAAGATGGCTCTATGCCCTAGAACCTTTTTAAATTAGAAATCTTTCGTTAAATTAAGTATTAGATTAGATTAGTTTATTAAACTCCAAGAATTATTGATTTACAATGTTTAGGATTTTTCTTACGTGTGAAGCACTTCAACATTTGCCCTGTTGAAGTGATACGACTTAGGTTAATTTATTGCACTACATTGATCTCGTTCTCTTGCAAGCAACTACTAGGTGCCTTTTTAGTTGATTCACCTATTCTCCTTCTGCCCCTTTGAAAGAAATTTCGGTCATTTGGATTCCGCCTTTGACGGGATGGATGAAGGTTATCACAAATGGTTGAGTGAATGATGCTTTGGAGAGATTGTGCAGGGGTGGAGTTTTCCGTAATTATAGAGGAATGGTGTGTGGTTGCTTTCATGTCGTGGAAGGTATCGGCTTTGCTTTTGAAGTCAAACTTTTGGCAGCTATTACTACTGTACAAAAGCTTATGTGAGAAACACAATTGGGACAAATTTTCTGTATATTATTCATCTACTAATCACACATATAGATACATAAGAGATCTACACTACAAATGTTTTTCAACCCATATACAATACTATATTAAAAGCCCATATATATTCCTAACACTCCCCCTCAAGTTGGAGCATAGAAATTAATCATGCCTAGGTTGTTACAAAGATAATCAACTCTAACCCCATTAAGAGCTTTCATGAAGATGTCTCCTAATTGATCTTCAGATCTCATATATCCTGTAGAAATCAGTCCTTTCTGAATCTTTTCACGAACAAAATGACAATCAATCTCAATGTGTTTAGTTCGTTCATGAAAGACCGGATAGTGAAGCAATGTGGAATCAATCTCAATGTTGTTACAAAGATAATAAACTCTAACCCCATTAAGAGCTTTCGTGAAGATGTCTCCTAATTGATCTTCACACCTCATATATCCTGTAGAAATCAGTCCTTTTTGAATCTTCTCACGAACAAAATAGCAATCAATCTCAATGTGTTTAGTTCGTTCGTGAAAGACCGGATATGAAGCAATGTGGAGTGCATCTTGATTATTACACCATCTTATTGTGACCATTATCACTATACACAATTCCCCGTCCAGGTGCTCTCTTCAATAACACAAAATCTGCTCCACTGCCTTCCAATGATCAACAGTTGGTGACATATATTGACTAGCCATAGTTACAAAATAAGAAATATCAGGACGTGTCACCCTAAGATAATTCAACTTTTCAACTAATCTCCTATATCTGCCGGGATTATCAAATAACTCACCATCTTTTGTAAGCTGTAAATTTGGAACCATTGGAGAGTTACATGGTTTCGCTCCCAACTTTCCTGTTTCAGAGAGTAAAATCTAGCACATATTTTCTTTGAGATAAGAAAATCCTTCCTTTCTTACTTCTCATCACTTCAACTCCTAGAAAGTATTTGAGCTCTCACAAGTCTTAGGTATTGAATTGAGTATGAAAGAAAGCTTTGAGGGATGCAATTCCTTCATAATCACTACCAGTGATCACAATATCATCCACATACATAACCAATAGAATAATACCACTTTTAGAATGCATGTAAAAAACATAATCATCAGATTTACACTTCTTCATGCCAAACTTCTCAACAACACGAGTAAATGTACCAAATCATGCACGTTGATTATGTTTCAAACCATACAAAGATTTTCGAAGATAACACACCTTATAAGACTTCACCTGAGCAACAAAGCTGGGCTGTTGCTCCATATAGATAGTATCATCAAGATCACCATGCAAGAAAGCATTCTTTATATCTAACTGGTGCAAGGCCTAATGATGAGCGGCTGCCAAAGAAATCAACAAATGAATAGATGTAGCTTTGCAATAGGTAAAAAGGTGTCACAATAATCAACACTATAAATCTGTGCATATCCCTTAGCAACAAGACGAGCCTTTAATCGATCAATGGAGCCATCAGGATTGACTTTGATAGTGAACACCTATTTACAACCAATGGCTCGTTTACCAGCAGGAAGAACCACCAAAACCCAAGCACCATTACCCAACAAAGTATTGAGTTCCTCAATCAGGGCAGCACGCCAACCAAGATGAGCCAATGTCTCCTCAACAAATTTAGGAATAGACTCAAGAGATACAACAAAAGCTTGAGAAGAAGGGGACAAATGTCTGTAGGAAACAAAAGCAGAGACATGATAGGTGCAAGAACGTTTACCTTTCCAAAGAGCAATAGGAAGATCATCACTTGAAGGAGGGTCTGTTGATGAAGATATTGGTTGAACGGGACACAATGTAGATGCGTTGGGAACCAATTCAGCAGTAGCAGGTACAGAAGGCGGAAGATGACGAGAGTAAGTTTGTATGATAGGAGGTTTAGTAGACTCAGAAGAAGGACAACCTGAGGAGTTACAATGTAAATAAGAAAGTTTGTATCATCCTCCTCAATAGGAGAAGGAGTGGAGTCTGAAGAGAAAGGGATATGTTATGAAAAGGAGACATCAGCGGAAACAAGATACCTATTGAGAGTAGGACAGAAACAATGATACACCTTTTGTACTCTACAATACTCCAAAAAGATACATTTCAATAATTTCAGATCCAATTTAGTAACTTAAGGCCTAACATTTTGAACATAACAAGTACTACCAAATATTTTAGGCTCAACAGGAAACATAGACTTGGATGGAAAAAGAACATGAAAAGGAGACTAATGAGTCCATATTTTGTATCTTTTTAGTGTCTGTCTTAGGTAGTTTAGATCGAGTCTTTGCGTGTGTTTTGTCTAGTTTTAATGTCTTGGAGGATATATTTTGGGCAGGAGGGTGTTTGCTGCCTTGCAGGAGGAAACTGGGCAATACAGGGATAAAAAGCTTCATTTCTGGAGGCAGGTCAGTCAGAGCGATATTGGTCAAGACAAAGATAGGTAGAGCGCTTTGGTCAGCTGGCGAGTTTCTCTCCTAGGTCTAGAAGGATAAGGAAAAGATGATCTAACTTAAATATCTTTTCTTATCCGACTAGATTTAGGATCCGCAAGGGATCTCTTAGAGATAGACGTGACTTGCCATGTTGAGGGTCGTGCTTATCAAGACTTACTTGCATTCCAAGGTAGCTCATGGATTCTTTCCATGTCAAGGACCGGGGGCCCAAACCCTAAATACTCGCCTATAAATTCTAAAGCCTAGCTGCTACGAAACACGCCGTCTTTTATGCTTTCATTGCCTATAATTTATTGAGCGATTGTGAGGAGAAAACAAGTCCTACGGGCAAACGTTAATTTGTGTTTTGTTCATCGGCACTTTTGGCCGCATTTGCTTTTCACGTACTTAGTAAATTTTAATATAGTTCTTCTTATGAGTTACTCTAATTGTTCTGTTCGTAGTTTTATTATTATGTCTAGCTAAATTTTTATACTTGATCTGGGCAAAATAGTTAGGTGATTACTTATGCTTGAGAGGTCTAATTTGTGCTAGATAATTGCATGCATGTGTTCCCGATATGCTAATGAACTTGTTCAAATATGAGATAATACGATTAAAAGATTAATAGGCTGTTAATCAATTAGGACATATTAGATCACTAATCAATTAGGAAGTGGGAGTGTTTTTCATTATCATCTCGATTAAGATCGATTAACATTAGAGAAAGGTGTCTACCCAATTGGGCTAGACGTGATGATTCCTTGTTGGGCCTTTCTAGTGATTAATGCTCCTTGGGCAAGAGACTGAACGATGACTCCGACAGAGGTATTGCCCAAGGTAGGGAGCCGACGGTACGTCGCCAATTAAGTAAGGATAGGTAAGGGAAGAGTTTGTTGAGAGGGTGACGAGTAAAAAAAGGATCTTGGCATTCAAGTCCTATAACTAACGATGCATGCATGTATTGAATATATTTGTACCAATGACCAAGCTAGGATTTTCACTTAACAATGTCTTAGTCCAGATCAAGTCATCTTTATTATTGATCAAGTTATCTGTTTCTTTTCAGTGTTTACTTAAGTTCTCAAATTGGGCAAGAGAGCCCTAGTGACCAAGATAGCAACATCCAACTTTCTTTACAGGTGGAGGAGGTTTCAAGAGATAGTGACAATCAACTCCTTATGGATCGACCCTGTACTTACTTGCTAACTATATAGTTGTGAGGATAGGCTACAAATTCATTTTGAGAGAGCGAATGATAGCCTCGTCAAAATTAGCGCCATTGCTGGGGAGCTAATTTTGTAACTGTCTCTTGAGGGAGAGACCCTTTTCATGTTTGGCTCCGACCCTGTTTGGGTCGACGGTGAATTGAAGTATCATGCTGACCCGGAGAAGTACATCAAGGAGCAAAAGAAATTGAAGAGGGAAGCTAAAAAACGAGCACGGGAAGAGGAACGAGCGAGTGACGAGGAGAGGTCACCACTACAAACTTCAGATTGCGAAGAGTCTGAAGAAGAGGAGATGGCGCGACAACAAGCTAATCTTGAGAGGACTCTGAAGGAAATCATGTTTCCAACAGATGTCAATCTGAATCCAGCAGGTATCACTTTGCCTACTATCACTAACAGTTGGGAGCTGAAACATTCTCTGATACAGATCTTGCCCAAGTTTAGTGATTTGCTCGGAGAGGATCCACAGCGCCATTTGCAGGACTTTGAGATGGCAATGCGTACGGAGCACACTACCATTGCAGGAAACACACTGAGGGAATACATTCTTTTCCTGACGTTTCCATTTTCACTACAAGATGGAGCAAGGGAATGGTTGTACCAACTACCTCAGGGCAGCGTAACATCTTGGCAACAAATGTAGTAGAAGTTTCTTAAGCAATATTACCCTTTTGCCCGGATCTAGAACACTAGAGCTGCAATTCAGAACATAAAAATGGGCAATGGAGAATCTATCTATGATTACCACTCGAGATACAAGAAGCTGATTGCAAGGTGCCCTCAGCATGGTTTGGGCGACAAGGATTTAATCACTGCCTTCATGAACGGGTTAAGGCAATCTGAAAGAGATTGGATAGATGCAGCCTGTAGCGGTAACGTTATCAACAAACCACCAAGTGAAATATTCAAATTATTTGCTGAGATGGCAGACAAGAAGAGAAACCAAGATGAAACTGTTGTGCCCAAGACACATGAGCTGACCAGCAGTGATCCCAACTTTGATATCCTTGCATCTATAATGAAAGAAATGACGAACCAGAACAAGAATAATGTCACTGGGAATGAGAATTCTGGACAGATCCTGAGGAAGAGGGTTATGAAGTGTGAACTTTGTGCTGCCAACAATCACCCCACTGATAGACGTCCATCACTGTACGAAGGTGAAGAAGTTAATGCTGTTGGGCAACCGTACCAATAAGGAGATGCTAGGCAGCGAAGGAACTTCAACAATGGACCTTTGAGGCCCAATGACGATTTGAGATATGGGAATAATAACTATCTGAACACACCTCAACAAGGGAAACTACCACAACAACCTTATCTACCTCTACATAATAGAGATCAACCAAGAGATACCCTGAGGAGTGAAGTGGAGAGACTAGCAGCCGAACAAAGGAAGAGGTATCAAGAGTTATACAGTTTTCGCATGGAGATAAGGGGAGGCATGAGAGATATTAATGGGACGGTGAGCCACCTGGTAGAATCGATCTCTCAAATAAAGTCAAGTTGAATGGAGGAAATGGAGAACTACCGTCTCAAGTCGAGATAAAGAAGGCTCAAATGAACACTATTACATTGCATAGTGGAGCCAAGTTGCCTGAAGTAAGAGTCCCTGACCATTATGTACCTCAAGAAGCTGCACCTGGGCAACAACAGTCTCTTGGACAAGATGCTGATATTGAACAAGAGGATGAGGACGAACCAGTAAAGTATGAAGAGGCACCCATGGGGTCAAGTGATGTTGAGGAACTTTGGCAAGAATTGTCAATTGAGAAAAGGGCACAGGTTGAAAGGGAAGCGGCAGACATAAGAAGGAAAGCTGAGCTCGATGCTACCAAAATTAGAGCTAAAGCAATGAAGGAGGCGGAGAACGTGACTAAGTCAAAACCTTATAAGCCAAAGGCTCCGTACCTAGGACAATTTGCAAAGGATAAGGAAGCTCAGGAGATAAAGGAACTGACCAAAATGTTTCAGAAGGTCGAGGTCAACATACCCCTCTTGACCGCCTTACAATCTATGCCCAAGTGTGCCAAGTTTTTGAAGGAATTATGTACAAGGAAGATCAAGTACACAGATGATGCAAGGTTCGAAGTTAGTGAGAATGTATCTGCAGTATTACAAGACACCCCCATGCCGACCAAGTGCACTGACCCTGGGATGTTGTACATTCCCTGCATCATTGGAGACATGAAGATTGAAAAGGCTATGCTGGATCTTGGAGCATCGATTAATGTCATGCCCAAATCGATGTATGATGACCTGAGGATGGAGCCACTCTAACCAATAGGGTGGCTATTCAATTAGCGGATAGGTCGACTGTATGGCCTGAAGGGATTTTAGAAGACGTCTTGGTCAGGGTAAGGGACTTAATTTTTCCAGCGGACTTCTACATTCTAGATATGGGGAGATCATCACACAGGGCACCGGTTATGTTGTTAGGAAGATCGTTCTTGAAGACCGCTCGCACAAGAATCAACTGCGATACGGAGAAGCTAACATGTGAGTTCGGAGGAGAAGTAGTGTCATTCCACATCTACAATACAATGAAATAGCCTAGTGATCCGGAGCTGGTGCATAGCATTAATCATATTGACCAGATGGTGGATGAATTCTGGCCAGAAATAGCAATAGAAGATAGGCTGGATGTAGTTCTCCAAATTAGCCTGACAGAGGTTGTTGCCCAAGACGGATCTGTTGAGCTAGTCGAAGCAGTACATTATCTTAAGTCAATTGCAGAATGAGGAAAGAGAGTAGAACCATTGGTGATTCCTGCACTGAAGCAAGAAGATAAGTTGGTGCCATCAATAGAGAAAGCACCCAAGTTGGAATTAAAAGCACTACCTAGCCACTTGAAGTACATCTACTTGGGAGAAGAAGAGACACTACCAGTAATCATAAGTGTGGAGTTGTCTATTGAGAAAGAGGAATGAGTAAAAGAAGTCCTGGTGGAGTACAAGTTGGCCATTGGCTCGACATTGGCCGATATAAGGGGAATAAACCCCACAGTGTGCAGACACCACATCTTGCTTGAGGAGCATGCCGTGCCCATTAGAGACCCTCAAAGAAGATTAAACCCAACAATGAAAGAGGTAGTGATGAAAGAAATCTTGAAGCTGTTGGACTTGGGGATCATCTGCCCGGTCTCTGACAGTAGATGGGTAAGTCTAGTGCACGTCGTGCCCAAGAAGTCTGGAATTCAAGTGGTGGTGAACGAGCAGAGAGAGATGGTGGCGACAAGGTTACAAACAGGATGGCGAGTATGCATTGACTATAGGAAGTTGAATCAGAAGACTAAAAAGGACCAATTTCCGTTGCCTTTCATAGATGAGATGCTCGGAAGGTTGGCTGGCAATAAGTACTTTTGTTTTCTAGATGGTTACTCAGGCTACATGCAGATCTGGGTCGCTGAGGAAGACCAGGGCAAGACCACTTTCACTTGCCCATTTGGTACATTCGCCTATAGAAGGATGTCTTTTGGTCTATGCAACGCTCCTGGCACATTTCAAAGATGTGTGATGAGCATATTCTCATATTTGCTTGAAACTTGCATAGAGGTATTCATGGATGACTTTACTGTTTATGGATCGGATTTCGACAGATGTTTAAGCAACTTGGAAATGGTACTAAAACGATGTGTGGATAAGAGCTTGGTCTTAAACTGTGAGAAGTGTCACTTCATGGTCAAGGAGGGCATAGTCCTTGGGCACGTCATATCAGAACGAGGGATAGAGGTCGACAAGGCCAAGATCGATATCATAGCCAAGTTGCCCTACCCGAGCAACGTGAAGCAGTTGCGTGGCTTCCTTGGACACGCAGGATTTTATAGGAGGTTTGTCAAAGATTTTGCAAAGATCGTGCAACCCATGACCAAACTATTACAAGGAGAAGTGGAGTGGAACTTCGATGAAGATTGCAAGAAGGCATTCCACGCGCTGAAGGAGATCTTGGTGTCAGCGCCCATCATTCAACCACCGGATTTGAAAATGCCATTTGAGGTGATGTGCGATGCGAGGGACTACGTAGTGGGAGCTGTTCTTGAGCAGAAGAGAGGAAGAGTGAATCATGTCATATACTATGCATCCAGAACTCTCAATCCTGCCCAATGCAATTATTCCACTACGGAGAAGGAATTGCTAGCTGTGGTGTTCGCAGTCGAGAAATTTCGATCATACCTGCTCGGGGGCAAGACCATAGTCTACATCGATCACTCCGCTCTGAAGTTCCTCATAGCCAAGAAGGAGATTAAACCCAGATTGATAAGATGGATTCTGTTACTTCAAGAATTTGATTTGGAAATCAAGGATAAGGCTGGAACCCATAATCTAGTGGCTGATCATCTAGTCGCATAATCCAACAAGAAGAGATCGAGCCAATCAAGGAGACTTTCCCTGATGAACACCTTACTCTTGCCCAAGACAACCCTGATCCGTGGTATGCCGACCTGTGCAACTATATTGTCTTGGGACGACTTCCAGGCAACCTCAACCTATATCAAAAGAAAAAGTTGAAGGTGAAAAGTCGATATTACATATGGGATGAGCCGTATTTCTAGAAAATGTGTACTGATCAAGTTATCCATAGATGCGTTGATGAGAAGGAATAAGCAAGTATCCTTGCACATTGCCATTCAAAGGCGTGTGGGGGACATTTTGGACCAAAAAGGACTGCAAGGAAGATATTGGATTGTTGATTTTATTGGCCCAATATATTTAAAGACAGCTTCGACTTGTGTAAACGGTGCGTTCAATGATAGAAGGAGGGCAACATCAGGAAGAGAAATGAGATGTCCATGACCCCAGTCATGCCTGTGGAAGTATTTGATATACGGGGAATGGATTTTATGGGGCCATTGCCCAACTCAAGAGGGAATCTCTACATTTTGCTGGCAGTAGACTACGTTTCTAAATGGGTGGAGGCCAAGGCAACATCAACCAATGACTCAAAGGTAGTTGTGGAATTCTTTAAGAGCAATATCTTTAGCCAGTTTGGTGTACCCAGGGCGATCATTAGTGATCAAGGAACGCACTTCTGTAATAGAGCCGTCAAGGGGTTGCTGAGTCAATATGGAGTGCATCATAGGATTTCAAATGCTTTTCATCCTCAAGCAAATGATCAAGCTGAATTGTCTAATCGTATTGTGAAGGCTGTCTTGAGAAAGACAGTTAGTCCAACATGGAAGGATTAGAGTTTGCGTCTTGAGGATGCACTGTGGGCATATAGGACAGCGTTCAAAACCCCATTTGGCATAGCACCCTACAGAATGGTCTTTGGCAAGATGGGCCACTTGCCTGTGGAAATAGAGCATAGAGCGTATTGGGCAGTTCAGAAGATGAATTATGATTGGGGTTGAAGCTGGCTAAGCTAGGAAGCTTCAATTGCAAGAACTCGAGGAAATCCAACTCAATTCATACGACAGCTCCGTGCTGTACAAAGAAAGGATGAAGAAGGCTCACGAAGAAGTTCGAACCTGGACAACAAGTGCTACTATATCAGTCCAAGTTCAAACTCATGCCAGGTAAACTATCAACTAAGCGGGTTGGTCCATTTGAAGTACAAGCCACATATCCAAATGGGGCTGTGGAAGTAATGAATGCTAGCACGGGAAAGATTTTCAAAGTCAATGGAGAAAGATTGAAGGCTTTCTTTGGCCAAGTCTTGGAGAAGCCAGTGGAATACTTGAAATTTCTCTGTGAGATGGAGCACTAACTTGGGCAAGGAGGATGTCGTGCCCACGATGATAACTGGGGCGTTGGCTATGAGGCAACCTGGTATGTTTCTTTTAATTTTACATTTTTTTTAGTTTCTTTTAAATAAAGGAAGATAGAGATTAAAATAGCCATAATTTTAATGTTTTTTTTTTTTATCAAATTTAGGCGTATTTTAATTCCATTATGGGTAGAAATGTCTAATCATAGGATAAGAGAACTTTTGCTTTGTGTATGGTAGTGTGTTTGTTGCAGAGAACAGGTATTGGGAGAGAGGAAGAAGGAGGATCTAACACTTTACCTGGAGCAAAGTGTTTGCGTAGGAGGGCTAGAGTGGCGCTCTGGGCTAAGCGATGACCTTGGACAACACAACTGACGAGATAGTAATTGCCACACCACGTAGGATGTGACAACTGCACTCAAAACCTACTCCTAGCCCTATAGGCCTGAACCAGAGGAGAAAGAAATACATCAGGACGACGATGTGGAGATGGAGGTTCTTGAGGAAGAAAAGAGAGAGTAGGAAGAGAAGAAAGAATCTGCTGATTCCTTTGACAAGTTGTGCGAAGAAGTGGAGCGGGATGCAGAAAAGAGAAAGGAGAAGGGGAAGAAAGGCAAATCCGATGGAAAATCTGTTGTTGAGATGCTGAGATGGTGATATGATGCAAATGGGCATAGGGCTGGAAGCTTGTAGCTGGGCAACATCGAAATATCCATTCTACAAGTCAGGAAGTACCTCCCCATATCCTTTAAGCCAATAGACAGAGTACTCGGATGAGCCAGGATCTTGGTCAACACAGGAAGCAATTCAGGATGCAGACATGGAGTGCAAGATGCGAGTCGAGCCAGCAGCAGGTTTTTCTTTTCCTTCAAGGAATAGGATAAGGATTGGATCTTTTTTTCCTTATCCTAGCCGGACCTAATCAAAGGAGATATCTACCAAGCAAGGGAAGAGAATCGTGCATGCATGGATGAGAGAGAAAGAGGTGGATATGCATGGAAGAGTCCTTCATCAACAAGGAAACTTCCCTACACCCTAATTTCCATCGCCTATATATATGGCCGGCTCCTTTATGTATGGTGTGCCGATTTTTATTCTTAGTTATGCATTCTTAGTTGAGAGGAAGTGAGGAAGAAACAAGTCCTACGGGCAATTTACTTTTATTTCATATTTACTGCTTTAGTTTAGTTGTTGGCTTGAAGCCAAGACCTTAATTGCTGACTACGCTTTTGGGCAGCAACCCATTTTCAGTTTTATGTTAAGTATGTTTTTCTTTATATGTTTTGTGTTAACGTTTATTATTATGTCTAGCTAAGTTTATTGTTTGGGTTGGATGTAGATGAAGTGATTCTAATTACTCGTTCTAAACTCGTGAGCTCTAATTGTTTAAGTTCGTTAAGAGATTTTGTTCCCGAAACACTTAGGATTAATTCTAGACTTAATTGATATTGATATATGATTGATCACCATTTAGATATTGATATTAAGTCATTAACAAGAATTGAGATTTAACACGAGAGTATCTTTCGAGCCCAAGAAGGTAAGGAGTATTGGAGAGCAGTCGGTATTGACCTACCTCTGGCTGTCTTGGGTCTGTTTATTCTTAATGCCTCTTGGGCAGCATCGTTACTGAAGTGTCTTCGTGACTTTGTTGATCAAGAGAGGAGATCTTGCCTTCTGGTTAAGATCTGTAAAATTGGATAGACATATGCTTGGTGTGTTTATATCGTGACTTCGTGACCTTTAGGGTATAAACTAATCTTTGTCTTGAACCAAGTAATGAGATCAGTTAATTGAATATCCTTGCACCAATGAACGAGTGAAGAGTAATTAGGATCATTGATTCGAAACCCAATCCAAACATCTTTTGTTATTTGATAAATTTTACTTGTTGAGTTACAGGTTATTGAGTTATAATCAAAATCTTTTTTGTTGAGTTCTACCTGAAAAGCAGATTACGCCGAGTCCCTTGGGTTCGATCCCACTTGCCGCTGACTACTACCTTGTTGGGCAAGAGGTGTTTATAAATATTATTTGTGCGAAGAGTGTGACGACAGCACTTCCTCACATACTGTATTGTATGTTGACCAGGAAAAGGCTGAATTTTGCAGCCTTCTTGATGGAGCAGTTGAGGGCAGTGATGGCCAAAGCGGGGCAGAAGTACTCGTGTGGGCACTTTGTTACAGCCTACATCGAGGGGTTGGAGCTTTAGGACGAGGTGAAAGATTTTGAGGTGACACCGGCTAACGTGCTCAACATCCAGAGGTTGAGCAGGATGAAAGAGGTGGTGAAGCATGGAAAAGGATGGCATCTGTTGGAGGCGCATGAGAAGGATCAACCAGCCTCAGCACGCTTGCCGTCCAAGAAGTCAGCTAGGTTTGCCAAGAAGATAGTGATCAATGAGGAGGTAGAAGATGATGAGGAGAAGGTTGAATCTCCTTCTGCCCAATTGAAGGAAGTCTTGGAGAGGTTGGGCAAGACTGAGGAGTTGCTCAAGGAGTTATGGAAAGGGCAACTGGTCATGTAGACTACTCTCAACAGCCTTGCCCGCCACTTGAAAATAGGGCCAGGTTCTGATCCTTCTGCTTGGTTATGTCCCTCTATTTGTCTGTGTCGTAGTTTTTTGTATTTTATTTTTTTTAGTGTCTTTTTGTTTTAGTTATCTTGTGTCTGTGGAGTGATCGAATACCTCACCCATATTTTGCCTAGCAAAATGTGTGGTGAGGTAGGCGAGTAACTCATGTTTGTTGGAGTTAGTGTCTTGACCTTTCTACGTCCATTACTTTGCTATAAGCAAAGTGTGTGCGTAGGGAGGCCAAATGTTTGTCAAAAAGTGTGTTGAGTCCAAGGTTGAGACCTCCATGAATGAACTTTGCTATAAGCAAAGTGTGTGTGTGGGGTGTCTGTGTCGTGTGTTTTTTCCCATTATTCTAAGTAATCGAGTTGATCAACATGGAGTTGTTGGGCAAGATGATATGACGATTTGTGTGCTTAATTGCTGCTTGTTGAACAGTGCTAAGTTTTTGCATGCTAAAAGATGACTTGTATGATGGATTGAGTTGTGAGCATACCCTGTGAGGATTTGAGCTTAACTGAATTCATTCTTTGTGTGTGACTAAAGACATCTTGATTAGAAGGAACTAGAACTTGCATGTGCTTTGGTTTATAATCTCTGAACTTAGATGATTTAGGCCATTCTTTCATTAGCCCATTAAGCTTGAATTGATTACCTGATATCATAATCCTTTGATGAACCCCTTTGAGCTTAATTGATTCTTTCTATCACTTAAATATTGCCTTTGAAAAGATTTTTATCTGGTTTTGGGAACTCGGGCAGTATAAAGAAGAAAAGGGCAGGAAGGAGATGATGGGGGTGTATCTTGGACAGGAATAGGTTTTGTGTTGATAGTTGGGTTATGTCCCAATTAAGGAAAAAATGAAAGGAATAAGGGGAACAGAAGAAAAAGAGAAAAAAAATTATAAGTTCCCCAGAAAAAAGGTTGAAGTTTGGTCTGAAATAGTTAAGGCAAGGAATTAAGAAGAAGTTGGGAACCCCTGTTGCCCAACACGTGTTTAAATTGTCCTTAGCCAAGATCTGAATATTTCCTACCTATTGTCTTAAGCTTAAAACCTTAAAAAGACCTAATGATGAGTTCTAAGATTTAAAATAAGAGCTTTAGATTTAAAGGGCAGGCAAGCATATGGTGATACCGAAGTCAAAATGGTCCATGAGTGTAAAGAAGAGCCTAAACACAAGAGTGATGAGTGTGGAGAGGATATCCTAAAAGCTCACAATTCTGTCTTAACTTGTTTAATGGCGTTGCATTTTCTTTTCCCTTCACTTGCAGATTATTTCGGAAGATTGTTGTGTTGTTTTGACTAACCCTAAGTACTCACCTATAAATACTTGTTTAATGTCAAGGACTGGGGGCCCAAACCCTAAGTACTCGCCAATAAATACTAAAGCCTAGCTGCTACGAAACACGCCGTCTTTTATGCTTTCATTCCCTGAAATTTATTGAGCGATTGTGAGGAGAAAAAACAAGTCCTACGGGTAATTGTGAATTTGTGTTTTGTTCATTGGCACTTTTGGCCGTATTTTCTTTTCACATACTTAGTAAGTTTTAATATAGTTCTTCTTATGAGTTTCTCTAATTATTCTGTTCGTAGTTTTATTATTATGTCTAGCTAAATTTTTATACTTGATCTTAGCAAGATAGTTAGGTGATTACTTGCTTGAGAGGTCTAATTTGTGCTAGATAATTTCATGCATGTGTTCCCAATATGTTAATGAACTTTTTCAAATATGAGATAATACGATTAAGAGATTAATAGGCCGTTAATCACTTAGGAAATATTAGATCAGTAATCAATTGGGAAGTAGGAGTGTTTTCCATTATCATCTCGATTAAGATCGATTAACATTAGAGAAAGGTGTCTACCCAATTGGGCTAGGCGTGATGATTCCTTGTTGGGCCTTTCTAGTGATTAATGCTTCTTGGGCAAGAGACTGAACGATGACTCCGACAGAGGTATTGTCTAAGGTAGGAAGCCGGCGGTGTGTCGCCAATTAAGTAAGGATAGGTAAGGGAAGGGTTTGTTGAAAGCGTGACGAGTAAAAAAAGGATCTCGATATTTAAGTCGATGACTCCAACAGAGGTATTGCCCAAGGTAGAGAGCCGGCAGTACGTCACCAATTAAGTAAGGATAGGTAAGGGAAGGGTTTGTTGAGAGCGTGATGAGTAAAAAAAGGATCTCGGCATTGAAGTCCTATAACTAACGATGCATGCATATAATGAATATATTTGTACCAACGACCAAGCTAGAGTTTTCACTTAACAATGTCTTAGTCCAGATCAAGTCGTCTTTATTATTGATCAAGTTATCTATTTCTTTTCAGTATTTATTTAAGTTCTCGAATTGGGCAAGAGAGCCCTAGTGACCAAGATAGCAACATCCAACTTTCTTTACAGGTGGAGGAGGTTTCAAGAGATAGTGACAATCAACTCCTTGTGGATCGACCCTGTACTTACTTGCTAACTATATAGCTGTGAGGATAGGCTACAAATTCATTTTGAGAGAGCGAACGACAACCTCGTCAGAGACTTACCACAAAGAACAACAGAAGGCACTCGATTTATAAGAAAACAAGCCGTAGACACAGCTTCAGCCCAAAAATGTTTAGGAACTTGCCGCGTAAATAACAAAGCTCTAACAGTTTCAAGTAGATGCCTATTCTTTCTTTCGGCAACACCATTTTGTGTCGACACAAGAAGTTTGATGAAGAATGCCATTATTCATCATATAATTACGAAATGAGGCAGACAAATATTCCTTCGCATTATCACTACGCAAGATTTTCATAGATACTCCAAATTGAGTCTTAATTTCAGCACAAAAAGCAGAAAAATATGTAAATAACTCAAAACAATTCTTCATCAACTAGAGCCATGTCATACGAGAATGATCATAAAAAAATGTAACAAAATAATGAAATCTGGGTTTTAATGTAATGGAATAAGGACCCTTAACATCATAATGGACTAACTCAAAAGGAGTAAAAGTTCGCTTATTGACTCTAGGACTCAAACTAACATGATGAAACTTGGCATACTGACAAGACTCACAATCTAAAGACAACAACTTAGAATGTTGTGGACACAACTTCTTCAAGGAAGATAAAGACGGGTGACCCAAACGGCAGTGTGCTTCCATATGAGTGACGATTCCAGTACATGCTACTGATGAATGTTGTTCATTATCTAGGATGTAGAGACCATCAGATTTATGTCCCCTACCAATAATCTTCTTCATCTCAAGATCCTAAAACAAGCAATAATCAGGAAAGAATGAGACACAACAACGAAGATTGCGAGTAGTTTTACTCACCGAAACCAAATTAAATGAGAGTGTAGGGAGACTAAGAACATAAAACAAAGATAGGGAAGAAGTAGGATTGACCAACAACATGAGATTGTGAACCATCAACTAAAGTAACAGGATAAGGAGTATCACGAGACACAAAGGTAGATAACAAAGTGGAGTTACCTGTCATATGATCGGTAGCACCAGAATCTATGACCCAGTCGGAAGGTAATGAAACAAGATAGTCATTAGATTTACCTGACTCGACAATAATTGTGACTGAATTGGATTGTGGTGGAGTCATTTCCTAATGTTGTAACAACCCCGCATACTCATTGGCAGAAATTGTGATAGAGTCGTGAGATGGGCTAGAACGATTGCCACTATCAGCTACATGAGTGGATGGAGGAGGCTTCCTATTGCGCAATTTCAGGCAATCCCGCTTGATATGCCCAAATTCATGACAATAACGACACTTGACAGAAACTGACCACTACCCTTGAGTCGACTTTTGGCCTTTGTTGCTGCTACCTCTGTATTGTGGCTTCCCGGGCTCATAAACAGGGCCACGACTAACAAAAACACTACTAGTGGAGAAGGTGGGGCAGAAGTCGTGCGTTCAGTGCGTAGAATCCTACTAAAAGCCTCGTCCAAAGATGAAATTCTTGAATCAGATAGAACCTATGATTTAGCCGTTTCAAATTCTGATGGAAGACCGGCTAAGAAACTCATCATAGCCATCTTCTCCCTTTGAGCTTGTTGTACATTAACATCTGGATCAAAAGGAAGCAGCACATTAAGTTGTCCATACGTCTTCTTGAACTCTATGAAATTGTCAGTAATCGATCTATCCCTTTTTTCTGGCCTGTAAAATGCTTGGCAAACATCATACATGTGAGAAAGATTGTCTTTTCCCGAATACAAGAATTCAAGATACTTCATGAGTGTCTTGACTGTCCGACAATGAGTAATCATACCAATCACCTCACTATTAATAGAGTTACGTATCTGCAAGAACAACCGAGCATCCTCTCGAAGCTAAGCTTGTTTAGAAGTATCTGGTGGATCATCAGTCATATGATTATCCATAGAGACACTCAACAAATAAAGCTCAATCTTCTGACGCCAGTCCAAATAATTTGTAGGACTAAGTTTGTGTTTAGTAATTTTTGTCATCACAGGAATAACATCAGTCGTTACAGTTTGTTTAACTTCGGCTTGCTTGTCTCCAGACATAGTTAACCATACCAAATAAATCAAAGACTATAAATTCCAAAGAGAAACAGAATTCCAAACGAAAATCAAATCTGTACCAAAACGGAATCCAACACTAACCAAGTATTTACCCAAATAGGTACACAGATTTAAATAGAATGTCAAGACGAGTTCAACGAAACCGACTGGAGGAAATTTTGACCACTCACGCACCCGCGCGCATCGGCGAAAGAACCTGGCGGCGGTGGATGGCGGCGGTGCGTGTAGGCCACACGCGCGGTGAATGGTGGCAAAACTTTGGATGAAGGTGCGCCTGAAGGTGGTGCGTCTCTCAGTGCCGGAGGTGTCGACCGGATATGCGAAGATTGAAAATAGGTGGTGAAATAGTGGAGGAGGAGAGAAAAATAATTTCAAATTCCCAAACCCTAAATCCTTGCTCTGGTACCATGTAAAAAAGCTGACGTGAAAAACATAATTGGGATAAATTTTCTGTATATTATTCATCTACTAATCATACATATATATACATAAGAGATCTACACTAGAAAGACTTTTCAGCCCATATACAATACTATATTAAAAGCTTATATATATTCCTAACAACTACTACTGAAATTGCTAATGCTAATGGATGGACGGAGCTTTGGTTGGAGCCTAATTCGATTTATGTCATTCATTTGTTAAATAGTCGATTGGTTAAGGTTCGTCGGCGGTGGCTAAGCCGATGGAGAGGGGCATTGGAGATTCTCGAGCATCTTACATTTAGAGCCTCTCATATTTTTCATGAGGGGAATGCTGTCGCGGATCGCATGGCGAGCTCAGATATAAAAGTGGCCTGGTGGCCTTCTCCGCATGAAGCAATTAAGGATCAGATTTTTGCGGATACCTTCTATCAATCGTTTTCTAGATTTGTTTAGGTTTTATGTTGTTTTTTGAACGTTGTGCTTATTCATTTGTAATTTTTATTTTTTCGATATTTTTAATAGAATTTCAATTAAGAAATGATACAGAGGGAGGAATTATTTATAATAAAAATAATTAAAATTATAATAATTTATAACAATGAATTCTAATTGTGCCGAAATGTATAAATCGATTAAAAATAGAAAACATGTAATTAAATTGTTTTAAACTAAGAATACATAATTACAACAAGCATATAATAGACAAATTAAAAATTTTGGTAATTTTTTAAACAATATTTTGTATTTGTTGTGAATAGTGAGGTTTCTATGATAAATTATTGGGCTGGTAATGTCTTTGTTGTGAATTGATGTTGCTTTTTTGGTTGCCTTTTAATCTGATAAAACAAGATACTTCACTTGTGAACAACTTATGAGGGAATTGATGTTATATGTTGAGTGAACTGATGTTGGCTGGTTATAGAATAAGATATTCACTTGATTCTATCTTATTGATGCCTCTGTGGGTGTAGGCTAGTGATGCCTAATGACGAAGCTGTCGTTTGCACTTCGCACAAATAAAATTTATAACTCTTATGCCCACAGTAGGCGGTAGCCAGCGGTAAGCTGGGTCGAACCCAAGGGAATTGGTGTAGTCTCTTCCACGTAACTGGAGTGATAAAATAAGGCTTTGGTCTGGACTGCACTCATCATGGTCAACAAGTACTGAAAATTAATACTAAAAACTAAACAAGAACTTGATCAATAATAAAAGATACTTGGATGGGATCGAATCATTGAACATAAACACTCACTCGATCATTGGTGCAAAGGTTTTGGTCACATGCAATTACTATTCAGTTTCCAAGTAGATTAATTCTAGCCCTATGGTCACGAAGTCACGACTAAAATACTCTACTCTTCATCTATCCTTTTAAATTAGATTATGCCAGAGACACTCTAGACAAAACCCCTTCCCTAGTCAAGACAGCCACGAAGACTCTTCAGTAACTAGCTTGCCCAAGAAGCATTAGGAACGTTCAGACCTAAATCAGCCAAGAGATGCCCAAGACACCGACTGCTCTCCCATACTCGTTATACTTTTCAGGCACAAGAGACTCTCTATGTGAACTCCTGATTTCTATTTGTACTTTTATCTTGCCCAAGTAATTAACGGCCTATTAACTACTCAAGTTCAATAAAAGCATTAGTCAACAAATTCAGTGCTTCGGGAATAAAAGCATGCAAGTAATTTACTCAAATTAGACCTCACGAGTGTTTCGGTTTATGCTCAAATCATCTCACCAATCCAGGCTTAGGAATTTAGCTAGACATAATATAAATTGAAATCAATGCAAAAGATATAAATAAAAAAAAATCCGCTGCCCATGACCACATTCCTTCTGCCTTGGTCACGACTGTGTCAGTCTTGCCCATGATCCGCACAATTCTGGGTACTCTGCTGCTGTGGCCAAAATGATATGGGGAGGTACTTTTGTACCTGTAACTTGCTCAAGATATGCCTTTTCATTCCTAGCTACAGACTTCAGCCCTATGCTTATATTGCATCATATCGTTGCCCAACGCCAGAAAAGCAGTTTTCCGCCAAATTATGCCCATAATCGCACCTGTTCTGCCCTGCACCCACTTCCTCCAACTTGTGTCCTCGCAGACACATAAAGACTAAAAAACGACACACAAGTCACAACAAAAGGACACGAAAAATGAACACAAATATGGGTTCATCACCTCAGTTGTGAATTTACCTATTATAACACAAAGTTTTCTTATTTATTGTGCTTCTATCTGTGTGAGGAATCTAATAAAACAAGATACTCACTTGATACTGCATATGGTTTGATTTTATTTGCTTGGGGGTTGTGAATTGTCTATATTTGATAGAGGCTGGTTATAGAACAAGATACTCACTTGATCCTATTATATCGATGCCACCATTAAGTGTTTAGTAACCTGATTTTGGAGGTTGAAATATGATAATTAAGAAATCAGTAATGCAAAAGACAGTTTCATTTCATAATATTGAGACATAGTGGTTCTAAAACAACTACAATAGGGACATTTTACATTCCAATAACACAAACTAACCTATATTGTTTGTTCTTGTAAATCTTTTGCAAAAATCCTTACAAAGTGCTTATATTCTCTTAAATTCACTTGTTGCATTCCATGAACTAGTGTATCTGTAGATTGCAGCTTGTTTATTCTCTTGCACATTTAGGTAATCGAAGCTCTCCCTTGCTAGTTGCTCATCAATCTCAAGACATTCTGGTAGTCTTCCAAGCCTTCTAAGTCTCTCATTTCTCATGTGTGGGATCTTGTAATTGTTGTTGCCATTGACTTTGATAATCTCATGGTAGCATCCCTGCAAGTTAAGAACACATCAGTCAACTTGTAGCCTCTTCAAATGCTTTTTTCACATTCTTGATCAAATCTTCCACTGTCGTAGCCATCTTCTCATCTTTTAGTGTTTGTATTGAATTGAAAAGGCCCAGATTATTCACATTAGTATCCAGTGAGTTGAATGGTTGACAAATTAGTAGGATGTTGAATCCATCAGATTAGGCTGCTTGAAATTCTAGATCATTGTTGTTGATGTATGGTTTTGTATTATCTTGTTGAATAATGATGTATTTGCTTGCACTTATTGGCCACTTTGCTTTAATTATTGGTACAATATGAAGCTTTGAAGCAAAATTAAACACATTAAATGATGAATGTGAATACATTTTGATAGTTAAAAAAAAATTAAAATAATTACTTGCTGAATAAAGCATTGCTTCATGACAGATTTTATTGATTGCTTGAATTAGCTTTGTTATGATGGCCCTTCTCTTTGTTTTTTGAATTTCTGACTACTGGTTCCTCAAATATGAATGGAAAAATTCCAAACTTGCCATCAAAAATTATATTTCCATACATGTCTGTTTTTGGTCTTGAAACAACCCAAACAAACATGATTTTCTCAATGAACTTCTTTGATTTGCATGTTTAGTGAGGCTCAATACCATCTGCTAAAAGATAGTACCTATGTGATGTTCTTGTAAAATTAAACCAGTTTTCATTTATATGTATGATGTTATACATGGGCTGAAAAGCTATTTTTCCATTTGCACTAATGCAAATTAGCATACTAAGACTCCATTTCAACCTAGAGAGCACATCTGCATGAGTCAGAAAAGGTTTAATTGCATTTGTATGCTGTCTAACCTTTTTCTCATTAATCCACTCAGGAACCAAGCCCACACAAACTCCAAGCTTACCTGAAAGCTTGCTAATGTTTCTTCTCTCTAGGACTAATATATTTCTGACTTTATCTTCATCCAAGACCTTTTTATCTTTATGTTACCACCCTTTTTTCATTGATATTACATGGAGAGGTTTTCTCAAGGCTTGTTGGCCAGTTGCAGCCTTCTAAATGCGCCATAGTGTCCCATGTCAGTGTGGAATCGCTGAGAAGCTTCCTTTTTTGACCCCATATTAAAGAATCCAGTTGTGGTTATTTTGGAGGAGCCATTGTGCCAAATTATTTCTTTTTTATTCTATAGATTTGGCCTACTTCTTGCATCCATCATTTTGCAGCTTCTTGGAGTATTTATGGAAGTGTTGTTGTAATGAATTCTACAATGAATGTTGTATTTATTCTTGTTTTTATAGTGTTAGGTGAAGTTTAAATCCCCCCTCCCCAAATATTGGATTCTAAACCGATACTTTATGCATATAAAATTAAGATTATTACTGTAATACTAACCACAGTTAATAGCACAAAGAATATAAACTAAGCAAAGTAAAGAACACATGATATGGTAATCCAATTCGGTTAAACAACCTACATCTGGGGGTTACGCCCAAGAGAGAACGAATCCACTATTAGAAGTTGTGACTACAGATGATCTTACATATATAAGTCATCCACCTTATGCTACCCTTTCGCTCACTTCTTCCAAACATTACGTCAATATGTGATTCAAGCCACACTCTCACAATCTAAGTTTGAGCCACACTCAGCACCTAACTCTCTCTACAAAAGTGTTTATAAGAAAATAAACTCTCAAGAACATGCACACAATGAAAAAATACTCAAGGAGAATATATGCATGAAATAATAAATCATCGACGGCTCTCTTCAATTGTGTTGATGTCGAAGTATATATAAGCTTGAGAAAACCTAGATCTCCTTCTCTACTTCCTTGATGCAGTTTCCTTGTTGAAGGAAACTTCCGTGTTAAGATAAGCCTTGGAGAACACTCCAAAATATCTGTTAAGAAGAGATTCTTTCTGCGTCAAAGAGTATAAACAAAGAATCCCGCAAAATCAGCGAATATATGGAAAGTCGTCTGCCAAACTATTCCAAGTTCTCGTAGCACTGACTGAAGCATGCTACTCAATGTTTGATCTTCGCAGCGGCTTGACACTTTAGTTGTACTTTTGACTACATAAACTTTGCCAATATATTTGAGCAGCATGACGTCTTGAGAAGCAATGCCTCAAATCTAACAATCTCCTCATTTGGCATTTATGTGGACAAAACCAATCATCAAGAAAATAATCAAACATAAGCATCTTCATACCTTCAAATCCACCAAGTCACAACTTGTTGGAAGTATGCCAAAGCTCCCCCTCCAACTAACAATTGGAGAAACTAAGTTGAACTCCCCCTTAATGAAAGCATGGAGTAAAAGTAGATTACCAAATAAATCTTCAATCATCGAGCGAATGATCTTCAACTCAGCACAAAAAATAAACCACCAAAACTATAAGTCATAAACTGGAGAGCTTCAATATAAGTCCATCAAAACCATCAAGAAGTAGATGGATTAACTCCTTGGCAACAACAAACTAAGTGATGTGCAAATAACGCCACAATCACTTTACCAAACAACTTACGTTTCTTCTTCTCGTTCTTTTGCTCCCTCTTTTCTTCTGAAAGACTAGAATCTCTTACACTTAGCAGCACAGGCAGAAGCTTGAGATTATCTTCATCGTTCTCAGCTTGGTCCTCATTATCACCCACGTTGATCTCCTCATCATCATCTTCTGATCCAAAAACTTCGGGCACAGTCACTGCCTCAGTTTGCTTTGCTCCAGATGGCTCAGCCTCATCACCAACAAAAACAGCATTGGCCACGTTGAGTAGAGCAACAATTTCATTTTTGCGCATCGGAAGCTTCTTCATCTACCTAATAAAGGAGTTGAGCTTACACTCTAATTCACAAAGCATTCTCAAATAGATAGCCCTGAGCTTGGATTCAGGCAGCACTGGAACAGTTATAGATGGTTGTTTCCGCTTCATAACGCGTACAACTTCACCCTCGATGTCCTTTGGATGTTTTTTCCCATTGAACATCTTGTCATAGATGGTTAGGAGACTTGGAGCATGCTTATATGTTTCTCCATCAGTCATACATAACATCCAAGAATATGAAAGCGATGATCTCGTTTATCAATTCGAAAATGTCCAAAGCTTCAAGCCAAGTCAGCTTCCCTCCATGTTTGGTGACAAGTTCAAAGACCAAACATCCAAAATCGAACTCCTTGAACCAACCAATCACATAGATAACTAGCATGATCTCTTAACTCACCATAGCAAAATGAGTAGAAGAGAATCAACTTTCAATTCAATGACAACATTCTTCGGCCAAGACTTGTAAACATTGTTAGTCAACTTAGCAGAAACCACATCAAGAGAAACATCCTCATCAATGACATCAACATAATCTCGATCAACAAAAATAGAGATCTCCCTTGAGTGAGAAATTCATTTACCTTCCTCGAATGTAGGACCTGACGATATAAGGGGTATTCTGTAATGCTCTTGTACATGTTACAGTAGAATTCCAGCACAACCCAGCGCAAGACCATGTGATCTCAGATAGTCTCATGTAAAAGTACATCAAGGCCAATGCCTTCCAGATCCTTCTTTCTCACATATTGCTTTACCACAAACCTCTTGTTGAGCACATCATTTCAAGCCTCAACATGCAAAGAAAATCTTAAATAGCTCAAGCTCGATGCGGAGATGGAGAATTATCAGCTTCTTTTCTTTTTACGCTTTTGCAGATCGGGAAGCAACATCAGCAAGATTAAACTTCGTGGTCGCTTGCAAGTGACTCTACTTCTGGTTACATTGAAACCTGACATAAACTTCAAAATTGGAGCTGACGTATGTTTAACTTGCCATTAGATACGAAGACTTCTGATCATGCTTCTATACAGCCGTATTGAGTTTACCATTTGAGTCCGATGAATATTGGAAATACCAAATTTCTTCATTAGACCTCATGCATACTCCTTGATTGAGTCACAAATATTCCCTACTCGAATTGCTTAATTTTACACCCAGGAAAATAATGCAATTCAGCAAAATGACTCATGTTAAACTTCTTCTTCTTCCCATCTTTAGACTCGGTGTCATCATCACATAAGTTCATCTCAACAGACTTTGCACCACATAACACAAACTGTCAAACAGGGTAGATAGTATGACCCTAACTTGCAGAATTTAACAATGCTAGTTAAAAAAATATCAAGAGACAAATAACTCCCCCTCACTCCAAAGTTTTCTCCAACTTTTTATGCATAACAAATTATCAAGGGGCTGCAAAAATCATCTCTAACAAGAGATAGACGTGTTCTTTTGAAAGAACATCTTAAAAACATGTGCCGGAGAAATACTTTGATGGTGGGATCAAGAGTCTTGTGAACGACGAGAGAAGTAACTTCTGGAACAATTGCTGAGACAAAGTTTATCAGGGGTAGCAATAACACTTGCATGATCAACAGTAGAAATGGGATCAACCGTTGGCACAGTAACTTCTAACGCAGAAACATCTCTTGAAATATGTGCGGAAACATCATTAGAGGAAGGGATATCTTCATCCAAAAATTCTGAAACTTTATCATCATGCTGGGATTCTGAAATTGGAACATCAGCAACAATAGGATCATGCTGAGATGAGGCTTCTTCAACTGTTTCAACACTATCAGATACAGACACATGAACAGGTACTAGCTTCTATACCCATTTCTTTTGAACTTTTCTCACTCTCTTCTCCCATTCATCCTTATGATATAGTCTGCAATTTGATCTTATATGACGAAGTTTGTCACAAAAGTGACATGTTCGATGCAATGTACTTGTTGATCTTCTATGAGATTGAGACTTTCGGACCTCAAAACAGTCACGTCTGGGAACGGACTTTGACTTCTGTGATGCATATTGTACTTTGTCTCTGCACTTTCCAACTACACAAAATTTAACCTTATTGGGATAAGGTTGATTGCTCTGTACTTTAGAATGACCAATGCCCTCATTGTCATGTCCTCCAGTAGTAAGAACTTTATTTGACTCATAAGTTCTTGTATTTATCTCTTTCTTCTATCCTCAAGATAAAATCTGCAATGAGGTCTCATGTGCCCAGGACGATTGCAGTAATGACAAATAGAAACAAATGCATTATTCCCTTGACGAGAAGAGTGTTGAGCCTGCCGCTTTGACACGGACCGTAGATTATGTGTGTGAGTTTGTGCCTGCTTCTTGCTGTCAGAATATTTAACAAATTTATGATTCTGACCCTGAGGTTTGGCTGCATCTTGCTTATCTTATCCTTCTCTTTGGCAAGAACAAACGTACTCTGTTTGTTGGTATCTACAGGTTTCCACTGATAACCAAGACAGGTCTTGTTGTTGAAACACTGACCAATTTTCAAAACTTGATCAAGTTTCTCAGTTCCACTGTTCATCATCTTGATCATCTTGTTCAACTGCTCCAATTTGTTTGTAAGCAGTTCATTTTCTTCCTTGAGAGCAAAATTTGAAGACTTAAGACTATCTCTTTCTTGAAATGCTTCCTCGATTTGAGCTTTTAGCACATCATTGATATGAACCAACTTCATCATATTTGTCAATAAGAATTTGATAATTCTTGATCATATAGTCTTCGTCCGGCTCATGAGAGTCACTTTCATATGTTGAATTCTAATCCAGCTTCTGTCCTCCCACTGTTACAATATGAGCCACTAAATCTCTTTTTTTTCTTTTTACTTCTTTCTTGTCAAGAAGTGGATGAAGAACTATTTGAAGATTTTCCAGTGATTTCTTTCTTCTCAAACCGATCAATGGCTCTTTCAGTGATTCTTGAAATCATAGTCAAGAATTTCACAAATAAATTAGGATTGTTTAACATGGACTCTAGATCAGAAGCTAGCACTTGATTCACCGTATCTGCTGCAAAAGAAACGTTTTTTCACTTTTCAGACTTGTCATAATTCTTGCCCATCTCGAAACTCGAAACGATCCTATTAATTCATCCAACTTCATAGTGGACAAGTCCTTTGCTTCTTCTATAGCTGCAACTTTAACGTCAAACCTTTTCGGAAGGGATCTTATTACTTTTCTCACCAATTCTTCTTCACTAATCCTTTTCCCCAAAGAAAAACTCTCACTGAAAATTGTGAGAAGTTTGGAATGAAACTCACGAATAGTTTCATATTCTTCTATTTTCAACATCTCAAATCTGGACATGAGTTGTTGAAGTCGATGTCCCTTCACACAATCATCACCTTCAAAAGAATTTTGAAGAGTATACCATGTTTCTTTTGCAGTCTCACATGTTGATATAAGAGAGAATTTTTCCATAGTAACTGCTGAATGAATAATATTAATAGCTTTATGATTCATACATGAAGTGTTAGATTCTCTTAATCTCTGGGTTTCTCACTCCCATCGGCGGTTACAGGGGCACTTCAATCATTCTCTACGACAGTCCATGCACTCTCATCAATAGACCTGATATAAGAACTGAGACGAATCTTCCAAAAATAATAATTAGATCCATCTAAAATTGGGGGTTACAATACAATCTCTGTTCGAAGCCATCGTAGCACAGACGCAACAACAGGTTTAGAAATATGTCCCCGAATCAACACCTGTAAGTTTGGTATACCGCTCTGGTACCAATTGTTGGATTCTAAACCGATAATTTATGCATTTAAAGTTAAGATTGTTACTGCAACACTAACCACATTTAATAGCACATAGAATATAAACTGAGCAAAGTAAATAACACACGATATGTTAACCCAGTTTGGTCAAACAACCTACGTCTAGGGGAACCCAAAAGAGAACGCATCCACTATTAAAAGTTGTGACTACAAAAGATCTGACATATATAGGTCATCCACCTTATGCTACCCTTTCACTCACTTATTCCTAACACTACGTAAATTTGTGATTGTTCAAGCCATACTCTCACAATCTAACTTTGATCCATGCTCAACACCTAACTCTCTTTACAAAAGTGTTTATAAGAAAATAAACTCTCAAGAACGTGCACACAATGAAAAAACACTCAAGGAGAATATATGCACGAAATAATAAATCATTGACAGCTCTCTTCACTTGTGTTGATGTCGAAGTATATATAGGCTTGAGAAAACCTAGATCTTCTTCGCTACTTCTTTGATGTAGTTTCCTAGTTGAAGGAAACTTCCTTGTGAAAATAAGCCTTGGGGAGCACTCCAAAATATCTGCTAAGAAGATATCCTTTCCGCATCAAAGAGCATAAGGAAAGAATCCCGCAAAATTTGCACGGATATGGAAAGTCGCTTGCCAAACTGTTCCAAGTTCCTGTAGCACAGACTGAAACAAACTCCTCAGAGTTTGATCTTCGCAGTAGCTTGACACTTCAACTGTACTTTTGACTACATAAACTTTACTAGCATATTTGAGCATCATCATGTCTTGAGCATCGTCGCCTCAAATCCAACACCTAACATTCCCCCCAAATCATATTTTGTGTGGTAAGTTTGAAGTAATATAAAAGTGCTACAATTGGTTGAATTAATGCAAATCAGTTCACTTCTTTTTTTCTTTTATTAAATCAGATTCTCTTTTCTCATTACAGGTTTTCATTTTAAAATGAAAATGAGTATAATATGTTGAATTGATTACTTAAAAATTGCAATCTCATTTATTCTTAACAAAATGAAATCTCGATTAAAGAAAAACAACCCCCACATAGGACTAAAGGAAGAGGACTGATGCCACCGCTAATTCAAGATTCCATTTGCAAGCTTTACGGATAATTGCATTACCCTCGGCAGTTTTAGATGGAAATATATACCGAAGGGTTTTCTTTCTTCCTTTCCTTTGCTGCACAAAAAAATGTTTATGTCCATAAAACTTTTCAACTTAATTACAGTAAATCTGGCCAAGAAAAAAAAATTGGCACCCACGTCTTTTCTCTTTTTAAAACTTGCAGCCAAAAAATAAGGAGGGATTAACAAACTAAACAACTTTATTGTACCACCCCTATATTCGTACTTTTACTCCACTGAAAACAACTGTATCAGCTTTCTTAGTTCTCATGTCCAGCACATAATGAGACTCTTTTCCCGAACAGATGGAGTATAATATTATTTTACCACTTTATATCTTGTTTGATTGCATTTTAAGAAAAATTCGGTCAGTAAGTACAAAACTTCGAGCAACCCTTTTTCCCTTGCCGAAGGTATAAATCTATACCTAAGAACTAGATGTTTAATATTATACCTCATCGTACCCCTAATGTGTTTTGGATATTTTTGTCTTCATTCATCATTCATATCCAAAGTGAACAAAATATAAAAATTGTGGCTCCCTTGAGGGTAGAGATAAAATATATTATCATTCCTATCAAATATTCCCTCCATTCTTGGTAATTATAGTTTTTAGATTGTGCGGGTTTTAAGAAAAGTTAGGTAGATGTATGGAGTGGACTATTATACCCCTCACCTTTTGCATTGAAAAGTAGGTAGATATTTTGAGTTGAGTAAAAAAGTAGGTAAATATTGAAAAGGAATGAGGTTGGAAAAGTAAATAGTGTGTAAAGTAATTTTCTTAAATGGAAAAATTATAATTTTCGTGGACGGACCAAAATGGAAATCTGACTATATTTTCGTGGAGGGAATAAGATATAAAACTTGTAGTCTCTACTATTAGGTATAAATTTATCCCTCATTATATTATTCTTCCATTTAGAGGAATGCATTTTGAACACACATTCTTCCTAAATCGTTATCTTATTTTATGCAATAAAGTTATTCATCAAATTAGGATACATAATATGTCTATGATACCATATATTTTTTTAACAAACTAACAATTAAATTTAAAGACTCTGTCACAATGGACTCGAACTTGAGATCTTTAGCCTCGGATATTAATCACTATACCGCTAGGCCAATTCACATATACCATAATATCTTGTTTGGTACAAAGTATATGACCGTTCATAAAGTTGGGACCCGTATGAATAATACTGATTTTATTTTATTGTTATGTATCTCATCCATGAGGTGGTATAAATAAATAATACTACAACTAATTATACCATTTAATTACCATAATTACTATTTTTGCACATAATTTAATACATCACACCAATGAGATATTAACTTTTTATAATTATAAAGCATCTCAGTTAAACAAATCAAGCCTTATCTCATACGCAAAGCAAACGAGAGTATGAGTAAAAATCAAAGTTGTGGACATGATGGTCACAACTTTCACAAAAGAAAAAAAATATCAAAACATATTTCACAAATATATTGAAATAGAACTAATTGAAAAGTTAAATAATGAACTTTGAGAGTCATGCCATATGGAAAATTTTGGCCCATCTAATAAACTCTTTTGAGTTCACTTCGGGTCAATCAATTTATATATTTTTGAGTTAAAAATAATCGGTTACAACCTTTTTATTCGGTCTACTCAAACCAATACATTGATTTTGGGTTAATTGATATCCTTGGACTATTTAAGAAATGCCAAATGAAGTCAAACAAATATAGAATAACTATTACAATTAATAGAGATGTACATAAACACTACTAACTTAATGCTATCTTTAATTCGTATGCATATGGAGAGGATCAAATGAGGATACTTTTTAAATAGAAGATAACAACAAATCTGGATCATTGATTTTTATTAATTTACGGTTCAAATTTACCGAGTTCATTAGGTTATTTCAATTTATGCATTAATTTTTTGAATAAAGATATCCGGCCACACTGTGGCCAGCCACACGCTTAAAAAAGGAAAGTTGACTATAAAAATAGAAATAATCACATTTCCCCTTTAGGGTTTATGCTTCCCAATTAGGATATATTTCCATTTTAAAAATATATATTACCATTTTTAGCTCGTGTGGCTGGCCACAGTGTGGCCGAATATCATTACCCTAATTTTTTTTAATTAAGTTATTTTTTGACCGGTCGTACTAGAGTGTCCCATGTTTCTCACAAATTATAGTTGGTGAAATTATACTAACTGGACATGATTTTTTTGTAAACAAGTATTTGTAGGAAGAACTCATGTGGAACTTTAATTTATTTGAATATTGTAAAGCATATACAGTATGTTGATTAATTACATGAATGTGATGTTATTGGCTAGTGTTGTTTTTGCATCTTCCAAATTATCTAATTTTTTTAAAGAAAATGTATCTGGATTGGAGTTTATTATGTACAACTCATGTGTGGTATTTTTCTTTTCTCAAACAACGTATTTTCAGAGTCTATAAGCAACTATTGAAAGGAGGAGCTTTCTTGATGGTGATTTATTTGCCTATTTCAAAACAAATTTTTCAAATCAATACCTGCAAAATGAGACCTTAGCTCACATTTTCAAAATAGGATCTCGAAAAACCATTAATGCATCTTCAAATTGAAGGGATTGATCCAGTAGATTTAAAAGAAACACCTTCTTGTGGTGTTGATGGGGCCGCGAATGAAAGCGATGTCAGCAAATGTGAGTCCATGGTTGTTTTGTTTGATTGAATCTAAATTTGGGTTCTTGAATTTCTATATTTTTTAAATAGTTTATATGTGAAAATTGAGAAATTTGGATTCTTAAAATTCTTGTATTTGTATATAGTTTAGACTATGCATAGGGCAATTATCATTGTTTTCTTTTATCTCTCTTGCTTTTGCTTACTGTAGAAAAGGGCAAGGGAGCTGAACCTATTGTCAATGATAAATCAAATGCAAAGCCCAAATATAAAAGATAACCAAGCAGTATAAAAGTCAATAAAGCTCGAGAAACCCTCGTGTTCACTACAACGAAGCTTAGAGCCGCTATGAAGGATCCTCTTTTTGATGCATTGCGAGTTGCAGAAGAAATATCTAAGCTTCAAAAGGCAGCTGAAGACAACAATGGAGATGCAACATAATAGTTCTGCAAAATTGTTGATGGAGTGGATAATGCTTGTTGATGGAGGGGATAATGCCAAATTATAATAATTTATGACAACAATGTTTGTTTCATTCTTCTTTTCCCTTGCTCTCAAGCTAATATGCAATTTCTCTATTTTCGTTTTAGTTCTTGACTGAAAACTGATTTGAATAACCTAATAAGTGCATACATACTGTGCTTAAGATATTCAAAGTAAGTTTTTGTATTTTTATAAATAAATTCATAATTTTCAATGCCAAAATGATCAACAAGTTGATTTATAAGGAAACTTTATAGAGGGATTCGGGAACAAATAGTAATTCTGAAATTCTTTGCTTCTAAGAGTTAGAAAACATATATGTATACCTTTCAAATTACACTAAATAAAATATTAAAATGAATAAAGTTGAGGAAAAATACGAATAATTGTTCTATTCTAAAAATATATTAAGATGGTTTCAAAATTTATGTAGAAATTCAAGTTCATGTAATTTTTATTGTATTTTTCTTTTTTCTCGTAATTATTCGGTTGATATTTGTTTCTATGTGTAAAGGTAATGATACTAGTTTCAATGGGTCATGATACTAGTTTTGTGGGCTTTCAATTTTAGAACAATATCTAAAATATTAATCAATTTTAGGACAATATCTAAAATATTGATCAATTTTAGGATAAAATTGAGCCCGATTGGGCTAAGTCGCACTTCACCCTCTCGTGAACTCAAATCTTTGGCCCGATTCTCACTTGGTTGCCAACTAGGCGGTCCATTCATCAATTGTATATATTATTATTACAAACAAAAATTAATTATTCACCGTACAAAGTAAACTCATCCAGAAAAAGAAAACAAAACCACACCACAGCCGCCCCAAGAGTCGATTATGTCAATTACATTTAGTAAGGGCAGTAAAAATTCTTATTTGCAATCGATTGTGACTAGGGTTCTTCAACTTTGGGGTGGTTGCTGTGTGTTTTTGTTTTCTTTTTCTGGACGAGTTTACTTTGTAGGCTGAATAATTAATTTTTGTTTGTAATAATAATATATACAATTGATGAATGGACCGCCTAGTTGGCAACCAAGTGGGAATCAAGCCAAAGATTTGAGTTCACGAGAGAGTGAAGTGCAACTTAGCCCGATCAGGCTCAATTTTGTCCTAAAATTGATCAATATTTTAGATATTGTCCTAAAATTGATCAATATTTTAGATATTGTTATAAAATTGAAAGCCCGCAAAATTTTGGCCTATAATTGAAAAATGGTTAAAGTTACCGTCGTAAAAAAAAGGTCTTCTCCTAGTTTCCAAAATAGAACACGAAAGACCATGAATGCATCTATCACAAACAAACTTGAATAACAAATCAAATTCTAGGATGACATAACTTGCAATGAACTCTCAAAGCTTGGTATTAGTTAGAAATATAAAGTACAAAATTTACCTATAAGCTAGGTGGAACGACTATTTTATTGCATCGAGTGTTGCAAGTTCTTAGGATTACAATTTTTTTTAATATACTAAGGAATTAATAATTGTTGCTGATGAGACTTCAATATAAACTAAAAGTCATAAAATTCAACTCGAACCAAGTATATGCGGAGCTCTATAACGTTGAAGACAAATACTAGAACTACACGATGGATCAAACTAACTACTACTACCATTTATGAATGGTAATAATGATTGCAACTACCGTAGAATGAGAAATCTTGTTGAAGATCCGTATGTTGGGTTAGATAATATGTTCAAATAGTCACGATACGAGTCCAAAATACTACAAAACGTTAATAAATGTATAAATATATAAGTATAGCTAGCAAATCTTGACATTTCAACAATCTATACTTTTTTTTTTTGTGCATAAGTCGGATGAATATTTGAAAGAAATTACTAAAGTTTAAAAGAAATAAATGAACATTGAAAATTAGCAAGATTTCAACACTTCGGGCAAGAAGACTTAACACAATCATTGCCTCAACAATTGTGATGATCAAACAAATATGACCATTTGATAAAAGATTCTCTCATGCAGTAATATGTGATACCAAAAAAAATTGAACGTATCAAATAAGGGTGTAGACTTAGTGTCTTCAATTTTCAAAATAGGCCCAAATGACTTCAAATTAAACATAACACTTAGAGAACCAATCCCAATTACTTCCTTAATCTCGGTCTTGTGATATAACTCAAGTCGTAACAAATGGTCCGTAGTCCTGAACCACATTTCGTTTATCTTAGCAAAAAATTTCTTAATTTTCAAACGTGACCTTCCTTTAGTTGTGATCCAATGGATCTTACGTATCCTTTGGGAATTAACATGTGTATTCTTCAACCCAACAATGAAAGTAAATAATTAGCATATATTTGAGGTAACAAACAATTGAAAAATCTTTTCTTCAAAGAACTTTTATGCACTGTTTCTATGTTTATGATGTTATTCTTATCTTCACTGAATGGAACCTTGTAGAGTTGAACAACTCGAACTCTAATTACATAATTTATTCTTGAACTTGATAGACATGGGCGGATCTATTGTTCACTTCTCCTCCTTGACTTCTCCAATCGGTTATCACCATCGTGGGCTCGTGGCATTTGCGCCGGCACACGGCTGTCTACAATTTCGAATCTGAATCCTACTTTTCTCGTTCAAAAATCACTCATTCTCACCTCATAAACTTAATTTAGGGTATGCGTGCAACCTAAAATAAGTTTATTACTTTTAAATTGTCTTTTGAATTTGCTTTTGACTTGAAGAAATATGAAATATATGTTTGAATAGTTCAAATATATGAAATATATAGTTTGAATTAGAGAAATAAGAAATATGAATTGGATGTGCACTTGTGCAGTGCTTTAGAGTTTCAAATTGAGAAAATATATACATGCTTAGTTAATTTTTTAATCTAAGTTGACTCTATGTGCTATTTGTTGTGGAATTGAGAAAACAAGATATGCTTGATTATTTTTTAATTTGAATTGGCTAATAATATGAAATTGAGGCTTTTTTCGAAACTATAATAAGCCACATATAATTAAATTATGTAATCTAAATAATGATTTAATGGTTAGGTTAATAGAACTTTTAGTTTTGGAAAACTAGTCAAACAATCTGATTAACAATTAACAATATAACAGTGTGAAAGCATTTCTTTATACTTTTAGTTCACAATAGAAACTCCACAATATGAGCTACCAAGACACAACACTTGCATCTTGATATGGTGGTCTCTACTTTGGAGTACCACTGAGTATTATGACATCTCTTTTAATATGAAGTGCATTTCTAATTTTCGTTTTTAGAGTTTCTCAATATAAGTTTGCTTATTTAATTTCAGGAATATAAATGGAGCGCCAACAATTTGTTAAGAAAGGAAAAGTGCTTATATCATCTTTCTTCGATGGATACAGGAAGCAATTGTGTGAATATTGAACATAATTCGGAAAAAAAAAAGTAATTATGTTAATATTTTGTTAATGCACGAAATGATATAAGATGTGCATATCTAAACTTGGACCTTATCAACCGAATTTTAAAGTGTATCCTGTTATGAAGTTTGGGGCTCAAAATTGTAGTTTTCAGAAGAAGTGGTTTGATAAGTTTCATTGGTCAGAGTATTCGCTTTCCACAGATACGACATATTGTTTTTATGCTTTCTTTTCACCAATGATGTTCATATGCTTACTGTTTCTGCATTAGTCAAGGAAGGATTTAATAATTGGAAAAAGATAAATCAAAGAGATAAATGTGTGTTTCTTACCCATGTTGGTTCTTGATCTACATCACCACGTAGTATGTGCTTAAGACGTGCAGAAGATTTGATGAGAGCGGTTGGACATATAGATAATGTTATGCATTCAATTAAAGAAATAGAGAAATTTCATGTGCTTAAAGACCTCAATCATGAGCCTCCGATGACTTGCACTTCAAGGTTGTGTGTTTAGAGGTCATGACGAGTCATCATCTTCACCCAGCCGTAGAAATTTTATTGAACTTCTGAAGGCTTTTGCAAGTATGAATAAGGAAGTTAATAAAGTTGTTCTTTATAATTGACGCAATCATCGTTTAAGCTGCGACAAAATACAATTTGTATTTCACTCCTATGCCTACCCCTAGGAATAGCTAGTTGGCAAGTACAGGGTCGATCCCACAGGGAGTTGCTCGCGATAATCTCTGGTTGGGTCACAAAAAGGTTGTGTTGAGTATCTATTTACTATGGCCTTGGGTAACTGTCACTATCACCTTTGGCAAACTGCTAAAAGTAAATAACTGTAACTTGACAAGCAAAAAGATCAGTAATAAAAACAATCCAGATTTAGGTTTCGAATCACTGAGTATAACTTTATCTCGATCATCGGTTCAAAGATATTTGTTGCACATGTATGTCAGTGGTTATAGGCTAAAACTATGCAGGGTCCCCACTGTCACGTCACCACGTACGCTACATTGTCCGCCCAGCTCCATCCTTACGTTTAGGTCTTGACAAGCATACCCTAGCCAATCCTCTTGCTTGCCCAAAAGTCCCCAGGCATTCCACCTTTATAAGGCGCATGTTGGTCAAGCAGCATTTGGTTCTAGATGGGTCCACTCTGGCAACGGGTGAGATACGAGGACCTCTCTTCCGGCTTTCTCCAGGATTAACACATCTTTGCAGGTCTAGGCCAAGACTACAACCCGCTCTTGCCGCTCTCGAGGAACGTAAGGCAATTGCGACCAACACTTGATAACCCTACTGCGATGTAGGAATCCGTATGTGCCCAGGGCTCGTTGGCCTTCCGAGTTACCTGTGACCACCGAACTTCTTTGGAATCGTTGCCCAATGCGTCGGGAACACACTTATGCAACTATCAAGAACACTTAGACCTCATGAGATTTACAAGTTATACATCATATCATCTATCCTAAACCTGGATTTAAAGGCTTAGCTAGACATAAAGTAAATAACGAAAGGAAAAGAGATATAGAAAAATATACTTGAATTAATAACGATAAGCAAAAGAAGTTCGCCCTATTGGGACTTAACAATAAACGTAAACTGTATCTAAGAACAAAAGCATAAATTGTTTGCTGCAGAATACTAAAGAGATAAAAGCTGAAAAGTGTATCTTGCGCCTCGCATGCATGCATGTATTTATAGAGTACAAAAACTCGGGCAAACCCACAAACGGGCCTTCTAGAGAACGGGCCGGCTGCTTCCATGTAAAGCTCGATGGATAAGGTTGGAAAGATCTCCTTCCTTATCGCCAAAATAGTGTTGCTGCTGTAGTAGGAAACTTTGATCGCAATCTTGTACCACAAGGAATTTATTTCCTTATAGGACTCTAACAGCTGCATCTTCACGCGCCAGCGCCGTTGCCCAAGCTCTGCACTCTGTCTTCCTCAGTCTCTCTGCCATCTCTTGCCCACGGTAGTCTGCACCTTGCCTTCTAGAGTGAAACACGCAAACATCTAGATTGACCATACCACTGAAAGTGGAGCAGCTCTTCATCTTGATTTGGACTTATGCCCTCGGTAGCTTGAGCCACGAGCACGGCTACTATGGTCATTGCCTCGTATCGCCAGTTCCTTCTCTTTTTGCATATTTTAACTCCAGTTTTGCCCAATACCTGCCTTTCCTTGCCCTGCCAACTCAAGCGTCCTCCCAAACATAAAACAGACACAAAAGACACTAAAACAGACTCGATCTAGACCTAAAACACACACGACAAGAGCACAGAATATGGGCTCGTCATACCCACACACTTAAAGTCATGCTTGTCCTCAGGCATGGTGTATGGCTTGCCCAAACAAAAGAAAAACATAAAAGACTCACAAACTAGACTCAAAACACAAATAGAGGTTAGCACATCAAAGAATAAAGAGATAAGATAGAGCATAATCCAGTTCGCATACGACTCAAGCAAATAATCCAATCCAAGCAAATCATCAAATAGGTAAAAAATGAACAAGCGAGCATTTTCAAGGATGTTGCTCACCAACACTCTCACTCTTGTGTATGGGGTAGTGTTTACGCTCAAGATATGCCATTCTTAACCACACCATAGGCTTGCCTGCGTGCTACTCTCTCCACCTCTTAGACTAGGCTCGAAGCACTTATCATTAGGTCTTTTATTTGGTTGTAACTTGGCTTTGGCAAGGGTAGGAAGTATTTGGAACTAGGCTTGAGTCATTCGGACTTAGGTTGGCCAAGCGTAGCGGCCAACCTTAGCTTCTTTTCCTTCGCCTTTTCTTCTTGCGGGCCTTAGCACAACTTATTTAGGACTTCTTTTTTTTTTCTTTTTCTTTCTCTTTCTCTTTTTTATTTTTTTTATTTTCTTTTTCTAAGTCCTTTATTCACTAGCCCTTACATTTTTCTCAAAGGCTCAACTGATTTTTTTTCTCCCTTCATCTTATGCACCAAAGTCCTTATTGACCGGGTAGGATATAGTGTATAGGCTGCATATATCTAATCAAAGAAATTATCAAAGCTCAAAGGGGTTTAACAAGGGGAATTCAGTTGGGCAGGCTTTTTGGCTTCGTTGGGCTCACAAAAGAAAGAACATGCCTAATTCATCTAAGTTCTTCTAGCCTAAGTCAATGAGGTCTCGAGGAGTAGACAGGCAAGTTCTAGGTAGCATTCAAATAAGCACATCATAAATCACACAAGAAAGAAACTGCTTGGTCATAATCATGCAATGTAAAGCTCAAATCCTCACAACGACATGCTCACAAGTTCGTTCGTCATCCCTATCTACATATGATCATGCTTAGACATAGAATATACACATGCTCTCCTCATATAACTCAGAATCAAACCATGCTCAAACGTTATCCAATCATCCTTAACATGCTCGACCTCTAAAACGCACACAAAAGACGCTCCTTCCACCCACACACTTTGCTTGGGCAAAGTGGGTGAAAGGCACACACTGACTCTAAACAAAAACTCACAAAAAACAGACGCTCTACCCCTCTTACCCACACACTTTGCCTATGGCAAAGCGAGTGAAAATCAAGGTAGATCACACAAACTCAGACTCTAAACAAAACTTTTAAAAACATTTAGACTAAAAAAAATACGAAAAACACAAAATAAAACACGAAAATAAAGAAAACCTAAACTACTAAAACTGGGAGGACAAAATCATTGGGCAGGGGTAGGACCTGACCTGGTCGGGTCATTCTTCAAGGCACTCATGATATCGGCAAGGGCTTGTTTGTTCTCCAATCCAAGTTGCTCCAGTCTGGCATTGCTCTCCTCCAGCTTGGTCAAGCACTCCATCACCGCTGCTGCGTCTTGGGCAGGCATCGCCGGGGTACTGGGCACGCCACCTCCAACTGCCTGAGGTGTAGTATCAGCAACTTGGGCAGACTCGTCGGGTGGAATCACAAATACCAGCGTTCCTTCATCATCTCTTCCACATACGCCCATGGCAGTCAAGCAAGCGAGGTCCAGGCACTCCTCTTGCATTGGCTGTAGCTGCGTATTGGCTTCGTCAAATCCGTGCATCTCCTTGGCATAGCGAGTCACCAGGTGGGCAAGGGAGAACCTCTGATTGCGGGAGTTCATGATATCCTTGAGATGGTGCATAGCAAAAGCCCCAAAGTTGAGCCTCTGCTTGTGCACCATGCTTGACAGTATGAAAATCTCCTGCCGTGTGACTGAGTTGCTGCTATCCTTCTTCCCGAAGAAGTTGTAGACCAGGTGTCGGTGACACACCCTCAAAGCATCATCCTTCATCATATGCCCCTTTGCCGTGCCAGCCTTGAAGAAGGGATCATCACTGAACTCCGCCCATTTCCTTGCCCACTCATCAGCGTCAAATTGAAGAATGTACCTCAATGCTCCCTTGTACTCTTCACTCCTGATCGAGCGAAAATCCTCCATGCCCAAGGCCTAGTTCAAATCATTCACGGACAACTCCTCGCTTTGCCCCATGAATCTAAACTGCATGCACTTCGTGTTGTGACCTCCCACCGTAGGACTCTTCACTTGCAAACACTGGTAAAACTCATAAACCAACTCCGGGTACACTCTCTCTTGCCACTCTAAGAACTTCTCCCATCCAATCGCCGTGAAATGCCCCAGTACTTCTTCCCAAACCCCCAACTCCTCCAATGCGCTTCGATCTACCAACTTGGGGACAATGATTCCCCTCTTCGGCATCTTCCCTACTCCGTGGTTCGTCTGCCCAGCACTGAGATGTGTCGCTTGGGTGGCGCAGTTGCCACCTCTTTGCCCTGGGCAACAGATCCTACTTCCTTAGCCTTCTTGGTTAGGGGCTCCTCCGACTCCTCTTTCACTTGATGTTCCTCCTCCGTAGCCTCTGAATCATGTTGTTCTTCCATAGCCACATCCTCTTCGCCGTCTCCGACGAGCACAATCTCTTCCTACTCCAGCGCCTTGCCAAACGATGCGTCCGCCTCAGATGCGGCAGTTTCTTCTTCGTTGAGCGACGGAGCAGGCATGTCCGTGAGCATCCGTGCGACATCATCTTCTTCCTCCATGTGCGATGATCCAGACATCGGTGATGGCTTGATTGGAGGTTTTCGAGAAGCTTTGGTGGGAGTGGTAGTGTTTGAAGTAGCTTTGGGTGACTTGGGTTTTTTGGTCGATTTTAAAGCCTTGCTGCTGCGGGTGTTCTTCATTGTGAGAGTGGTGAGGGTTTTGTTTCTGCAAAAGTAGAGAGGGAGAGGGAATCGAAGAGCTCCAATTTGAATTTAGAAGATGAATGAAAATTGTGAGAGAGAGATATAGTAATAGGCTAGAAAATAGGGTATAGGCGTGTGAGTTGGCAGTTGCAACAACTGCCAACGGATATTCTCCTATTTTGCTTGCCTTGCATTCACTGGGCTCAGACTCTCCCCGACCAACACGAACTCTTCGCTTGCCTAACTTCTCTGCATACCTGCCCTACACACATAGACACAAAACGCACTTCCAAAACAAAAACTCCTATCCTATGATTAGAAAATAAAAATTAAAATAAATTACTGAAAAGAAAATACGTAAAGGGAAAAACTGAAAATAAAAACTCACTAGGTTGCCTCCTAGCCAGCGCCTTAGTTTACGTCGTGGGCACGACGCAGTTTTGCTTGCCCCTAGACAGGCATCATCACATGGACTTCCTCCTTGTCCACCTCTTTATCCTTTTTGTCTCCATAGAAAAGTTTCAACCTCTGGCCATTAAACCTAAAATATTTAGAGCTCTTTGGGCAATAAATCTCCACAGACCCATTAGGAAACTGGGTCACCACTTCATATGGTCCAGTCCATTTCGTTTTCAGTTTGCCCTTCATAAACTTGAACCTTGGCTGATACAGCAGAACTGCTTGCCCAGGCTCAAACTTCTTTGCCTTGATCAACTGGTCATGAGCCTTCTTCAGCCTTGTCTTGTACAAAGTGGCATTATCATAAGCCTCAATTCGAATCTCCTCTAACTCTTGCAACTGCAACTTCCTTTCCTTAGCAATATCATTCCAATCGTAATTGAACTTCCTCACTGCCCAATATGATTTATGCTCTAACTCCACAGGCAAGTGACATGGTTTCCCAAACACCAACCGGTATGGTGACATGCCCAATGGTGTCTTGAAAGATGTACGATACGCCCAAAGTGCATCGTCCAAGTGCAAACTCCAAACCTTTCTATTTTGCCCAATTGACTTCCTCAATATGGTCTTGATGATCCTATTTGTCAGCTCTGCTTGTCCATTGGCTTGCGGATGGTAGGAAGTGGTAACTCGATGATGGACTCCATACTTTTTGAACAAGTTGTCAATGGTGGCATTGCAAAAGTGCGTCCCTTGATCACTTATAATCGCCCTTGGAACCCCATATCGATTGAAAATATTCCCCTTAAGAAAAGTAGCAACCACTCGGGCATCATTTGTTGGTGTAGCCTTCGCCTCTACCCACTTTGACACGTAATCAACTGCCAAGATGATATACTGATTCCCGCTTGAGTTGGCCAAAGGTCCCATAAAGTCCATCCCCACATGTCAAAGATCTCCACCGGCATGATTGGAGTCATGGGCATCTCATCCCTCCTAGTTGCATTCCCTTCCTGTTAACACTTGAAACAATTCTTGCACCATTCGTAAGCATCTCTTAGAATCGTGGGCCAAAAGAATCCACAATCAAAAATCTTCCTTGCTGTTCTTCGGTGCCCAAAGTAACCTCCACACTCCCTATTGTGGCAATGCTTCAAGATACTCTTGATTTCCCAATCGGGCAGGCACCTCCTTAATCCTTGGTCAGCACACTTCTTCCATAAGTAAGGATCATCCCAAACGTAGTGTTGACTCTCCTTGAGAATTTTCTGCCTTTGATAGTATGAAAGATCGTTTGGAACTTCTCCCGTACTTTTGAAGTTGGCAATGTCGGCGTACCAAGGTTCTCCATGAAATTGAGCTTCCGTCATGTATAGATGCTCGTCAGGGAAAGTTTCCGTGATGGGCACGGAATCTTCTTCTCTGACTATCCTGCTCAAGTGATCCGCCACCAAGTTCTGAGCTCCACTTTTATCTTTGTTCTCCACATCGAACTCTTGCAAGAGCAAAATCCAACGTATAAACCTTGGCTTCGACTCCATCTTATTCATAAGGTATCTCGGCGCTGCATGGTCAGTGTAAACAATTGTCTTGCCTCCGAGTAGATAAGACCTGAATTTTTCAAAGGCAAACACAACCGCCAAAAGCTCTTTCTCCGTGGTGGTATAATTGATTTGAGCTGCATTAAGAGTTTTAGAGGCATAATAAATAACATGGCTTTCTTTACCTCTCCTTTGACCAAGCACTGCTCCCACGGCATACCCACTTGCATCGCACATCAACTCGAATGGCATACCCCAATCAGGGGGCTGTATCACAGGTGCCGTGACCAAGTATTCCTTCAACACGTCAAACGCCCTTTGACAATCTGCATTGAAATCCCACTCTACTTCATTCTGGAGCAATCTCGTCATTGGTTGGACAATCTTAGCAAAATCCTTCACGAATCTTCTATAGAATCCGGCATGTCCCAAAAATTCTTCAATTGCTTGACGTTGGTTGGATAAGGCAGCTTGGAGATGACATCAATCTTCGCCTTGTCAACCTGTATCCCTCTTTCTGAAATCACTTGCCCAAGTACGATGCCTTCTCGTACCATAAAGTGACACTTTTCATAGTTCAACACCAAGCTCTTTTCCACGCATCTACTCAAAACCAACTCTAAATGCCCAAGACAAGCCTCAAATGACTTCCCATCCATGAAAACCTCGATGCAATTTTCAAATAAGTCTGAAAATATACTCATCATGCACCTTTGGAACGTGCCCGGGGCGTTGTATAAACCAAATGGCATGCGGCGATACGCAAACATCCCGAATGGGCAAGTAAAAGTTGTCTTGTCCTAGTCGTCTTGGGCAACCCATATCTGCATATATCCAGAGTATCCATCCAAGAAACAAAAGTACTTGTTCCCTGCCAACCTTTCCAGCATCTCATCAATGAACGGTAAAGGAAAGTGATCCTTCCTCGTTGCCTTGTTAAGCTTCTTGTAGTCAATACACATCCGCCAACCAGTTTGGAGCCTTGTAGGCACAAGCTCATTCTTCTCGTTCTTGATCACTTGTATTCCTGACTTTTTGAGCACCATGTGTACCAGACTTACTCATTTGCTATCTGGAACTGAGTAGATAATGCCCAAGTCTAGCAGCTTGAGTAACTCCTTCATAACCACTTCCTTCATGGCTGGGTTTAACTTCCGTTGTGGATCTCTAGTTGGTTTAGCATCATCTTCCATCAAGATATGGTGAGTGCAAAGAGATGGACTAATGTCTTTGATTTCAGCAAGGGTCCAACCAATTGCATCTTTGTAGCACATAAGGACATCTCGAACTCCATCTTCTTCTTTCTTGTTCAACTCTGAACTTATAATCACTGGTAGTGTATCATTCTCTCCCAAAAAAATGAACTTGAAATGAGCCGGGAGAGATTTGAGTTCCAACTTAGGTGCTCGAACAAGTGAAGGCACCAATCTGTCTTCATCTCTGATCTTGGGCAAGGCATATGGTGACAGTCGGGGTCCATCTACTCCTTCTACTCCAAAGTACTCTAAAGCTCGACTAACCTGGTAAGAATTATCCGGGCTTTCTTGAACTCCTCCTTGGATGACCATGTCCAAGGGATCTTGACTTCCAAGAAGAGGGACTGCCTCTTCAACAGCTTGATCAACATGGTCAATATACTCGACCATCTCTGTGTCCTGGGGGTGTTCCATTGCCTTATATAGATTGAAAGTAACTGACTCCCCATTAAATTCACATGTCAGCTGCCCTGAGTTGCAATCAATTCTAGTCTTGGCAGTCTTCATGAATGGCCTCCCCAACAGCATAACTGGTGCTTTAGCTCCTGTCTTGCCCATGTCGAGGACATAGAAATCTACTGGGAAAATTAAGTCCTGCACCTTGACAAGCACATCTTCAAGTATGCCCTCAGGGTACACATTAGATCTATCCGCCAATTGAATAACCACTCTGGTAGACTTGAGTGGTCCCATAATATCTTCATCGTACATGGCCAATGGCATTACATTGATTGACGCCCCCAGGTCAAGCATGGTACGCTCAATCTTCATATCTCCTATTACGCGGGGAATGGCAAACATCCCTTGATCTTCGCACTTCTTGGGCAAGTCTCGCTTTAGAACTGCTGAAACACTTTCTCCCAAGAGAACTTTAGCTTCGTCCGCACTTTTCACCTTCTTTGAGCAAAGCTCCTTCAGAAATCTGGCACACTTGGGCATGTTGCGAAGTGCTACGAGGAGGGGCAGGTTGATCTCCACCTTTTAGAAAATCTTGAACATCTCGGACAACTCTTCATCCTTCTTGTTTTTTCTCAACCTGGTAGGAAAAGGAGCACGAACAACAGGGTTAGGCTTGACATAAACAGATTTTGGAACTTCTACTTCTTCTTCCTTCTCCTCATCTACTTCCTCTTCCTTCTCCTCATCTACTTCCTTATCTTTGCCCTTTACTTCTCTTTCTTCTTCCTTGGGCATCACAGTATCGGCACCAGGCATCTGATCTCTATCGGGCAACGTCTTTTCTCTTCTTAGCGTGACTGCATTGACTTGGGCTTGAGGAGGCATTTCAGGTTGGGCAGGTAGCTCTCCTTGTCTCTTCTCGAATCTGGTCATAGCATTGACCAAGTTAGTCAGTTGGTTGGTCATGCTTTGAATGGCTCCCCTTGTCTCCGTCCTAAACTTCTCAAGCTCCTGCTGCATTCTGATATTATCCTTGGCCAAGGAAGTCACTTAGTCTGTTAGGCTTGGCTTATTCTGATCTCTAGGAGGATACTGCTGCTGTTGTTGTGGTTGTGCCTGTTGCTGTTGCCCAAACCCTTGGTGGTTGTTGTTTCCATACCTTAGGTTTTCATGATTCCTCCATCCTGGGTTGTAGAATTGCGAGTTCGGATCATATGGCCTCCCTTGGTTATTATTGTTGTATCCAATTGCATTGACCTCTTCCTCCAAGCTTGGGCATTGATCCGTTGCATGCGAGATTGACATACAAATTCCACAAGCTCTCACCGCCTTCTTATTGTTGCCTGATAAAACAGTTACCAGGGCATCCATCTTGTTAAACATCTAATCAAGCTTATCCTCCATTCCAGTTGAAGTCGGTGGTGCTTTGGCTGCAGTTGTTGATAGCATGGGCAATTATCCCCCATCATCCCTCAGCTCTTCTGCCATCTCAGCAATCATCTTGAACACGACACTTGGCTGCTTTCTCATAACTGACCCTCCACAAGCTGCGTTGTCCAATGCCCTTTCACTCGTTCTCAGTCCAGCCACAAAACATTGGATCAAGTCATGATCCGCAAATTGATGGTGTGGGCACTTTACTAGCATCTGCTTGAATCTGTGGAAGTACGAGTAAAAATCATCTTCAATGCCCATCTTAATGCTTGTAATCATCTTCCTCATCTTCTGAATTCGGGTGGCTGGAAAGTATTTCTCCAAGAATTTCTGTTGCAGCTCTTGCCAAGTGGTAACACATCCTGTGGGCAATGAATAAAGCCACTCCCTTGCGTTGTCTTGCAAAGAGAATGGGAAGGCAATGAGCCTTACATATTCGCTCAGATTTCCAACAGTATGGATGGTTCCACAGGCCATCTCGAAATCTTGCAAGTGTCTTTGTGGATTTTCGCCTGGGTGATCGCTGAACTTGGGCAGGATCTGTATAAAATGGGACTTCAGCTCCCATGCACGCGTGGGTGTAGGCAAAGTTATGCCTGAAGGCCTCAGGTTCATGGTGTTAGGGAACACCATCTCCCTTAAGGTTTTCTCCTTCTCCACTGGGTTCTGCATTGACGTTTCGCTTCGATTATCTTCTTCTTCTTCTTCTTCTTCTTCTTCTTCTTCTTCTTCTTCTTCTTCTTCTGCTTCGCTTGACAAGGACAGCTCTTCCTCGTCAAAGAATTCCTCTGAAATTTCTTCCAACGTCTCTTCCGTCCTCCTCTTCTCTGCTTGAATCCTCCTCAAGGTCAGGTTGATGTTATCTTCGTACCACGTTTCTCCTCCCTTTCCTGTGAGGTTAGTTTCTTGCATAAATTTAGATTAAAGAAAATAGCAAAACAGAAATTACCACTGTAATCAACTCTCCGGCAACGGCGCCAATTTTGACGCAGTCGTCGTTTAAGCTGCGACAAAATACAATTTGTATTTCACTCATATACCTACCCCTAGGAACAGCTAGTTGGCAAGTACAAGGTCGATCCCACAGGGAGTTGCTCGCGATAATCTCTGGTTGAGTCACAAAAAGGTTGTGTTGAGTATCTATCTACTATGGCCTTGGGTAACTGTCACTATCACCTTTGGCAAACTGCTGAAAGTAAATAACTATAACTTGACAAGCAAAAAGATCAGTAATAAAAACAATCCAGATTTAGGTTTCGAATCAATGAGTATAACTTTATCTCGATCATCGGTTCAAAGATATTTGTTGCACATGTATGTCAGTGGTTATAGGCTAAAACTATGCAGGGTCCCCACTGTCACGTCGCCACGTACGCTACATAGTCCGCCCAGCTCCATCCTTACATTTAGGTCTTGACAGGCATACTCTAGCCAATCCTCTTGCTTGCCCAAAAGTCCCCAGGCATTCCACCTTTATAAGGCGCATGTTGGTCAAGCAGCATTTGGTTCTAGATGGGCCCACTCCGGCAACGGGTGAGATACGAGGACCTCTCTTCCGACTTTCTCCAGCATTGACACATCTTTGCAGGTCTAGGCCAAGACTACAACCCGCTCTTGCCGCTCTCGAGGAACGTAAGGCAATTGCGACCAGCACTTGATAACCTTCCTGCGATGTTGGAATCCGTATGTGCCCAGGGCTCATTGGCCTTCCGAGTTACCTGTCACCACCGAACTTCTTTGGAATCGTTACCCAATACGTCGGGAACACACTTATGCAACTATCAAGAACATTTAGACCTCACGAGATTTACAAGTTATACATCATATCGTCTATCCTAAACCTGGATTTAAAGGCTTAGCTAGACATAAAGTAAATAACGAAAGCAAAAGAGATATAAAAAAACATACTTGAATTAATAACGATAAGCAAAAGAAGTTCGCCCTATTGGGACTTAACAATAAACGTAAACTGTATCTAAGAACAAAAGCAAAAATTGTTTGTTGCGGAATACTAGAGAGATAAAAGTTGAAAAAGTGTATCTTGCGCCTCGCATGCATGCATGTATTTATAGAGTACAAAAACTCAGGCAAACCCACAAACGGGCCTTCTAGAGAACGGGCCGGCTGCTTCCATGTAATGCTCGATGGATAAGGTTTGCAAGATCTCCTTTCTTATCGCCAAAATAGTGTTGCTGCTGTAGTAGGAAACTTTGATCGCAATCTTGTACCACAAGGAATTTGTTTCCTTATAGGACTCTAACAGCTGCATCTTCACGCGACACCGCCGTTGCCCAAGCTCTGCACTCTGTCTTCCTCAGTCTCTCTGCCATCTCTTGCCCACGGTAGTCTGCACCTTGCCTTCTAGAGTGAAACACGCAAACGTCTAGATTGACCATACCACTGAAAGTGGAGCAGCTCTTCATCTTGATTTGGACTTATGCCCTCGGTAGCTTGAGCCACGAGCACGGCGACTATGGTCATTGCCTCGTATCGCCAGTTCCTTCTCTTTTTGCATATTTTAACTCCAGTCTTGCCCAATACCTGCATTGCCTTGCCCTGCCAACTCAAGTGTCCTCCCAGACACAAAACAGACACAAAATACACTAAAACAGACTCGATCTAGACCTAAAACACACACGACAAGAGCACAGAATATGGGCTCGTCAATAATGCACCAAAAAATGCTAAATACATTCCTCCGAATATTCAAAAAGAAATTTTGAATATTATGGCCAATAGAGTACGTAAAATAATTCGTGAAGAAGTTGGAGATAATTACTTTTGTCTTCTTGTTGATGAACACAAGATATCTCGAAGCAAGAGCAAATGGCTATTAAAAGTGTTAGTGACACCACTTCACTATATCTGAAAAAAGAGATATATTGTGTTATTTCACATCATCATCTTCGGGTTGAGAAAATGAGAGATGAGGGGTATAACGGTGCTAGTAATATGCGTGGTTCAAGGAATGGACTTTAGGAATTATTCCTTAGAGATTGCCCATATGCTTATTATATTCCTTGTTTTGCACATCGTCTACAATTGGTATTGGTTTCTGCAACTAAGAACATCAATGTTATTTGGGGAGGTCATTTCTCACTTGGATAATGTTGTGAATATAATAACTTTTTCACCAAAGCGTGTCACTCAACTACATGCTGCTCAAAAAGAATTTACTGGTTTGTAGAAGAGCTTTATTTTGGCCGTGGTGTCAATCAAATTGGAAATTTGCAGTGAACTGAAGCCACTCGTTGAGTTCACACTACAACTCTATGAGAAGTTTGATAGATATGTATGCTGCAACTTGCAAGGTGTTTGAATGCCTCATTGTACACTCTCAAAATGGAAAATATGAGACTGAAGTTTAAGGGGTTTACAAAAGCATGACAAACTTTAAATTTGTATTCACTCTACAGCTAATGCATCGGATTATGAGAGTTACAAATTTGCATTGTCAAATTCTTCAAAGAAAAGTTCAAGATATTTTGGCGGCTATTGCATTTGTCTCCACTAATAGAGATATTCTTAAAGAATCGAGAGAAAATGGTTGAGAAGGATTTCTCAAAAAAGTCAGTGTTTTTTCTTGAAGAATGGTATTGATGTCCCCAATTTGGATTCTTCATATAACGTTGGTCGTTCTCGTGTATAAAGTACAATTGAACATTATCATTTTGATGTTTTCATTGCAACAATAGATTACATCTTGATGGAGTTGAATACAAGATTTAATGATGTGTCTGTTGAATTGTTTTTTCATAGTGTGGCGTAAGATCCTAAAAGTTCTTTCGAATCATTCAAAAGTGATGATACTTTTAAGCTTGCAAGGATGCTTAATCATGCAGATTTCACTGATAAAGATATTTTGTCATTAGAGTATGAGTTGAGACATTATAAACATGATGTGATGGTGATGCAAGAGTTTCGAATTTCTACACTTATCGAGTTGAGTCAACTACTTAGTAAGAGTGAAAGATCGATGGTCTATGTTATGTTAACTAGACTAATTCATCTAGTTTTGACTTTGTGTGTTTCTGCTGCTACAACTAAACGAGTATTTTCTACTATGAAGAATGTGAAGATGGCGTTTCGTAATAATATGGCAATGATTTACTTGAAGATTCTCTTATGCTTTATATTGAGAGAGATTTGTAAAAAATATAGACATAGATTCGGTGATTGATGAATTTTATGTATTGAAGTCCCATAGGGCACAACTTATGTGAAATTTGAAATATTTTGTTATGTATAAAGTTTAGCGTATCGAAGTATTTATCTTTTCAGCCCACCCCGATATTAAATTCTGGATCCACCTCTGTTGACAACTTTGCAAGAGGGGTGACAAAAGGAGCCCTTTTTCACAGTGCAAGGTAGCAGAAACTGCAAAAATAAAGGCAAAATGTTGTAAATATTGTTATAAAATGTGTAACAATAAGTAGGACAATTTTTTTGCAGTATGTAATTGCATAGAAAGAAAAACAAACTTGAAAATGACACTACGAAAATCAAAACAATAAAATTTTGAAGCACAAAAACTAAATAGAATTTTAAAAATCGAAGAAGTTTTTTTCTAGGACTTTGAAAATTGAAACTCAAAGATGTTGGGAAATTACTCAAGTAGAAACATACTTCTTAATAGAAGTTTAGGGGTAGTTTACAATGAAAAAGGCCTTTAGTATTTATAGATGAAATCTTTATCACAATTCAAATTTTAGTTTGCCTCCAAAATTCAATTCAAATTTTACAAGAATTTTGATAATGTTATGTATGTTTTGAATTTTTTTATCGTATGATATAGAATACAAATCTAGGTTATTGTATTTTTACAAGTTCTGTAAGCTTAAGCACTCGTCTTTTCAAAAGTTATCTTTTAGACATATAAGAAAAAAAAAATTAACATTACTTAATACTCCCTCCGTTCAGCAAAAAGAGTTCCTTTGTGTGCTGGGCACGATGATTAAAAAAGCTGGTAAAATTATTTTTAGTGGGGTAAAAGTTAAAATGTAGGGGTAGTGTTAATAAAGTTACTTAGTTTCTTAATCCCTCATTATTCTTTGGCTACAACTTTTAAATAGAGAGAAGACATAGTGGCCGAAAGTAAAGGCAAAAACTGCACTTAAGCTGATTTGTTTTTTTAAATTTCCAGATTTTTTTTTCTGTGTTGATTTTTTTTAGTTGATATTTTATTGTATGTATTGAATCAAAGAGATTGAAATTTTTAATGAGGAGCTCATTGTAATCAATTCAACATATTGTAGTAAAAGAGTTTAATTTTAAAATGAAAATTTGCAAGAATGAGAGAGGAAAAAGTAATTGAATTTTTTAGGCAAAAGTTATTCATTTTTTTAATGGTGACACAATTGTAATCAATTCAATAGAGGGTAGCCACAAGGCACAAAATTGGGCATTTTTGTTTCCATTTATGTTGGGTAATACCGAATTTGGGGGTAGAGGACAAATTTGTGGTAGGAGTTGATGAAGGCCTAATCGAGGCCGATGACGACGTTTTGGGTCTCATTCTTATCATCCTCGGCGACGAAGATGATCCGCGGTAGGTAGACGTTGTTCTCGGCAGAGAAATTTGCGTTGGGGTTGCGACAGCGGCGGCGCGCAGCAATAGAGCGGTAGCAAATGTAGGAAGAGAAGAGGATGGTGGAGAAAAGAACAAGGATGCTGAGGACGATGGCGTACCTGAGGCCGATGGAGGAGAGGCTCTGGGAGAAGGTGGGTTTAGCGGTGGACATTGGGAGAGGCAGAGGGAGGAGGTGGTGGTGGTGGGAATGACCATTGAATGGAGAGAGAGAGAGAGAGAGAGAGAGAGAGAGAGGTGGGTGGGGATTTGTGCTCCAACATTTAATGTTGGGTAATTAGTTATGGATTATGTGTTAAGTGATTTGGGGTAAGTATGTGGAGGTGGGCCCAATAATGGCAAATGGATGTAAATAAAGGAGATTGTTGAGGGTGTGATTGTACAAAAAGTGAACTAGGACTCTATTTCGCGAACAAAAAAAATGGGGTAGGTAGGACTCTTTTTCACAAACGGAAGGAGTACTATATAAAATCACCTTTCACAAAATTAGTCAGTGAATCTAATATTAAATTATTCACATTTCCGTAACATTAAATGCAACAGAGAAACCAATTTTGTTCACCTTAAAAATTTTCATTGAAGTTTAATAAAATTACAAAAGTAGTTAATATTAATATATTTTTTAATTGGATACAGCTCAAATATGTGGTATAGATGTTTCATGGTAGTATAGATGTTTTCATTACATATTCACAACTATGAACTATGAAATACTCCCTCCGTTCACAAATAAGTGTCATGATGCTGGGTACGAAGATTAAGAAAGTTGGTAAAGTTATTTTTGGTGGGATAAAAGTTAGGATGTAGAGGTATTGTTAATAAAGTAGATTAGTGTGCTAATCTTTATTTATTTTTGGCTCCTTTTTAATATAAGCTCTTTACATCTTTTTATAGTTCGTTTTTTTTTTCGCAAGATTTATTTTGATCACTGTTTTATTTTTTCTTTTAATTTATGACTTGTTTTTTTTCATCTTTTTTCATTTTTTTTTTGTTTAATGAAATGAAGATGATATTTTCATCTCTTTTTATTCAATGGTGATTTATTTTGATCTCTGTTTTTTTTATCACTTTACATTTTTTTTAACGATGTGGTAATGAGTCATAATTTTTTTTTTAAAAAGATCTGTAAATATAAGATCTTTAAATCTATAATGAAATGATGATGATATTTTGATCTCTTTTTTTTATCACTTTACATTTTTTGGATCTTTTGTTTTTTTTTTATTTATTGAAATGATGATGATATTTTTATCCCTTTTTTTAATGATAATCTATTTTCATCTCTCTTTTTCTGATCATTTTTTTTTTCAATTTTCATTTTTTTTGTTTACAATATTTTGTAACATGTCCAATTTCCCATTAAGGCATATACACCAAATTTAAAAGAGGCAAAAAGCTGTGCTATTGGAAGACCACAGAAAGATTTGCATGGAAATAAGATTTTTGATGGCAAGTTTGGGATATTTCCCTTCATATTCTTGGATCCAACAGTTAGAAATTCAAAAAATAGAGACAAAGGCACCATCATCACAAAGGCAATTCCAATAATCAACAGACAAGTCATGAAAGACAGTTTCATTAAGCAGGTCATTTCTTTAACTCATTTTTACTATCAGAGTGATTTCACACTCATCATTTAGTGTATGGATTAATTTCTGTAAGTTGCAGATGTACCGTGCATTAAACAAAAGTGGCCAGAAAAAGTCACAAAACATATCCTAATTCAGCAGGACTATGCAAAGCCACACTTCATTAACAATGACCCTAATTTTCAAGCAGCAACACTAAGTGATGGATTCAATATCAAACTGATTTGCCAACCATCTAACTCTCCGGACACAATTGTGAATGATTAAGGTTTTTCAGATCAATACAGTCATTAAAGGATAAGAAGCACGCAACAATAGTGGATGATTTGATCAAGAATGTCACAGAAACATTTGAGGAGTATACAACCTACAAACTTAACAATGTGTTCTTAACTTTGCAAGGATGCTATGAGAAAATCATCAAAGTCAAGGGCAGGAACAATTACAAGATCCCACACATTGGAAAAGAGAGACTTAAAAGGGAGGGCAGACTCCCAGAATGCATTAAGGTGGAGGAGCATGTAGTGAAAGAAGGCATGGAATATCTAAATGAGGAAGGGAGTAAAGGAGTTTCAAACTACAGCCTTGAATCACTAGTAAATGACATTCAGCAGGTCAATCTAGGAGAATAAGAGCAGTACATCATCATTTTTTCAGCAGATTTATAGGGACAAACAATTGAAGATGGTTTTTATTGTTTGGAGTGTAATGTGTACTTGTTGGAACTGTTTTTGTAAGCTATGCAGTCTCAGCTTTGAATGAAAAAAAATTGCATCATTGACTACTAAATGATCATATGTCAACCTCCTAAATTAGGTTTCTATGAACCTAGTGGTGGCATCCATACGAGATGAGCACATCAGAAGACACTTCACAACTCACAAACAAACTAAATCCATCTTTACAAGTGTTGTATCATGTTCTTTTTTGCATGAATGCAGTAGAATCATGCTCTTTTTTGCAGGCATCTTTCAGGTAAATGTTCTATGAAGTGCAATATCATGTTCTATCAAGATGAATGCAGTAGGAAAAATACCTAACAAGTGCAGTATCACGTTTTATCAAGATAAATACATCATCACAAATCAGTTAACTCATCAGAGCAGCATCACCAGCCCATACAAATCACAAAAGCGGCATCACCAGCCCCAGAAATCATAGAATTCAAATCACCAGAATTCATCATATAATCATCACTAGAATTCATCATATAATCATCAGAATGCTATAGAAATCAAAAGAGCATTCATCATATAATCATCAAAAACCATAGTAAACACAAGATCGACATCACCAGCCCCCAACGCTAGAAAAATCAAAAGAGCATTCATCAGAAATCACAAATATCACAAGATCGGCATCACCAGCCCTCAACACCAAAAAATAAGAACGGAAGATTCTGGTCAGATTTCTGAGGGATTTGGGAGAGACTCTTTATCCGTCAAATGCCTCATTTTTGGTGGCGTGAGTTCATCGGAGACGATAGAGCGATGGTAAGATGCCCAAGCTTTGATGGCCTTCCGTTTAGACCGAAATTTTGCACATTTGGATAGCAAAAAGAAGTAGGGATCCTCAGCAGTCGCCAGAGTCATAGATCTTTGACGGTGGCATTGAAGCTTCGGCCACCGACACTGGAGTTGCCGTCATCTGAGATCCAGAGGGTAGCATCGGAGGGTGTGCCGCCATCACTGGATTCTCCGGCAAGGGTAGGGTCTCTCAATCTAGATCGGCAAAAATAGTTTCAGGAACCATATCAATTGAGCAAGAGTCCAATTTCCATGAATAGGTAGGAATCGGAGAGAAGTTGGTCGCCGTCGAGCATGAAAAATATGCCAATTCAAGGTCGATTCGAAGAGAGAAGGGATTTCAGAGGAATTTTGGTCGATCGACATCGAAGAGAGAAAGAGATGGATCGACAGTGAGGGAATGAGATGAATCGACAGAGGGAGGAGAAAGGAAGGAAGAAGGATCGAGAGATTGAAGACTAAAGACTCAAGATGAATGAAGGAAGGATCTTGATCTAAGGTTTGGAATGAAGTATATGCCCAAGGTTTTGGATCGATCAAAATGGATCAACAATGAGGAAAATAGATCCAAATCAAAAAAATGGATCAAGCCCAAGCTGTTGGGCTTTTAAGTATGTGCCCAAATCAGTTTAATTATACAGTTAATTAAGAGAGTAATCAGTAATGTTAATTTTGGCTAATTAAAAGTGGGTGGGTAAATGAGTGGCAAAGGGTAGTAATTTTAGTAAAGTAAAGTGGGTAATGTTGTCCAAAAAGCAGAGTAGATACTTGTTTGTGAACAAATGAAATAGGGTGATCACTAAATTACTTAGCAATATAAACCGCAACTCTAACGGGCTATTGTAGTATTAGCAATCGGATATCGTATCCACAAGGACTATTTGAACGAATATATAGGGGAAATGAAGTTCATGCATTTTCCTACTATTCAAACTCTAGAATCATCATGAATTTGGGTTTACTTAACAATTATGAAAGTAAATGAAAGCAAGGAACCAATTAAAAGCAAATGAGCGCAAAAATAAGGATCGAGAAAACGATTAGAGACAAATGTTGGTTCTAGGGATTCGATTCTAGATGACATGAAGATGACTTCCTAATTTACATAACCATATTTAATCTCCTAAATGAGAAGAATTCACAAAGCTATTTACTATCTTCTCTTGATAGATAGCAAAAGAAGATCAAACTATCGACTTCTCGGCTAAGACTCAAGACAACAATTCAACTCCAAAACGTACTAAGAATATAAGCTCCCATGCATGAATTCATCACTTGCTAAGTCTCAAAACCATGCATGATGTGACAATTTGATTTCCATGCATGTAAAAACCAATTAAGAATTTATACAAACACTTAGCATGCAAGAAAGATGATCAATATTTCCCACATAAAATTAAGACCCAAATCCACATTCAATTAGGATAAGCTAATTAGAATTAGAAAGCTGATATGACAATCACCATTGAATCATCTCAAATCCCAACAACTAACTAAAGGAAATTAGCTAGACATAAGAAAAGAAATAACACAAGAAAAGATAATTAAATGCATAATAGAAGATACTAAGAACCCAAATGGAGAAATCTTCAATAAAATGTTCAACACAATCCAAATCCAACCTTCTTACTTGATTACAAAGATTAAAAGCTAATTTAAACCCTAAATGGAAACTTTGGGAAAAGAGTTCTAAGCTATGATGGAAGACACCAAAGTTTTGGGGCTAAGATCCCTTTTTAAAGGGTACAAGAAGTGCTAAAGCATGTTAAAAACGTAAAAGGGGCAAAATGGGAAGTTTTGGCACAAAATGAGCTAACCGGCGGTCCAACCGCGCTAATCGGCGGTTTGGACCGGCTAACCGGTGGTCTAGGCTCTAGGGCACCAGTAAGCTTTAACCCATGAAAATTTTCCAGATCTTTTCCCCGCCTAACCGGCGGTCCAGCCCGCCGGTTAGCCCTTTCGAGCGTTGATTAGCTCCCCAACCTCTTTTCATCCGATTTCTTCACTTCTTCACCCCGACTCTTTGATTCTGCTCTTCCTTGAACATCCACTTTAGATTAGGAAACCTTATTTCACCTACACACAAGCAAAAACTCCACCAAACGTGATACAATTTCAAAATAGATAAATTCATATCAAACGAATCACAAATTTGGCAAAAGTTAAGCAAAATGTGGTAGTAAACACGTTTAGTTTCTACGAAAATGAGTGTTTATCACTCTCCCAAACTTAAGTATTGTTCGTCCCGAACAATATAATCAAACAAATAACATAAACTCGAATGAAGTAGCAACTTTGGATCCTAAATGCCTCAGATTACACAAACACTTTCAATGCTAAAACCGAGCATCTCTTTCACAACTCACACAAATTAATGGCATGCAATCTCAACAACTCAACAAATGAAACTCTCAAGGAAGTGTATCTCTCAATTCTCAAGTGTTTAAGTTTAAACTCTCATCGAAATCATACAATGCAAATCCACTTGCCATAAGCTTGCTTATCGTCTAACATCTCCATTGCAAAATAAATTATGCAAGAACAAGGATCACAAAGGACTTTCTTGGGTTGTAGGGACATTGGTTTAAGAGGAGAAATTTGGATAAGTGACTATTCATTCATCAATCACCAACCTTATATCTTCTTCAAAACTAGCACGAATTCAATCGTCTTCCTTCTACACCAAACATTTCACAATAAAGGCTCAATTACACAACATTTTCAATCAAAACCATTATTCATTCCCTTTGCTCTCCTTTCACCATATTTTTTTATCCTTCCATTCCATTGCAAGCAAAAGTTTTCATCACAACTCAACAATTTAGTTCTTTCACTTTCACTTCTTTTTGTTCTCTTTTTTCTTTTTTCTTTTTTATACTTCTTTGAGTGAGCTCATGGGAATTTAAGATTTTCAAAGCAACAAGCCCCCTAAGTTTAGCTATCCATTTCAATAAATTCTTCATTAAAACTCAATCCGGGATACCCCTACACTCCATCACTCCCTTTTCTCCGGTTTGACAAAGAAGGGCTATTAAAGCTCAAAAGGGCTAACAATGGATAATTCAAAGTACAAGGTAGTGTTTGGGTTTTAAGATAGCTAACAAAGATGACCTAAGATCATTTCCAAAATTCTTGCATAAACACGCATTCTTGACGAAGAACCAACGCAAGTTCTAGAAGTAAATAAGCATGCACGATCAAACTCACATGAAAGGAACATGATACATAGCAAATCAAGGCTCAAAACCTCACAGGTTTCATTCATTCATCAAGAAGTCAAAACCGACACACCAACCATTCATGCAAGTCGTTCACAAGACACTCAATCTCAACAAAATTTTCGCAAAATACAACAATATCATCATAAGCAGTTCACCAAGTCACTTTTGAGCACCAAACATCATAGACGTAGCAAACAAAACTTCAAAAAAATTTATTTTTTTCTAGCAATAAATAAAGCAATAAAGGTGAAACACATATCTTATCTCACCCCTTCCCCCAAACTTATTCAAGAGTACGAAGCTCGGAAATAAGTTTGGAGGGAAAAAGAAACAAGATATGTATATCACGACACACAAACTAAATCCAAATTAACAAATAAACGTTGGGTTGCCTCCTAACAAGCGCTTCATTTAACGTCTAGAGCTCGACGATACCTCATGTCTTCAAAAAGATTATGAGTAGTCGGGAAATGGATTCCATTTCCATTTGAAAGTAGAATTGGCCAAAGTTGGGGCATCTTTCGCCTTATCCACTCTAGGGATTCCTCTTTTCTCCAATTTGTCGATATCCAAGCAAGTAACCAACTCGAGAGGAGGACCTTTCATAGAAATATGCTCCAAAGGATCTTCATATGGCAAGAGTGAGCTTTCTGCACAAGCTTCAAAGCAATCAACAAATTGAACTCTTCAATATTTCTTTTTTTCGGCTTCTTCATTGCATTGTAGATAGAAAGTGTCATCTTTTCATCATTGACTCTAAATGTCAACTCTCCATCTTCAACATCAATTAAAGCATGACCGGTGGCCAAGAACGGACGACCAAGAATGAGAGGAATATTTTTGTCCTCCGGCATGTCAAGCACAACAAAGTCAGCCGGAAATACGAACTTTCCAACCTTAACGAGAACATTTTCAACCATACCCTTGGGATGCTTCACGGATCGATCTACTAGTTGTAAAGAAATAGATGTTGGCTTGATAGTTCCTATTCTCAAACGATTGAAAATTGAAAAAGGCATCAAATTGATACTTGCCCCCAAATCACACAATGCGCTATCGAATGTATCCAATTTCACATGGGATTGTGAAACTCCTCGGATCTTTGAGCTTCAAAGAGAGCTTTCTAAGCAACACCGCACTGCACTCCTCCGACAAGTTTATTGTCTCATGCTTCTTAAGCTTTTTCTTCCGGGAGACAACATCCTTCAAGAATTTGGCATATCCGGGCATGTCTATTAAGGCTTCGAGCAATGGGATATTAACTTGCACTTTTTTGAACATGTCTAAGCACTTGGCAAGTTTCTCATCATCTTTTGCTTTTGCTAGCCTTTGAGGATAAGGAGCCTTGGGAACAAAAGCCTTGATTGTAGGAGTGAGTTTAGGAGTTACCTTCTTTGGAATTTAAAGTTCTTGAATTGACTCTTGAAGTTTCACCATTTGAATCGAGGGCTCCTCCACATCAAACTCTTCCTCCCAATCTACCACTTCTACATTTTCCTTCGAAATGTTTTGATAAGAAGGTTCACTCACCACATGGATGGCATTGCATTGGACCGTTAGATTGACGTTCCTGTAGCTTGAAAATTGCACCAACTTATGTTGTACAGCGGTTTGATTCGCCAATATGCTCATTTGCCCTTCACACAACGTCACTTGCTTTGCTAGAACCGAGATGGAGTTCTCCAAGGTTGATAAATTTTGCTCCATTTGACCAATGAAAATGCTTTGTTGGGTCACCATTTGGTTCATCATCTCTTCTAAGATTTGACTTCTCAGCTCATTTATAACCCCATTGGTAACCGAGAATCCAAACGGTAGTTGGATAACATTGTTTCGGTCGCATAAAAGAAGTTTGAGTAATTTCGGTTGTTGACATTGTAGGCTTGATTCCCTGATGGATAACTTGGAAGATTGTAGTTGTTATTCCATTGATTGGTGTAGTAAGCATCCTCACATTAAAATAGCTCAATCTCTTGCCTTTGTATCACTCTAACCTCCATTTGATATCGCATCTCTTGCATTTGCCTTTCCAAAATGGCAATGCGGTTTCGATCCTCATATATCATCATCTCTCTTTTCCTTTTTCGACTTGTCTTCCTACAAAAGAGCTCAAGAATCGAAGATTAGAACAATAGTGCAAAATAGAAATACAATGCTTGAACTAGTAATCTTGGCGCAAAAATTATTAACACTATAAATTCTAAATAGTCTCCGGCAACGACGCCAAAAAATTGATCACTAAATTACTTAGCAATATAACCGTAACTTAAACGGGCTATTGTAGTATTAGCAATCGGATATCGTATCCACAAGGACTATTTAAACGAACATATAGGGGAAATGAAGTTCATGCACTTTCCTACTATTCAAACTCTAGAATCATCATGAATTTGGATTTACTTAACAATTATGAAAGTAAATAAATGCAAGGAACCAATTAAAAGCAAATGAGCACAAAAATAAGGATCGAGAAAATGATTAGAGACAAATGTTAGTTCTAGGGATTCGATTTGATTCTAGATGACATGAAGATGACTTCCTAATTCATATAACCATATTTAATCTCCTAAATGAGAAGCATTCACAAAGCTATTCACTATCCTCTCTCGATAGATAGCAAAAGAAGTTCAAACTGTCGACTCTCTTGGCTAAGACTCAAGACGACAATTCAACTCCAAAAAGCACAAAGAATATAAGCTCACATGCATGAATTCATCACTTGCTAAGTCTCAAAACCATGCATGATGTGACAATTTAATTTCCATGCATGTAAAAACCTATTAAGAATTTCTACAAACACTTGGCATGCAAGAAAGATGATCAATAATTCCCACATAAAATTAAGACCCAAATCCACATTCAATTAGGAGAAGATAATTAGAATTAGAAAGCTGGGATAAATCATCTCAAATCCCCACAACCAACTAAAGGAAATTAGCTAGACATAAGAAAAGAAATAACATAAGAAAAGATAATTAAATGCATAATAAAAGATACTAAGAACCCAAATGGAGAAATCTTCAATAAAATCTTCAACACAATCCAAATCCAACCTTCTTACTTGATTACAAAGATTAAAAGCTAATTTAAACCCTAAATGAAAATTTTGGGAAGAGAGTTCTAAGCTATGATGGAAGACACCACATTTTTGGGGCTAAGATCCCTTTTTATAAGGTACAAGAAGTGCTAAAGCATGTTAAAAACGTAAAAAGGGCAAAATGGGAAGTTTTGACACAAAATGTGCTAACCGACGGTCCAACCGCGCTAACCGGCAGTCTAAGCTCTAGGACACCGGTTAGCAACCGGTTAGTTTTAACCTACGAAAATTTTCCAGATCTTTTCCCCGCCTAATCGGCGGTCTAGCCCTGAACCATCGGTTAGCCCGCCGGTTAGCCCTTTCGAGCGCCGATTAGCTCCTCAACCTCTTTTCGTTCGATTTCTTCACTTCTTCACTCCGACTCTTTGATTCCGCTCTTCCTTGAACATCCACTTTAGCTTAGGAAACTTTATTTCACCTACACACAAGTAAAAACTCCATCAAACGTGATACAATTCCAAAATAGATAAATTCATATCAAACGAATCACAAATTTGGCAAAAGTTAAGCAAAATGCGGTAGTAAACATGTTTAGTTGCTACAAAAATGAGTGATTATCATGTGGTAAGTAGGACACTTGTTCGCGAATGGGGGGAGTATAATATATGAATATATTTGTAATACCCCGAACTTTTATAAGTCTTTGAGTGCGTTCTAAATGCATTTATATGTTTTAATAATGAGTCTTGAGTGATAAAAAAAATTTCAAGAAAAAGAGATTTTCTTGAAAATGACTAAAATGCTCTTATGTGCTTGAATGTGATTTTTCTTGTTTCAATTATTCGAAATGAGTATGTGATGCATTGATTGAGCTTTATTATATGAGTTTGAGTATGAGTATGAATTTCGGAGAATTCTGAGAACTTTCACTTTTGACGATTAGTGCCGATAAGCCGAGAAATCACTAATCACCGACGAACTCTGAATTTAACCGAATTAGTGTCTTTTGAATCTAGAATTAATTCTAAGACCCCTGAGATATGTTAGAAGCTCATCCGAGATCATATGAGAGAATTTTAAGAATTTAGTTCTTAATGGAATAATTAACCGAATGAATTTAGGGTTTTCTTCGTTACTTGAAATTTTGACCTAAAAATTAGATATTCAGATTCCTTGATTTATTTCGTGAGACATGAGATAGAGTTGAGGTGTTTTCGATGTCGGGAACGAGTCGAGGAGAGTTTATAGCCGTTTTCAGTGTAAACGAAATAATACGGATATATTCTACCGGAAAACTTTTTCATCCGGGGAAAATTATACCATTTAAAAATGAAATAATTATCTCTCTCCCTCTCTCTCTGCCGACATGCTTCATATCTCTCTCCTTAATTATATTCCCTCCCTAGATTACCTATTTTCAACACCTATGGGAATATAATCATTTCATACACTTAACCTATCTATCATTTCATTTCTTACTAACTAAGTGAAACAAAATTTACTCATCTCTTACCTCTCTCATTACCGTGAGCATCAAAGAGAAAAGAAGCAACCATTCTCTCTCATCTCTCTCCCCTCACCGCATACACATTCACACATAGATTAGGAGGAAAACTCCATTGAAGTCCAAGCATTCAAGCTCCAAGAAGTTCATCATCTTCAATCCTCTAACCCTAATCTAAGAAGGTAAACCATTCTTCAAGCTTGGCGATTAATATAAGATCAAAATCATCTCTTCCCTCTCCTATAATTTTTGGCACTTTTTGCCCTAAAGAGGTGATTAATTTTTGCTATTATTTTCTTGAGGTTTAAAGATGAAATCCTCCATGGAAAATCCAAGCTAGTGTTTGAGCTCATTTTCCCTTCATCTTTGGTCCAAGCACCATCAAGAGGAGGAGTTCGATTTATTTTCTTTAAGTATGTTAATTCATTCGATTATTGTATATTTAATCTATAAGCCCTAAAGAAAGAAAAATATGCATGTTTTAATTATGCTTAGGAAAACTTAGGGCGTGTGATGATGATAATCGATGATAATGATGTGAGGATGTTATTAAGAGAACAAACCCTAGGAATTTATCTAGGAATTAAGAGGAAAAGAAAAATAATTAATCCTACAAAATGATTAGGACCGAAAATGAGGAGAAAGAAGAAAGAAAAATAATTTCTATGAGTTCTTGATGATTTTGTGTTGATATATGTTTTATGATAATGATTGGAATGATATTTATGCATGAGAAAATGAAATAAAATTGTTTGCCCTAATTCTTGTGAATACCGAAATTAGGGTTAAAAATTAGGGATTTTTGATTTAATTGTTGTTTGATGATTTGATGATGTTTATGAGTTTATTATGAGCATGAGAATATGATTGAGTGAATGATTTAAATTATTATGTTATTTTCATGAAGAAAATCGATATATATATATATATATATATATATATATATATATATATATATAAAAGTATATGGAAGAAATATAATTTTTGATGATTTTGATGTTATGAATGATATGAATGTGTTTATGTTGATATTAGAGTATTAGATGTTTAAGGAAAAAATTAAGAGATGAAGAAAATAGAATTTTAGGCATAAAAGTATGCAAAAATCGGAAAAAAGAAAAAAATGAGTTGGAATGCCTAGTGTGTGTTCTAGGTGTTCTTGGTGAAAATATGAATTTATGAGTATGTGTTCTTGGTGTTCTTGGTGAATAACATGAAGATTTGAAGATTAATAAAATTAATTATAAAATAAATTAATTAATTATTAAATTAATAAAAAATCGAAAATAAAAAAATAAAAATAAAAATAAAGAGAAAAATTAATAATTTGATTATTGAGCTAAGCATTGAGTAAAACAAAGAAAATATTACTTTGTTAAGGAGTAATTAATTAGGAAGAGAAATTAGTAAAGAAATTTAAAGAGATAAATAATACTACTAGTTGTGAAATGAAAGGAGAAATTAAAATTTAGAAAATGAAATAAAAAGGAGTATAAAATTTAAAGATGAGTCAGTCGAAGATGAGTTCGTTTAGTCAAACAACTTATAAGAAGGAATTAATCTTAAGAAAAATAAATTCTCTTTTAATGAGAAAAATATTTGTAGAGTCGAGCATAAGAGTTTAATGAAGAATAAGTCGAGATTGAGTTGTTTGTCCTAATTACGAGATTAATTTGAGGAAGTTTTAGAATAATAGAAATATTAACAAATAAATTAATGAGATAATTTCTTAATGAAATAAGAAATAGTAGAATATGAAATTGAGATTTGAGTCAATACTTGAATGATCAAATAATGCTAAGAAGAAATAGCTCGAATGAAAATAAAGTTACGAGTTGAGATTTAGTAAGTGTTAATTTCTAAAAATATGAAAATCGAGTTTAAAGAGTTTCAAATGCTTGAATACTAAATGAAAATAAGAATCGTTAGATGAATAAAAAGAAGTACGAGTCGAAATCAAATAAATATTCGTTTCTTGATAATGTTGAGTATGGAGTAATTAATAGTAAAGTTTGAGTAAAAAAGATCGACAAAGTTATTAAGAGTCGAGTTTTAAATAGAAAGTCTAATTTTTATTAAATATAGAAAATAAGAGTTTAATTAAGAAAAAGAAAGAAAGTATTTATTGTAAGATAATTAATAAGATGAGAGTTCATATATGAGTAAATGTATGTAATTAAGAAAAGACGACGTATTTTGAAAATAACGTCGTATTTAAGTCGAGAAATATTAAATAGTTGTTTAAATTTTTTTAATTCAAAATTTCCTATTATTTGAATTTGACTTATTAAGAGTTGACGAGATTATTTTTAATGTTCACTCGAAGATAATGTTTTCCAAGATTAAGTCGAGCAGTGTCGAGTTAACTATTGATTGCATTTGAAATATAAATCATGTTTGAGTATATTATGCTTGATTAAGGTTATATGTTGAGTGAAAGATTTATGTTTCGTTTATTGTGAAATGACTTGTTCGTTTATTATAAATGCTTGTCTATGACGTGATTGATTTGAGATGACGATAGTTGAATCGAGAATTTGAGTGAGAAATTCAAGTAGCATAATCAAGATGAATGATATTTTCTCACTAGCGAGAAATACTAAAGTAATGTTATTTCTAGAAATGAGAATGTGAGACGAAATTTATCTAGTAACCGAGTAAAGTTAAATACCCGAGAGCGAGAAAGTCGAGCAAAGATATTGACTTAGAAAAGTTAAATTAATATAGAAAAGACCCGAGTCAAGTAGAAGTCCTTCAGCCGAAATCAAAATCTACTTTACGTCTTACGCGTCGAGAGTTTTATCCTTATTCGATGTTAAACTGTGAAGGACCAAGCGGGACGGAAAAGTAGCGAGGACGCGGAAGAGTAAGCCACCTCGGTAGAATCTTCGGAAGTCAGGTGGGCTTTTCTGAAACCAAAACTCTGAAGAATGCTATTTATTATTGAGTATGCCTATGTGAGTTTTTAAATCAATTGATTTGTCATTTATTTGAGTTGGTATGATTTATCATCTGCTTGAGATATTATTATTATTGTCCTGTGAAAGACAGGAACCCACGTGTGGATATTTAAGTTATTTGAGGTGACTGTGTGCTTTACTTCTGTTTAGCCGGTCACAGTGTTTGAGAAGGAGGCCTGCTTCTCGACACCGAGATAATGTAGTAGATGATTCATACCTGTATGTTCATAATATGTTTGACAGCGCTGTCGTTTCAAGGAAAATAAAATAATTTTCCATTCACAAGTATAACTTTTTAAAATCATATTAATGTTTGTGATGTTGTGGCAAGGCAAGTTCAATTGTATAGCTCTAAGAGCAGGTTTTAAAATGTTTTTGGCATGTGTTCACTGAGTACTTCATACTCAGCTCTGCATGTATTTCTAAACGTGCAGGTTAGCGGTATGAGGATGGTGTGGACAGCTTGGTGGTGTGTTTCTTTTTGGTTGAGTCGAAAGTTGGCTGGCAATTACATGTCTCCATACATGTAGTTGTTGGGAATTGAGTCGAAGTTCCGCTGCAATACAATTTGATACTATCTTTTGATATGTTTACGATATTACTCTGATGATATGTTGGTTCTATGAGTAATGTGCTCGATACAATTTACCGCTTTTCTTTAATTTCCGTATGATGTGAACTCGACATACTTATGCCTTTTTGGGTCTTTTGATGTAAATTAATTATGCTCGTTGGTTGTTTTATCGTGATTTGAAAGCATGCCTTTATTTGTTATCGCTTTCAGTCATTATTCCCTTGATTCCCTGAGCATGAACCCTTATGTGAGTTGAGTTAGTGTATGGTTTGATATTGTTCGTCGCACCTCGAGAGTCGGGGTGTGACAATATTTCTAGTCAATTATTTTCTTAGCTTCATATTCATCAATTATATTTCATTCGTCCCTCAAAAGTGTGTTGTGGAGAGAGTCACGTGAATTTTAAGAAAAGTTTAGTATTTTTGTGGACAAAATGCCTATGTATTTGATTTGTTGTGAGCTTTATAATACTAGTATAATTAACGTGCGATTAAAAATAATAATTATTACAAAGTTCAAGATAAAGCTCATAACTCATACTAATTAGCCATTTGATTTAGAATTCAAAGTATAATACACAAATCTTATCAAGTGCTTACTCTGAAAAAGAAATTATTCTCTCCAAGTAGATTGATATTCATGTTTTGCATTTATTACATAAGAAAACACATTATAAAAAAAATTATACATTATTATCATTGTCTAGTTTTAAAATCTTTTATATATGTCAATTCATCGTTCTATTAATTAAGAACATACAATTAGTTTCAATCTCTCCACGTCGTTGTAGCTAGTTTTAACTACGACACAATGTAGACTATAAAATGTATGCTTATATTAAAATGAAAGAAGAATGTAGAGCAAATTAAATTTCATCCATATCTTTAAGCAGAAGAATACTTGTTGCCAACTTATGATACTCACACAATTATTATGTTTCTATCTCGGCTTATAAGAATGTTTATAAAATTGTCAAGTCATGTAAAACAACAAAATATGATGGCATATAATCATAGATTGTCAACTTCTAATAACATAGAACAAAAGAAAAATGTAGCTATCTCCATAATCTTTAGACATAAATAAATTATTCATCTCATACAATGAATATCATGTTGATCTTCCTAAAGTAAAAAAAAAGAATAAATTCTAAAGATTTCACTTTTTTTTGGTTCTTTCAAACTTGAACTCATTAAATCAAATTTTGAACGATCATACAACACAATCCCAAAAAAAGGGTTGTCAATAACAAACAAAATCGAGAAAAGAAAAAAGACAATTTATCATAAAAAAAGAAACTTGAACAGTTCGATCCTAAATATAGATGATTGTTCTTCAAATTGTTGCTAATAAAAATTAATTTTTTTTAATAAAGTGGCTTTTTTTATCGTTACTTTCTTTGCATTAATAAAGTGACTTCTTCGCTTGCTTCTGTAAAGAAAATAAAAAGAATATATTAACAAAAAAATACTGAAGTATACCACACAAGTATATGTATAGACAAATTACCTTAATATGGTTTATCATGAGATACTACTATACGTTTACGTTTTGAAATATGCAGATACAGTAGACCTTTTTTATGGACCATGAGTGAGAATAGAAGTATACCACACAAGTATATGTATAGAGAAATTACCTTAATATGGTTTATCATGAGATACTACTATATGTTTATGTTTTAAAATATGCAGATGCACTAGACCTTTTTGATGGACCATGAGTGGGAATAGAATTAGTGTCAAGTTTTGGTACCTCGAAAAGATTAAATAATTCACACGGATTGATTGAGCCTAAAAAATATTTAAGAATTTTAAGTTGTCCAGTTGGAAGATTGGAGGCAACTTGAAGTTACAAAAGTAAACAAAAAAGGCTACACAATAACGTGAGTAAAATCACGTATGGACGAAATAACATGATTGATATTACATATTAACAAGAATATAAATACATGATAGGTATATTAATAATATATTTCTTTCACATCATAATATAATATAAGGTAAATAATATATATAATCAATAAGGTAAGTTTGTATTTCTTTCAGCATATTATATATTGTATCTTATATTATGTTATTGCCCTTAATTTTAATAAATAGTAAGAATATTTTAGGGATTCAAATTTTATAAAATAAGGCTTTTTTTATATAAGTATAAATTAGAATGTTAACGGGGTCATGTCCTAAAATGATCGAACCACCTCTCTCTAATATTTTGAAACTGAAGTAGTTAGAGTAAGACAAAAAAGTTTGATTTCTTCTCTGACCATAGGTCGGACGGTTAGTAGTAGCTTATCTATATTGTAAATATTGCAATAGACCGGACACTCACCCTCCCTTCATTTCATGGTTGAAACAGTATTTCATGTTATGTATTGTTTGTGTATTACATCTAATGGTTCATTTCCGAGTAATTTTATTTCATTTGAGATTGTTGGTATGGTTAGTTGTTACCTTACTATCCGTGTAAAACTAGAGATATGGAAATATATATTGCCTTGAAGGCATAAAGATAACATAAGATAAGAGAATTTGACGAAATCGAAAAAAATCAGAGCAGATATTCTATATTTTACTCATTTTGCAAAACTTTACTATATGTCAAAAAGTTTGGTTAGTAGCTTGCCTATAGAGGTTTGTCAATGGGTGGGCTTTATCCAGACCGAAACCTGAAAAAAATTTTATGGTTTCGATTTTAAAACCACCCGTTACTCACATTACCGGGCCGACCCGGACCGTGAATTTACAATTTGAATGGTCCAATTCGGGTCTTAACCCGTGGATAATAATAGAACCGCATATTCAAAACTCAAATTCTAAAAAGAAGCAAAACAAGAAACGACTTACAGAGAAAACATCGGCAAAACCCTCGATCCAAAATTTCCAATTCCAACCCAACCAAAAATTGCTACAACCATTCGCCGCCGTCCGTCGTCGCTCACCGCCGTGGAATACTGAAGTTACTGAAGTTGCTCGCAAGCCACCGCTACTGCATTAGCCGCCGACGAAAGTGAGATATTTGGCTTGATTGGTGAGTTCTTCGATTTTGCAAATGTTTTATAATCAAAATCTATGTTGCTGATCATGGGCTCGCCTAAAAAGTTTTTCTCATCATGGGCTTTTCTTATTGTGCGGTTAAATTGTCGATTCTTTGTTATTTTGTGTTGGTGGCTTCATGAATTGTATTGATAATGGTGGTCAATGCGTAATTAGTTTAATTTAACTCCCCTCATATTAAAATTAAAAAAAGTGTGTATTGCATTATGTTTTCCTGTTATATCTCAAGCACTTGAAAAAAAAAATGGAAAAAACTTGTGCCCTTAAATCTTAATTAATCGATCAGTTCCCTTTTAGATTCTATCTATCAATTGCTTAACTTCTTCATGAATATCTGAAGATATATATCAAAAGATTGAATCAACATTCTAACCTCACTTTTTTGGATTATGAAATAACAAGAAGGAGAAAACCAAATACACCAAGAATAAGAAGAACCTACAATTTTTTTTTTAATGGCATTTAAAATAATCAAACACTTGCTGCACACTTTTTGTATATAATGCGTAAAAGTTTTAATATGAGGGGATTTAAATTAAACTTCATGATATTGATAATTAAATAGTAATCTCTTTCACAAATATACCTTTTTGTAATTATACATTCTCATTGCTAATCAAATGTTATTAAAGTATGATTTATCTTGTAAATAGTTATATGCTACAACTAGTTCATAAACGGTTTTGTGAGTATTATAATGTAAATAGCTAACATGCAGCAGTAATATTAGAATACAGTATTTGTCGTGGAGGAAGTCTTCTTGTTTGATCATCACAGTGCTAGCTTTACATGATTCTGATTATTATATATAATGTTTCACTTCAGCTGATTATTAGTATATTATTGTGGTTATGGTGGTGGTTAATTAGAATTTGGTGGTATATTGATTGTTAATACGTTGTTATTTTGTTGGATTTAATAGTAAAATGTCTCAAAGAAGTGAAAATTCTCAACCTATAGAAAATATGGAAACTCCTATAGAACCTGTTGTTAATCAAGAAGGTCTAGCAGAGAGTCTCGGTACTACAGCTATAGCTACATCGAAGAAATCTAATGGCACAAAAAGAAAACCTTCAGTTGTTTGGCAGCATTTTACCAAAATTGAAATAAGTCCTGGAGTGTTTGAAGATGCACATTGCAATTATTGTAAAAAGAAGTTGAATTGAAAAAGCAATACAGGGACTTCTAATCTAGGAAAGCACCTTAGAGGCCCTTGCCCTAAGTTCACTCTTAAAGATTCTTCTACAAGTTGTCATCAAAGTCCTAGAAGTGAATATAAGTTTGATCAGCTGAAAAGTAGGAGGGATTTGGCGGTAGCATGTATTAAACACAATTACCCATTCAATATGGGTGAACATGACTACTTTGAAGCGTTTTTGAATGGTTTGAATCCTGATTTTAAGTTACCCTCCAGGTATACCATTAGGGTTGATGTCATTAGTGTCTTTGAGGAAGAAAAGGTAAAAATCTACAGTTTATTAGATAAGCTCAGCTGCAAAGTTTCTTTGACTATAGATATTTGGACTTCAGATCATTCTAACAAAGCTTATTGTTGTGTGAGTGCTCATTTCATTGACGAGTCTTGAGAATTGCATAAAAAAATCATTGCATTCAAGTTACTTGAATATCCACATGATGGAGATAGGTTGTTTAACTTTATGAAGGACAAGATTCTTGAGTGGAATTTCGATAAGAAGGTGAGTTCAGTTGTTGTTGACAATGCTAGTGCTAATACCGTTATGATTCATAAGCTTAAGAGGTGGCTCGTTTCTGGTTCATCGCTTCCTTTGTGAGGAGATTTATTGCATGTGCGTTGTAGTGCACACATCTTGAACTTGATTGTACAGGATGGGCTTGTAGAACTTAGAAATTTCTTGGATGATATTCGTAAAATGGTGAGATATTTGGAGAGAACTCCATCTGCAATGCAGAAGTTTGAAAGAGCCAAGAAACAATGCAAGCTCCAAGATAGAAAGGAAGTGGTTATTGATGTACCAACGAGATGGAACTCAACCTTTGAGTTACTCGAGACGGCACTGCTTTGAGGGAAGCATTTTCCCGACTAGTAGAGCTTGATCAGTCCTATTTTTACAACCCTTCTGCTGAACAATGGGATATTGCAGTAGTTGTTGTTGAGTGTTTGAGGACATTTTATGAAGCTACCAATCTGTTCAGTGGTAGTAAGTATCTAACTTCAAATGTATTTTTCCCGTGTGTCTGTGATATCCATCTGAACTTGATTGAATGGGAAAGAAGTGAACATGAGTGCCTTAAGAAAATGTGCATTCCTATGAAGAAAAAATTTGATAAGTATTGGGAGGAATGCAATTTGGTGTTGGCCGTTGTTGTTGTATTTGATCCTAGGTGTAAGATGCACATTGTTAGGTACTTTTACACACTCATCTATGGGGAAGATGATGCAGTTGAGCATATAAGTAGGGTTCAGAAGGTGTTGGAAGACTTGTATGTCTTATATGGTGGTACTTCTGCACCGTCTCGTGGGGTTAGTTCTAGTAGTTCCTCGATTGGGGCACAAAGTGGCTATTGGCAAAGGTTTGATCGGTGGTATGATCGAGCTAATGCTTCACTTTTGCAGCAGTTGGAGTTGGAAATCTACCTTAATGAGCCTAAACTTCCTCAAAATGGCAAGTTCAATGTTTTAAGTTGGTGAAGCATTAACGCCACTCGATTGTCCATTCTGCAGAAGATAGCTCGCGACATATTAGCCGTTCCAGCCACCACAGTCGCCTCGGAGTCTGCATTCAGTTTAGGTGGTCGTATCATAGACGAGGCTCGTTCTAAGTTGAGCTCAAGTGCTATTGAGGCATTGGTTGTTACAAATGATTGGATTCCACCGCTTAAAGAGAAAGATATGTTTATATTTACTAGTATATCATTTAATTAATTGATCATATATATTTTAATGTAATTGTATAATTATTTTTGTTTGTGTTTGTAGTGCACCAAAGGATCCATCATGATGGAACTCTGGATACAATCAGCAACGGCGACCTAAGTGAGTCGTGAAATGGTGATTCATTTTAAGTTTCTATAAATTGTAAGCCCTTGAATTTACTTTTAATCTTAATACATGAATAATTTTCCATCTTATATTAATTTATATATACACTAATTTACTTCAGTCGGTGGTCCCATTAATTTTCATTTCAATTATTTCGACTTATATATACACTAATTGTAGCTACATGGATGTTTGACTTTTAAGTGTTTCAATTAAAGATGTTATCTTGTTTTCTTCCGATTTAGTTATATCGATGATATATGATGTAACTACTTGAGGTTACTTGAGGCTTTTTATTTCTTTTCTTTTTTATGTTAATATACATTGACAAACAGGTTTTTTTTTTTTTTCTTAAAAAAAAGAGAGACGGATCTTGACCAGAACCGGATCCAATGGGTCGATCGTTTGTTATACTTGTTCGATTTTGGGTCCAACCGATTGGTTCAGTTCCAAGAATAACATATAAAAAATGACAAGCATGTAAAAAAAAATGAGACGGATCTGGACTAGATCCAGATCCAGCGGGTTGGTTTGGGTTAGACTTGTTCGATTTCGGGTAGAACCGGTTAGTTCGGTTCCAAGAATAATAATAAATAAATAAATAAATAAATATATTTAAAAAAAAAGGTGGAGTGGTTCTGGAACCGAATCCAACAGGCCGGTCCAAATTTACATGGTGCGGTTCGATTCCTAACGGTTTCTAAGAATTGACAAACAATAAAAAAAAATACGTGATAGGTCTGGATCAGAATCGGATCCAGCGGGTCAGATTAGGTTACACTTGTTCGCATTCGGGTCCAACCGATTTGTTAAGTTCCAAGAATAACATATAAAAAATGACTAATTTAAAAAAAAATAAAAGGACAAGATGGATCTGGACCAGAACTAGATCCAACGGGTCAGTTTGGGTTAGAATTGTTCGATTCCGTGCAGAACCTGTTGGCCCGGTTCCAAGAATAATAATAATAAATAACTATATATATATATATATTTATATAATTAAAAAAAAGTAGAGCGGTTCTGGAACCGGAACCGGATCCAATAGACCGGTCCAAATTTACATAGTGTGGTCCGGTTCCTAACGGTTCCAGAACTGAAACCGAATTTTTATAAGATAATGGATTGTTACAGGTTCTTGTCCGATTAGAGTAAAACTCACCCGTTGACAAGCCTAAATAGTGTCTTTTATAGATGTATCACTAAAATATAGTATAATTGGATTTTAAGGAATATGAACTCACCTTTAAAAGATTATTTAACTGGCTTTTGTTAATTTGGTAGAACTTTCCTGATTGAGAGGTATTATTCACTTTACATGTTTTAATCCTAATTCATTTATTGTCGTGAGGATGTGACTTCATAAATTAGCTAGAGTTGAAACGCTGAAGAGAAAACTCAGCTACTCAGAGGGACTTGGTTGCAAACTAATACAAATGTCTGTTAGAGCACTTACTACAAGGCACGAGTGGGGGTGTCGAAGGGCAGTGTCGAGCGCCTAGACACACCCCCCACTCGACATAGTCCTATGTCGAGCCCATAGTGGGCAATCGACACACCCCTATGTCGATAGGTGTATCGATGGGTGTGTCGAAATTTCGATACACCCCTCGACTCCGCCAAGCAGCAAAATGGGGACACGTGGCGTGTCCCCATTGGTCCAGTCCATTTTTTTTTTTTATTACAAAATTAATAAAAAGTAACGGTTATATTTTTTTGTCTCCAACGTATATTTTGCTACCAGCAACGGCTATTCCCATTTTTTCCCTATATATATCCCACCACACCACCACATCAATTCATCCATACCACACCACCACATCAATTCATCCAATTCATTCATCATACAATTCACTCGTTTTTCAAAAAAAAAAAATTATGAGTTGGCTGGGTGCGAGCTACAATCTTGAAGAGGCGGAGGCGCGCCGCCGCCAACGTATGCAGCGAGTCAGGGAGCTTTACCAAATAGTGGTCGAGTCTGATTCGTCAGACGACGACGAAGAGGATACGAGGACTTCCTGTACCGAAATCGTAAGGAGGCCGAACAACGCCTCCGACGAGATTATTTTGTCGACCACCCTATATAGGGTGATGCTGTCTTCCGCCGACGGTTTCGAATGAGCAAGAGCCTATTCTTGAGAATTACTCAAACTCTTGAGGATCGGGAGCATTTTTTTCAGCAACACCCGGATGCCACTGAAAGATTGGGGTTCCACCCCTGGGTCAAGTGCACCGTTGCTCTGAGGCAACTAGCCAATGGTGGAGCAGCCGATCAGTACGACGAATATCTGCACTGTAGCAATACAACGGGCAATAACATCCTCAAGAATTTCTGTCGGGCCATCAGATCTGCTTTCGGCGACGTATATTTGAGGCGGCCAAACGAGGCTGACATCGCCCGGATCACTGCATTGCACGAGAGGACGCACGGCTTTCCCGGAATGCTTGGAAGCATCGACTGTATGCACTGGCAATGGAAGAATTGTCCAAGTGCTTGGAGAGGAATGTACACTGGACGAAATAAATCTCCAACCCTCGTCCTTGAAGCTGTCGCCTCCCAAGATTTGTGGATTTTTGGCATGCTTTTTTCGGTGTCGCCGGCTCTCTGAACGACATCAACGGGGCGATGCAAACGTGAACAGGGCACCAGTCCATCAAGGGGCGCCAGTGCCACTCCGCCAAGTTATTGAGAGAACAACTCAGATTCATGATGCACGTGCCCACGACCGCCTTATGGAGGATATGATTGAAGAGATTTGGGCACGTTTTGGTCCACTCCGCGAGTAGTTGTTGTGTTTTTATTTATTTCCTAATTATTGTATTTTTTTTAGTTATTGTCTTTTTTTTAAAATTCAATAAAATTGTCATTTATTAATTTCTGAATTTAATTATGTTATTTTTAATAATATTTATTACAAATAAAAACAAAAAACAAAATAAAATCTATTCAATCATTAAAATCACGCTTCCCAGTGCTTAGACCTAGGTCTTACTCAAGCCCATTGTAGTGGGAAAATCAACCTATGTCTAACTAAACACCACCAATCATTAAAATCACGTTTTCCAGTGCTTCAACCTAGGTCTTACTAAATACCCGTAGTAAGTGCTCTTATATGGTTGTTGCTTTGTTAGTTTTTGCAGCTCGCCGACTTTTAGCGGGAGTTAATCTTGGCTATGGGATTAGGCGGTGTAGAGTAGTTGATAGTCGGGTATATATATTGTAGTGTATGATTTATTCTGTATTCATTCATTTAGACAGAGTGTTAGAGAAATATGGAAATAAACTCTTGTGGAGAGTTTATGTTGTTGATCTTTTTGTATCTGTAATCTCAATTCCTTGCTAGTCAATTTTTCCGATTGACCATCCGTGGATGTAGGCCTTGAGTGCCGAACCACGTTAAATTGTCGCCTTAAATATCTTGATCTGGTAAATTATGATTACATAAAATTATTTCTCTTTTATAGTTTTGAAGTACGAACTTCCTCTTACGAGAATTGTATATTAAGTAATGTCAATCAAGCGAAATTCACAAGTCTTAGTTGGATACCGAAAAAATAATGGTCAAAGTTGAAAATTTGTATCTCGAAAAATATTTAGCTTGATTGGCCCGATCTGAATAATATAGGGTTGCCTAAATAATTGAAAATTTCTCGCTACTTGGTTGTCAAATTTCATTGTTTTTCCTATGAATTTTATGTTTAGATCTTGTTTCACATACTTGTGAAATTTATTTTAGTAATCTGATCAAACATTGACACATGGATATTTTGTTTACATCCACGAGTATAAACATACTAATTCGATGATAAATAAATGTGGATCATCAGACCCATATAAAGTGTAATCTGAAGGAATCTATTACTCTCATATCCAGCGGCCTTTAGTTATGCATCTAAACATTTGGTATCCTAGGATAGTGACTATTCTTGGACTGGACTAATAGTATTGAATGGGATTGAGAAGGTTGAGATTCGAACTTGTCAAATAGACTAAGTAAATAATTTTTTGAAGCATTCATTGCAATTAGTTTAACTTTACTCAGGTTAGTCTAGAGTTAGGGTTAGCTTGAATGACCAACCGTGATCACTGTCTATAAATAGGACACACTTACATTTAGGGTGTGCAAGGAGCAAACCAAACCAAAACTGATCGAACCGAAAGTTTTGGTCGATTTGGCCCGATATCTTTACCTACCGATTTTGGTCTGATACATCATTTTCTAAACAATTCGGTTTTCGATTTCGATCCCGATTCCAAAAAAATTTGATCGATCAAGCACTGAACTGACCGAATATATTATGTAATTTATTATATAACAGTGTAAATATATAATAAAAACTCTAATTTTTTGATGCATAATATTTATGACGTTGTTTGTGATGTTTTGCAGTTTTGAATTTTTTTATGCATTGTATATGAAATTAGGACAAAATAGGTGGTTTATTTTGTTTTTGTCCATTCTAATTGGTTTTAAAATAACTAATTGAACCGACTGAATTTTTCGGTTTAGTTCAGGTTTGGTCAGAAAGGCATGGTCACTTCGGTCCGGTTCAAAAAAAATTGTTAGTTCAGTTTTTTATTTATGAAATTTTTGTAATTTTATTTCACTCACAACACTTTCTTAATTTATGTGTCCAACACACAATGAGACTTTATATGGTGGACTGAGGGAGTTGTATTTAGAGGGAGAAAGCACGAGAGAAAAATTTAGGGAATCACATCGTACTCAATTGTCAAAGATTATAAGAATACGTGGTTCCAATAGATTGAATTTATGGATGCGGAATAACTTCAAGTCTTCAATAATAATCACGAACAAATCACGGACAATGATTGATATTATTGCCTTCCTCAACTAAACTCTCCTGATTCCTACCATGGGACCTCATATTTACTCTTCTATATGGGAAAATGGAGGATATGTTTGATTTTGTATGTTGGAGACCATAAACAAAGGTATTAGGATAGGCTACCAATAAACGTATTAGAATTAGAATTGTATTAGGTCTCTACATTCAATATGTCCTTATATATTAATTACGTAATCTTGAAGACTTCTACTTTAGTAAATTACTTAATTAAGTTAAATAATAAAGAATATTCTATTGGGTCATATTATGGCCGGCCACATACATAAAAAAAAAAATAACACTATTCAAATAATACATAGTCAATGTAATTGCATAATATCAGTCATAGTCAATTAGAATTGCACTACACTCTTGGCTCAAAAACACCTAATATCAGTCTAGCAAATCAGCCCATTTCCCAATTAGATTTTAAGGAACACACCTTACACAGATTATGAGGAATACTGATTTCTCTTTCGCCCAAATCAACCCCTCCCCGCGTGGTCTTGCCGGTCGTGCACCGCCATCTCTCCGTAGAGGGAGAAAGGAAGGTGCAGACTCTTCCTTGTGAATCATAATCTCAATTAACCATTTTGATGAAATTTTCAGAACATCTTGTCGAGGAAGTCGAGGATTTGATGAAGGATGAACCGATGAAGGAGAAAAGGAGAGTTGGCAGGCAGTGAGAGAGAAAAGAGAGGAGAGGAGAGGAGAGGAGAGGAGATGAGATGAGATGAGAGAAAAAAAAGTTTTTTTATTTAATTAATTTTATAAAGTTGGCACAATCGTGTGATATGTCGTGCCACGTGGAGTTCGGGTTTGGGCTCAAAATTGTCTTACGGGTGCAATAAAAAAAAAATTGCCGGCCCACAAAAAAAAGGCCTGTTTTCTCACAACCATCCCAACTAAGTAAGAATAATTACATGGTAAAAGTTGAGTGAAGAATGTACAAACTGATGCTGCTATAAATAGCTGACAGAAAAATGAACAGAAGAATGCGTTGCTGTCCTAAGGAGAAAACATATCATATCGTCGTATCAACTGAAGGATGCCTTGTCCTTCTTCCCTGCCAATATCATCGAAATCTGGAGGCCTCGACTGAATGCTTGGTTGAAGAGGAGACGTGTCTGGAATTCAGAGACGAAGGGGAACCACGAGAGCACCACAATGGGCATGAATATGATGAGCCCCATTACGGCTTCAAATGCTCGAGCCAACTCCCTCACTGAATCCCATATGCCGATGCTTTTCAGACATGGTTTGCAAGCTTGACCAATCTGCACATTGTGGAGTAGAAACTCAACTATTTACTAAACCAAATTATCATACCTAATACTACTGTATAACTTAAATCATAAATTGCATATGAAATGCAAACATACTTACCAAAACAAGGGCCCATCCTGTGGGCATGAAGGCCAAGATAGCAGCAAATATATCGCTTACAACTAGGCCGCACACCACGAATAATACCGTCATCACTGACACAAATCCGAGGAACAAAAGTGCTTTTAGAATCCTGAACATGAGCTGAAAGTCGGTTCCAAATTTTCGTCTTCCCATTGACACCATCTGTCCCAAACATAAGATAGATTTAAGGAAATCCAAAATGGATGAAATTGATCGTGGAATCTGTATATATTGACTAGTTCCGACAAATTCTAACCTAAGAATCTTGACCACCAAAAAAAGACAGTTTAAACATATTCGATAACAAAACATACCTTTAGTACCAGAAGTACAGTAGCCATAACAAACCAAGACAGTCCATAAACCTACACAAATAATTTTGAATGGAATGATGAGCACATGTAAAAACCCAAAAAATCGAAATATCACGAGAGGAGTAACATATTTACCAAAATGTCCTTGTTGTTATGTGATATCTTAAGGTGATAGACAATCCCGTATTGGTAGATGAAAAATCGAAATGAAAGCATAATCTCGAGCAGTCTACCCCGTAGATTTGTGTATTTCAAGTGTTCCTGTTCTTCATTCCACCATGATTCCCAACTCTTATCAGGTGCAATCCCAATGCCACCGCGGTTTCCCATCCACCTTTTCCAATCTGCCCAATCATCTACCGTTTTTTGCCACTCAAATCCAGATGGATTGAAAACAAACGGAGCAAATAACCAAGATGCTACAAGGAACCACATTGAAAATGTAATGAAGAAGTACAGTGACGAAGTGTTGGAAGCATGCCCGTAGACCTCGTACAGGATTAACAATATGAAGAGCTCTAACCCTTTTACAAAGTGACTACGAGAATACAACCTGTAATTATCAGAAAACTTGGCATGAAAAACAACAAAACCACGACCAGTAGCTCGGTACTTGGAACCTCCATGTAGAATTGTTCTACCATAATAATGCGCTTTCGTTCCGAGCTGAAATGTAAAGAACACAGAAGCAAGCTGCAGCTGCATGACAATAAAGTCACCAATAGCATTGCGAAAACCTCGTTCCAGCCCGATTTCCATCACCATGGGTAGAACAAGTAACAAGCCTAGCTGAAAGAAAGACTGGGTAGCCAAAGCCTGTTCAAGTGCATTACTCTGATGAATAGATGGATCCTCCAAAATACGCCTTTCCAATCCACTCAACGCCATGTATAATCTTCCATATAAGAACATATAGACTGTAAGCACAGTAACCTGAAAGAAATTCCCAAACAACCTTTGGTATCAGAGAGAAGCCTTAGCATGCAGCAATAAAGAAAATTACATGCTCAAACTTGTACCTAATCTTCGAAAAAAGATCATATCAGTCAACATATTTACCCGTGAAAAATAATTTTAAAGCACTCAAACCAGGGGGATGTCCTATGCGTGACTCGATTTCCTTTACATCTAAAATTTACAAGTTTATGCATATTTAACAGTCAATTATACATGGTCCTTTTTATACAAAACAATACACATTAGTTTTAATACTTTATCGGCAAGTTGTGCACTGATTGAACCTAGAGGCAAATCAACAATAAATTATAGTACTCCCTCCGTCCTATCCATCTTGACCCCTTATTGTTCACTACGGTAATTTAAGAGAAGGGTAAACGAAAGAAAGTGGATAGTTCTCATCCCTTCTGAAGAGTAAATTGTTTCCTTTTCTGGAAGAGGATCAAGATGGATGGGACAACCCAATAAGAAAAGAGGGTCAAGATGGATGGGACAGAGGAAGTATTTACTAGATATATTATCAAATTTACGTTGGACCTATATTATATGTATTGAATGATCAGACATGTAACTAAACTGGCATACCATGCTACTGAAGTAAAACCCAACAGTTGTGAAATAGAAGGACAACATTCGGTAGAAATCAAATTGATGTCCAAGTCGATAGACATCTCGGCTAAGAGTCTGCTCCCCATTGCCATTAGCAACCTTCGCCTCAAAAAGAGATATTTGATTCATACCAACATCACGTCCCTTTCCCACTTGAATATATTCATGATGTGTAACATAGCCTCTCCGAAGTGTTGAATTGTAGCCTGAACATAGTAACTCAACCACGCATAAGATAGAGAGAGATAATGTGAGCTTCAAGTAGATGAGCTTCAAGTAGATGTTACCAGAAAAGATGTCTTCACTCAAGTTTATTGTTTTTGAAGCTTTGCTTATGCCCCCTCTCGTCAAGTGAAAAATTCTATCAAAAATATCAGGATGTCCATAATGAAACCTTACCCTGCAAAACGAAAAGGACAGTTGGAAACTGAACCTGCTAATATTAAACAGGCTGACTTCTAATATTAACCCAACTATGAATTTGATACTTAAAAGAAGTGAATCGAATAGGGGAAACATTCCTCTGAGCAATAGGCTTAAGGTTATATTCTGATTGGCCGACGTCTGGTCAAATTCAGTCCTAACATATGCAAAAGACTATTACCAGTCTTAACATATGCAAAAGACAATTAAAAACTGACAGGATAGCTAACTTATTAAAAGCTGAGATATAGATAATTTGATCTGGACTGAAGAAAGTGGCAGCCTATAAATAAGACATCTGAATATGCCTTCTTCACATATATCTGTACAACTTTAGTACTATTCTACACTCATGAGCCATTTTTGAGGAACATTGAAGATTCATAGAATTAGCATTACAACACATTTGCTACCAAGATATGATTGAATGACTGATAAGTAATAATACGGCAGGTACACTACACACTAACCTGAGGGGGTTTGCCAGAACTCTTTGCCCAATTGTCACAAAACTGGTTTCTTGATTGGACATGAACCAAGCTAGTGACGAAACACTATGATCAAAGGAAAATGTAAGCATATTTGTAATAGTGTGTATGTACAATATTTTTAGCCCTCAAAATGCAAATACAGACCTTCCTGTGAAAATATGCTCCCTTAATCCTAATATTGTTGGTCTGCGATCTCCATGATGAGTCTTCAAAAGTTCCTCCAAAACATTGCGCATCTTGAAAGCTTCTTCAAAATAGTTGTCCTGTTGGACAAGAATCACATACAGGGTAATATATACAGTAGTGGCTAATGTTAGACGTAGTAATAAATTATAATAGCATTATTGGGTTGCTTCAAAAGGACTACTCTAGAATAACTTGCAGAGATGCAGACCTAGCGATGGCCAATATTATACCATCTAAGATATAAGCATTTCTATTCTTCCAACTAAGAGACAATTACAGCAATCTTTTCAACTGATGCATCCTCCTCAAACTCATAATTGACCATTTTATAAATGAAAGCGAAAGAAATTAATTTATTTATACTTTTTTAGTTCTGTACTGAATTTGCTTACGATCAGAGTTATTATAAAGATAATTTTTGTTTCTTTCTTCTTAAAAATATGAGTTGTTACATTAAAACATTAAGATTCAACTGCAATTAGTCCTCCGATTGGATATGATCATAGTATCCTTGATTAATGCACACAAATTCAAGAAGTTGAAGTAGCCTTTTCTAGGCCGAGTGCAGAAAGCTGATGGTGACTTCATTCATGTGAAGATAACTTTAGCTAACTTTCTTGTTCTGGGGAGACTATGATGGAAAGAAAGCTGGGGGATCTGGAAGTGACCAGGGAAGAGAGAAGAATATATTTAATACACTGAAAAGCAGGATTCTAGCATTTCTACTGGAAAACAAGTAGCAATAAAGAAGCTATCTCAATTTGCAATTTACGAGGTTGAGTCTCTGAAAAACAAATTCATTACGAAATCATTTGCTTCCAATTTTTCATCCCAATCAGAATGAACCTTTTGCTTAGTTCTTTACTAACGCAATTGAAGGTGCTGGGCCATATGTATGTATAGACGAAAGAAGAAAAGACATTATCACCTGATTCATATCTATGGTTTGCAAGGCTTCCCCTCGAGTAAAAATGATAGCATGATTTTGATTCTCAGGCTTCCCTTCACCAATTTCTGTCGGAGGACCTGGAAGCTTGATACGATAGATTTCCTGCATTAAAAGACATAATACCTACTTATTAAGATATGAAACGGTTAATGAGAAGAACAAGAAAGCTTAGAATTGATCAAATGTCATAGGTACGCATCGAAACTGTCTGAAGGATAATTGCGGTAAATGTTCTAGCTGCACTAGATTTAAGGTTAATCTTATACCTCATCCAACTTCTCGCCTCCCTTGACCAGAACAGAATAGTAAACCATTTCTGTCTTCGCGTTAATGGTCTCCTCTCTCTCATCTATATAAGCAATCCGTAGCGATGGATACCTTGAATATTATGAACACTGTCAATAAATTATATGCATTCAAACACACACTCACACATATAAATTAGTTCAAATCTTCATAGTGCAACTTACGCCAACATAAGATTCAAAATATTGACGTAACAACTCCTTTCGTGTGCATCACTAGATTTTTTCTGGTTACCATAAACCTGGCAAGATACAACATAAGTGAATTTCAGGTCTGCTAAAGCTTGTGCCCGTTCCTTGAGAATTCTGTAGTCCCTATGCTTTACATCAATGGCCCGATATCCACCAAAAATGGCTGCCAAGATTATGAAAGTCTTTGTTACAAACGGCATCATACAGCACAGATAACTTAATTACATAAAGTCTTAAAAGATACGGAAAAATTTGCTGAAAAGTGAGAGGTGGCAAAAGATTCAGAGGCCTCAACCGACCATTATCATCAGCAAAATCCAGAAAACATTGAAGTTCCAAAGTCTCCCGGTAGTACATCATTCCTCTCACTGGTGATTCAGCCGCCCCAAAGAAAAGGGTAAAAAATTAATTAATATAACTATAAAACAAAGGCCAAAAGTAACACTTCATAAGTTTCTTGCATCTGTAAGTTTTCTAACCTGTACGGGCAAGTGTCTGACCCCTGTAAGATACCCACTGACGATCCAATTCAGAACGGTCTTTATTGGCATAATCAAGTTTAGGATCATTGATCCGCTCCTCATAATTTTTCCATTCATCTTTGCAAAAGATTATAACGAGTAGAAGAGATTAATAATCCATCGCCGTTATTATACATAAATAATGAACTCAAACTCACCAGGATATATTTTCTGAAGATAAAATAGGGTTGTAATACCATCCTCATTTTCTTTGTTAAGCTCTTCAGTTGAATAAAGAACGGACTCTTTGTAGTAAGGAGTCAAAACACTGTACATACAGCAAAGTGATATTTACCAGAATTGCTTGACTGACATACAGCAAAGTTATGTTCCCAAGATCGTAGATCTAAATTGACATGTAACAAATTGTAGTAAAACATGGGACCTGAAGAAACTTAAATTGTCAGGTAATTAACTATATGATACTAAAGCTCGCAGATATACTAGCATGTAATTGAAAATTAAAGCAGACTAGAAATGTTGGCAGTATTGTGATCTTGTTGTGACATTTTTCTTCTCGCACGACCTAGCTTAATTTTCAAAATAATGGTTTTGGCTTATCAAAACATGTTACTTTTGAATAGAAAAACAGATTTGAATCCGAGATTTAAAATATCAATCAAATGGATTAATAAGCCACCGTGAACTCAAATTTATCAGAAGATAATGAATATGAACGACACTTTTTAGATGAATAGGGTAACATATAGCAGCAGATACCTTTTTCAGTATGCCACTTCATCTACAGTACAATGTTCCGCCATTTATTCAATAAATAACAGTCCAGCAATATAATGATGAAGTTGCATGTTTTTTTGGTTAGCTACTAGAAGTGAATAGGTCTGCTCTGACGAAAATAAAAGACAGTGGATTCCCCAAAAGAATAAAAGCGTTCCATGCTATAACAGAGAAATTATGACATCCTAAGTGGTGAGATTCCTCGTAGTAATCCCCAAACTAATCCTGTCAAATTTTTGCTTTGCACAATTTTAACATTAGGAGGCAGTATCTAGTTAAGAAAGCAGATGCCTTGTTTCCTTTTAGAATTAAAGTTTTTATGGTCGAGGTGTTGTGGTTAATTAGAATCAGGTAAGTACAATAAACTCTTATACTATTATGAAGATTCTAGTGGATTCTCTCTTGTTTCTAGTACTATCTAAGTTTCTTGGGGACGATATTTAGATTAATTACTCTAATTTCTCATTCGTGTCCATTGACCTGAATACTATTTTGCCAACCAAGGGGATAATGAAAATTAATTTCTATTTTATCCTAGCAGACAATTGGTTTGGATTTAACCCATATTTTACACGAGTAACAACTCTGCCAGATTAAGAGTATAATTGATCAGCACACAAGCTCAATCTGAGACTTTCAAGATGGAAACTGACCTGAAAGAGAGCATGTTACGAACTTTTGGCGCACTTGGCATGATCATGAATAAAGAGTTTGCAAAGAAAGTAATCCGCCGACGAGCTTCCAAATTCATGGGCACATTGATTGCTGATTCTTTCACAGTCAATAGTAAATGAAGCCTGACAACCTGCATCATAGAATGTGAAAAAAAGAAAGACATGGAAAAAAAGAATATGGGAAATTTGGTAGAAGATGAATATAGATGAGAAACACCAATACCTTTTCCATCCAGGGCCCACTTTGCAAGAGATCAATGTTTACCCTTTCAAACTTCTGCTCTTTCTTTTCATCATGATGAACTAAATGGACTTTCTCCAAAACCCTACACACACAAAAGGAACATCAGCAACTCCCAAACTTTTGAAAACTAACAAAGCAGAGCTGCTAGCAGGAATTTTCTAATAGACATACTCGTGCCCGTTCTTCATGACATCTTGAATGATAATCTCTACAATATCCTGGAGTTTGTTGATGATTTGAGACCGACATAACTGTCTATCATCCTCATGGTTCCCCATCTGCCAATTTACAAAAGAAAACAATAGATGACTTTAACAAGATACGTGCAATATCTAGATTGTTTCAACAAATAAAATAAAAGTTGAAAGAGCACTGATGGAACTCACCAGTAGGTCTAGAAATTTATCCAACTTATCACTTAACATTGGTAGTCCACTCATCTTAAATTCCTTCAAGAATCTTTTCTGTTGGATGCTACTTTCTACTTCTTCACAAATTTGCCATATAATTCTAGAGAGGTGGACCAACAATAAAGCAACTGATTATAGCAGGAAATAGTGACAGAACAACTTTCTGAGCATACATGTAGACATCCACAACCAACAAGTAGAGAAGTGAGCAAATAGGAATACTTCTTACTTTATATCCCCTTCATCTAACAGAAGAGCAAGAAGCAAGTCTCTCAGCGTCTCGTAGCATTCAATTATTGCAAAATACATGAAATCATCATTCTTAATTTTCCTGATGAGATCTGCATCTTCCCTTTCCTTGAAATCTTTGGCCATGTCCAATGCTATTGGAATCTATCAATATTAAGAAAATGAGCCATGACAAAAGTTGAAGAAGTTCAAAGTAGACCTGTTTTACCTTACTAGCGAGCAAGAAAGGAGGCCACTGGACAACAGATACATCACTTGATGAATATGGCACAAGCAGCAGATTTTTCTCCCTGGAACGTATACAGCATAGATTTTCATGAATCAAGTTAAAACAACTTTACAACAGGATACAGTAAGATCGTTGTTCTCCAATGACGCCTTGTAGTTCAAATTATTGAAACTAAAAGATTAATATACCATCATATCGAAACATTACTAACCTGTGGCTTATCAAATCTTCATTTCTGATGGATAATATGAACTCATTCCACATCTGAGAAAACTTCGCAATATTTATTCTTTCCAAAGTGTCATCCTGTGCCATAGAAGTTTTTAAATAAAACGACAACGATAGGATTGATATTCAAAATGGCAGAGGGAATTATTTTTGAAAGAGTCACAACACTTCTGATATAACCATAACGACTCTAAAAAGTTTGCTTATGAAAAATTAATTAATACAAAATTATTCATGTACTCAATGATAATGACAATCTCACAATCAAATAACTAGATACTTATTTATAAGATAAGTATCCTGAAATCAGACTCTTTTATAAATTAAGAATCTATATTTTCATTACGATTCTTGCAATATCTCAAGTTTCCAAATAAAATGTAGTAATTTGTAAGCTAACCATACAACAAAGGAGTTCATAGCAAAGAAGTTGGTCATTTAATGTTGAGTATTCTGTAAGACAATGAAATTGGTAATTCTGTTATATTTAATGTTCTCTAGAACTACTTTTTATTATTATTTAGAGAGAAGCATAAGTACATTTACACAAAAAATAAAAAGCATGGCATAATAAAAAAGAATAAGTTGCAAAATACCAAGAAGCAAATATAGAAGAAGATACATATAACAATATTAGAAAAAGAGAATAAAGTATTTGAAGTAAATACATAAAAATGAAATACATATATAATTAAATAAAGAACGCATTATCTAAACCTTTGGCTGCTACAACTAGCAAAATATATACAAGGGAGCAATGGATGACCATAACAAAATGTACATACCCGCTGGTGTTGTCTGCTTTCATCTTTGGAATATGGAACAAGGCGCTTGCTGAAAGCTGAGGGGACAGATTCGAATCTTGCCCTTAACATACCAAGAGTTCTTATCTACAATTGGAAACATGGCAGCAAAAAGGATGAAAGAAAAGTTTGAGAGAGTGCTTTTTTATTTAACTGGCAAATGGCTGAAAAATCTCTGACCTCTCCAAGATGGCTGAAAGCTCCATATATTCCACCAATAATAGTTGCCCAGATAGCATACCATATTTGTGTATCCATGAAATAGACCTACTTGCAAATAAACCTTATCAAGGATTTGTCCAAGGCATTTTAGCAGAAAAGTTATACATTGACTAGTATATCTCATCACATACCAGAACGATTGGAGCCCATATTGCAATAACAACAGCAAAATTGTGAGTAACTGCATCAGATTCGTGTTAGATTAGTTAGTTCAGCGTCTTAAAAACAATATAGAACATAATAACTCTCTTATCAAAATGGTGTTACCATTTGGAAAAAATTCGTGCCAATCATAGCTACTGACTTTGAGATTCAGGATAACCCATGTTGGTTCAATCAATGGCAATATCTATTTCAACAGAAAAAAAAATAAAATAAAATAAAATAAATAAATAAATAAATAAAACAAAGAGGAGTGAAGACAAGAAAATGCACATCTCTAGGAGTAGTAAGCTATGAGTATGCGATAACAAAGATTGATGCCAAAACACATAATTGGCAAGGCACATCATTATTGGTGTTACATTATGCATGCAGCTATGCATTTTCTAACTCACACCATACTCTACCCCAGAAAAGGATTTTTAAATGTTATTTTAGGAGCAACTTTAAATTTATTTGTTTCACGGTACAGCACCCAGTACATGCAGATTGTGCTGTGAAAAATTTTATTTAGGCAAACTATCATGTCATCTCATACTTTAGTCTTGAGAATTGCATATTCATCTATCAAGACTGTCCAAATATTTTTATTCACAAGCTTTAAGATGTGCATGGCCCAAGTTAGATGCAAAATTATCTGGAAAGCCAAATTCACAATTATAAAAGCAATTGGACAAAAGTTCAAACCAAGGATTCTTTATTAGAACGGTAGAGACATAAATTCAAGACTCTTGAAAAAAAAATCAGGTTGTATGAAGATTACTATTTGTTCTATTTGAAGTTTCTTTCTCTTTTTGTGGCTTTAAAATCCCATATGTGGACATATTTTCGGATATACACATGGCAGATAACAGATAGCAGGTAACACTTAATTATTTTGATACATGAAAACTACATTATACACCTAGATCTCTTACAAAAGTTGCTCAAAGTATCTAACATGATATAATCAGCATTATTGTACAGAAAAAACTTACCTCAACATAATAGCTGAATGCAAGCTTGCTTATTATCAGGGTAACCCAAAAGAGTGTGTATCTAGCAAAAAAGAAGGTTCACATCAAGGCTAGGTGAAATTGGGAGTTAATCTTATAATTCTTCAAACACAATATCCATGCCCCAAGGACAATAAATGCTTATGTTCGAAAGATAAGATACATAATTTTTCATGATATGTGTTCAATTGTGCGCAATTGCATGTATTTCTTATGTTAAGTTTCAACACAAAAACCAAAGACAGATAACACAATAACAAAGGTCACAAGAAAAAATCAAAACCACTTTACAAGTTAACATACATTTGCGAAATATATATGGTTCAAGGGACGGTGATGGGCATTAATTATCTTACTTTAGAAGGGACAACATGTCTTCATGCATTCCTCTTCCCACGTACAATTTTGGCTGGAATGCGAGGAGGGCTATTAGTTCATAAAGTAGAAGATATTGTCATCATGAGGATTTTTAATTCTTACAAACTTACTTGAGACCACCACATTAGGATGCTAATGAAACGCCAGTTCGAACGCTCCATAGTTCCCCGCAGACAAGGAAATAAAAACAGTATGGCAGAAAATATATTGGGCATCAAATAAATCGCAACACAATAGTAGTAGAGTGACTGTGTCTGCCAATCTCCTCCCAAAGCATTGAAGAATCTTATAATCCCACTTGGGTTTTGAACTGATCTTGAATATGCTACTGGCATGACTACCAGCCAAAACACAGCAATTGCAAGTTTGAGGAGGTACCGGAGTGCCTGAGTATATTTCAAGCTCCTCCAGGCATTAAAAGTGAGAACTATATCCAAGACAGCTGCAGAATAGATGGAAGAACAATGTATTGAATCTTATTACATGCTGATTTGGAAGACAGCAATTTCTTGACTTGATTAATTAAATTTCCATATTTATAGAAATAGCATGCTGAGACAGACATTTTAAAGTTACCTTGTAGAAAATTAAAAATAGCTGCTGTGACAAAGATGCTCGAGACACCTTGCAATACATCATCATCTAAAAGAGCATTTGAGGATATACGTTGATGCCATGCAATGATAATCATAGCCTGAAAACAGAACTAATAGTTAAAGAAACCAAAGGAATGCATGAAAAAACAAATCAAGGAATATAACGAAACTTAACCCGGGCTGTGATGTTTTGCACTAGATATGATACGTCAATTTTATGGAACTAGTATAAGTAACGTGCACTCGCATGTTAAAAAAATGATTATACTAAATAAATATTAACGAGTTAATCTAAATTTATTTTATTTTTTATTGAATTTTTTGCAATTTCTCAAAATATAATATTCGATCACTAATGAAAAAAAATAAAGAACAATAAAAATATTTTATTGTAAAGAGCACTCTCGTTATTTCTTGTATATATTGACCTTCCACGAATTACAGAATAACTGTAAGTAATAAAGTTCTATGTATGCCCAAATATAATAACTATTATTTACATTCTAATTCAATTATTCTTTTAGTGTCATTATAAAAGTGCTAATAAATTTTCATTATATGAAATAAGTGAATATAATTTTTCTGTAGTCTCTTGAAAAGTGAAAAACGAAATTACAATATCAATAGTTTAATTTCAATAGGATTTTTTTCATCTAAAAGATAAATTATATGAAAATCTAAAATTGAAAAATATACTAATCATTTTAAGCAAAAATGTCCACTTGGAAAACTATACATACTATTTATTTTATTCTTTTAAAAGTGTAGAGTCTTCAAAATTTTGATACATTTTTAATAGAGGATTTTCAAACTGGCACTTCTTAGATAGTTTTTTTTAATTATAGCATTCCTTATAAATTCTTTAAATTTTAGCACTTTTTGACATTTTTGCCATCCATCACCTATCTAGTAACAAAAAAAAAATTGACTGAAAAAAAAAAAACATTCCACCACCACAACCCCCGCCGCCGCCGCCGCACAAATTTTTTGTGAAGTCGGAAAAAAAAAATTGTGAAGTCACAAAAAGAAATGGAAAAAATTATGACTGAACAAAAAAAAAATATTCCACCACCACTTTTCCGCCGCCGTGCCACCGCCGCCGCCGCCACTGTCGCCGGCAACCACAAATTATTTTACACGCTTTTTGTGAAGTCACAAAATAAAATTGAAAATTTTTGTGAAGTCGCAAGAAAAAAGGAAAAAAATTTGAGACGTCACCCAAAAAAATTGGCAAAATTTGTGAATGCACACAAAAAAAATGGGAAGGTCCAGCCGCCTTCCATCTGCTCCCATTAAACCAACAATCAAAATACAAATTTGAGGTGAAAATACCAAACTAAATTACAGTCATCTCCACCAACTCCTAATTAAACTACTACTACTACTATAATCACTGCAGCAACCAGCTAAATAGATACTATAAATTTAACAGTCGAGAGAGGGAAGCTGCGTCACCGACGAGTGGAGGGCGGCGCCAGAATGTCCGCGCACGCTGGAAGAGCTTGAAGCTGTCCTAAAAGCCAGAAATGAAGCGGCATTGGCGCATGAAAAGTCGCTGGCTTTTGCTTTCGCGCAACAGGTACCTAGCTTAATTTCTCAACCATATCTCTCTTTCAAATTCAGCCTACGACTATAATAGGAATTAAATGGATTGCTTGTGCGTGCACAACAACATACTGGACAGCAATAGGAGCGCTTACAACGGAGACGAATTTTAGCGGAGTTGAAGCTTCAACGGCCAACCATTGCCGGCGCTGCTACCTTCATTCCGGCCAGTAAATTCAAAAATTGGCTACAGTAGCGTCTTCCCTACATCAGTGCGAGTCTTTTGGTGGTGGTTGCACGTTTTTCTGGAAGGGTTTAGCCGGCGCCGTCACAAACCCTAGATCCGCCCACGCTCTGCCGCCCCAAATCTCTCCGACCGGCCGCCGCCCACGCTTTGCCGGCTACTTCTTACAATACCCGACCGGCCATGCCTCCTCGTCGGAGGGGGGAATAGAAGGGGGATCCGAGACGACGGAGGGAGACTTCGCCTCGATGACAGAGGGAGGTGGAGGGCGGCGGAGGGAGACTTCGCATCATGGTGGCGGGCAGTGGCGGAGGTGGAGGCGGCGGAGAGCAGTGCTTCGGCGAGGAGTAGGGATGGCAATTTACCCGCGGGTACCCGACCCTAATAGGTGCGGGTTTGAGGGCCATTTGATATCCATGGATAGCTTCATGGTTAGAAAATACTACCCATTTAGTTCGTGGGTATGGGTATGGATAGTTACTATCCATACCCACGATACCCGTTTACCTGCTAAAAATACCCGAGAAATATCCACGAAATACCCGACTACTACCCGATTATTATATAATGTATATAATATATATTTGGGCCACATATTGGTATGGATTTGAACTTTGTAGATTTGAATTTTATGTTTTATGGATTTGAACTTTGGTGGTTAATCTTTTATTTTGTGTTAAATTGTAATTTATTTGATTAAATTCCGATTCGCGGGTGGTGAGTATCCAATAGGTGGCAGGTAGGCGAGTACCCGCGGGTGGCGAGTACGCGGGTACCCGACGGGTGGCGGGTACCCGCGGGCGGTGGGTATGGGTAGAGAAAAATACCCATCGCGGGTATGGGTATGGGTATGGATATGGGTTTGGCTCGTGGGTATGAGTATGGATATTCACTATCCGTACCCGCCGTACCCGATTGCCATCCCTAGCGAGGAGGTTGCAACGGCTGGGGGGAGAGAGAGAAAGAGGGGGGGCTGGGGGTGGGGGTGGCGGTGATGAATGAGAAGGGAGAGAGAAAAAATAAAGAGGAAAGGAAGAGAGAAAATTGGGATAAGATGGAAAATACAAAATGTATTTGAGGGTAAAAAAGAGAGGAAGTGCTAAAATTTAAAGGAATTATAAGAGGTGCTAAATTTTAAAAAAACTATCTAAGTGCTACATTGGGGGAATTTCTCTTTTTAATATTCTTACTAAGTTTATGTTTGTGCATCGCAGATATTTAGCTAGTTTAATAACAGAAAAAATATTTATGCATAAAATTAACAATCAAAGTATTAATTTTAATGGAACCATTGTAAATAAGCCGAGATAATATATGAGTTATGCTCGAAGTTTATGGTCTCTAACTTAATTCGACTTGATTATACCCATTTCTTTAAAATCAAGATCTAATAAAGAATTCAAGAGTATATGAAAATTAATTAATTAATTACTAAATATAGATAGTTAATTCCTAATAAATTCTATATTTTATTTAAAAAGTAGGGCCACGAAGGATAAAAATTTCCTAAAAAAGATTAAATTAGTTGAACATGGTTGAATCTAAAAATTATTTTAGAATTTTAAGAGGAATCTCTTGGAAGAGAAGGCAGCTTGGAGTTAAAAAAATAGAGAAAAAGGCACAATATACGTGAAAAAGTTCACATATGAACTTATAACCATATTGGTATAAAATATCAATAAGGTAAATCACAAGATAGATATATCATATAAATATTAATAAGGTAATTTTGATTTTCACTAAACTAATATATTTCATAAATAAGGTAAATAATAAACTATAACTAAGGTAAATTTGTATTTCTTGTAACTAATAATATATTACAATATTAACATTATTGTATTACACTATTGCCTTTAATTTTGCTTTATAGTAAGGATATTTTAGGCGATTCAAATTTTGTAAAACAAAGCTCTTTTTATATACGTATAGATAAATCCACTAGGCACTAAGAAAAGAAAATTATACACATTTCTGTACTGTCTTAGGAATCATTACTTCACAGACTCATAATTCAAACTGAACCTCACATAAACTGCTCAAGTAGAACCTCCTATCTAGCACGAAGTCATGTACTGAAGATCATTTGGTGCCATGTAAAAAATTTATATCAGATCATGACACTTTTGACTTAGAAACTATCCTTCTGAAAAATTCCAAGCAGGGGTAGAGAGCACGAACCACTGACTGATAAGAGTTGTCTACTAAAGCTACACTGTGATAGGCATAGTCTTAATACTGTCATACTGCTTCACCTCTTTAATTTCTTTGGAGACACGTAATTGCTGCAAAGATCTTTCACGTCCAGCAATTCTTAAATTTTGCCATATTTGTTACAATACTTAGGACGCGCAGTATATGGTAATATCATAATACAAATTCATTCGAAGCAGAAAGCTTAAACATATCTTTCTATGCTAATAAGTTCATTTCAGCTGTGTCAGATGGCTTGGGTCATGACAAGCTATACTAGCCATCTGAATGCATTTACTGTTTGACAAAACTTTAGGTTCATATAGTCAGAACCATGTTCCTGGTTGTAACCTAATATAAGGACTCACTTCCAACAACTCATAAATTAATCTGATAATTACTTAATGTCCCATAAGGAAATAAAACATATTCTACCAGGCATTTAATACATACAATAAGGAATAAATGCCTTTGTATAGTCATACATATTTCCAGAAAATTGCATCATCTTTCTTATTAGATTTGGGCTTATGTTAATTTATTCAGGATCAAATATTTTGTTGGAAATCCGCATACAACCAACATAATGCAGTTCATTTTGAGTTTTCATACATCTCCTTTCCATGTGTTTATGCCATTTATTCTGTCAATTTGAATTCTTCTCTATATTTCCCTCCAAAAAAAAAAAAAAAGAATTCTTCTCTACATACATCAAGATGAATAGAAGTCATAACAATTAAATAAGACAAACAATTAAGGAAGTGGAAAAAGCAATTTGCAATACCTGGAGAGCCAATATGAAAAAGATCCACATTCTGTCAAAACTCCTATAAAGGTGCCAAAATGTGCGGAGTTCAACAAAATTTGTCTTCGGTTTTCTGTTTCCTACATTCTGGTCACTTTCCTGTGGACATGATTCAAATAAGAAACAATATCCGGGATTCACATATTATTACATCTCAACATTACAGCTTTATTAGAAATCTTAAGTGACAAGTCAGAGTATTCTTTAGTTTGAGTATTATGGATATATTTGATATATGAGAATTTCTCACTAAACTAACGCCCTGCTCATTCACTGCAAAGCAATAAAAATTCACATTCTACTTCTATGTCAGGAGGCTGTTTTAAGAGGTACTCAAGCCACTCCCACTTGAACTGCTATTTTTTGTTTGTTGTAACCATCCAATTCCATTAAAAAGAGAAGTATCGCCAAACGACACTAGGAAGAGAAAATTCTTGGTATCATGCCAAAATGCTCACCATATGCAGAAACCGGAAGTTGGTCTTTCAAGTCAAGACACTCTAGTAAACTGGGAAAATGGTTGCAAAGTGAATCAAAAGGTATACTGCTCAAAATTGCTCATTGGATGATCCAACAATTTAGATTTCCTTATATCAATTTTCTAAGATTTGTTTGTTGGCTTTGTTAAAGATTTAAAGTGAAGAAAAAAAATGGAACACAAATGCTCAACAGAATATGGTGCAATCATCACTAATCAGTTAATCACAGTTAGATCTAAGTATAGAAACTACAGTAGCATTTTGAAAAGATCATAGAAATAAACCTATCTTCACCCAAGAGTCACAACCAATTCAGACAAAAAATATGATATGAATTCTATTTCTTCCATATAATAAATTCAGTCTGAAGCTAAAAAACAAGCTATCATTTTTGTCTTCTATATGGTTAAACTGTCTGTAATTTTCTAAATAAAATGAATACTCGGTACACGAACAGAAGAAAATGCCAATAAATCGGAAAGAGACATTATTCAAAAAGAGAATTAGAGCCTTTATTGCCAAGAAAGCAAGAGATGGGCATGGTTGAAGAGTTTTGGCGTTTCTCTTTGAAAGTGAGCTTTATAGTAGAAAAAACACAGTGCATACCTTGTTTGCTGGCTTTATTACATCTGAATGCACAAAGAAACCAGCTTTTCGATCCCAAGGCCATCCCAACTTAAAACACTTCTCAGTCCTAAGAACAAAGGGAAAGGGAAGTGAAGAAAAGTAAATACACAAAGCACTCAGAAAATCGTAGATATCAAGTTGAGTTTGAGTAAATAGATAATGAAGTTACCAGAAATATTCGTTAAGATCATCATAGTTCCTCCACTCAGAATGGCTTGCTTTCCCATTCTTGTTTCTCCTAGCTTCCTTCAAGATAAAGATAACTGATTTTGAAACCAAAACGAAATAAATAACCAAAAGTAGCATAAAGAGAGAGATCAATACCTTTTGCATAACCTCATAGATAGGTGCCACAACATCCCTCAGAAATGACTCATCACCTTGTGGTGCTATATGAGATGTAGCTCCTATAACATGTTGAGCATTGCTAAATAGAGTTCCATACATGTCATGTGCCATCTACGATTTGGTAAATACAAAAAGACTTTTCACATAAGGATACAAGTAAATACAAGAAACTGTAGGCATTGAAGTAAATAGTGATTAACGATAAGAATAGAACACCAGATGAATGCACATTTTCTAAAAAACAAAAGCATCCGCTTCCATTGATTCTGTAATCAGTATAAAGTCGAAAGAATCAATTATATTTTCAACATAGCCTAACTAATAGCGATAATGATATGAGAAGTATTATTGAATGACCACCTAAATGAAAACCTAAAGCAACTAGACATAAAAGGATACACTTATGTGTCTAGCATGCCCCTCTAACTCTAATGCCATGTAAATTTTTGCCTCAAGGACAAGCCTCTTAACTTCCATTACTTGGCAATGAGGCTTGAATTAAGGACCTTCTACTGTTGAGTAAATTAAACCCATTTCACCAAAATGCATCACCCTAAACATGAAGAATGCAAGAAATGGAATTTGAGAAACATTTTGAACAAGAGAGAGAACAGACACGAACATGACAGTAAGCCACTGCTAGGCCTTTCGAGAAAACATATAGCCAAGAAATTGGCATGCTCTAAAATTAATTTCAATGACAGTCTGTCAAATACAATTTTCTTGAACTAGAAGGTTAGTTTCCAGTTGGGTTATGATATTATCATATAAGACTGAATACATGCATCATAGAACAACTAGAAAGCAGAAAATTATTTCTTTTTTTAGCATTTGTTACAGCCTGACAGACTGACAGCATATGGAGGTTAAGTCAGGGAAAATATGGATGATTGCGTTAAAGAAGAGAGCATACCCGATGAAAGATATAGCATAGACATTCTGGCATGAATCGAATATTTGAAGCTTCACCCCAGATAAGGAGATAAAGTCCAATGTAAAGAAGCTGCGACTGCTGCCTCCTGTCACCCCATGGACACCTGCAAGCAGAATGATAAATGTATGATTATCGGTTATCGCTTGAGTTAATGGTATTCGGTGATAACGAAGCCATAAAGCAGTCAACTTACTCCAGATTGGGTGCAGTGTGCAAGTATTTACACCACGTTTGATAATTCTTGAATACCTTATCCATCAGTTTTTCTACTGTACTGCTATCTAACTGCAGTACCATTTGACGGAACAATAAATATATAACCAGGAAAAGCAGTCAACTTGAAGAAAGGAGTGAGCATCAAAGTAGTCTAACTTAGCTATTGAGCAATAAATGCAATACTTACGAGCTCATAGTCCTGAAGGTTCTTATTCCTCACATCCATATTAGCAAGAAGCAATATCAGGTGCTCTCGCTGATTCGCTACATTCCCTTTCTTCAGCATCAATGGGAGATCAAGTTAACTCAAGTCAGCTTATGTGAGCTATATCTTAGGAGTTAAGAATCAAAATTTAACTAGCAAACAAATAAGAATTGTAAATATAATGATAAACAAATTTCCATTGAGAAATAACCAGAAACTTATAAAGAACTACAAAAGGACGGGACATCTACCACTTGCACCAAACCTTTTAGGCACTCAAAGCGATCTAAATGATTAAACAAGAGTTTTTCGGGCTGCCTAACAATGTATTCATCTGTAAAGTTACATCGATACGTGCATCAGAAGTTTGAAGAAGAATGTCGGTGAGTCTCTAGGACAAGCTTTCAGGAGGCAAGATTTCACCGCTAAAAACACATATTCGCTAAGGGTAGCCTTATTGCCTAATCTTGCATGCATGTTAATGTAAGACTTTATAATGCTCATGCCAAGACATTTCAAGACAAGTAACAAAGATACCAAGTCATCTCTACTATGTTAGAGGTAGCTCTTAGCTACACCGCATCTACTGAAAATACTTGGACTTCAGATACATGTGCCAAAGCACTGGAAATTTGCATTAGTAGTGGAGGTACAGAAAGCAAATTACATTTGCTCAGCCAGTTTTACAGAATAAGAAAGCACTACAAAGCAGGAAATAGAAGCATGTTGTCTACGAATGTTACTCCAAATTGGTAAAGTTTCATCTCAAGTATATATATATATGGATGTCTTGTCCACTGTATAAATCTTATTTCTTTTCATTTAATCAGATGTTTTAGTTTCTTCTCAACAAATACTATACATGTGTTAAGTATAATATTCAGACTTTAATATATAGAAAGAAGGTACATGAAAAAGGAATGTTTCAGATTATCCACTATACTCAGTTTTTGTGGTCTCAGGCTGCTTGGTAACTCTACTACCGCTCAAGATGATAGCATTGTTAATGATCAACATTAATCATGAAGACTCAAGGCCATATAAGCTTACGAAAATAAGGCTATTTATCCTTGTTGAAGTAAAGTTTTAAATGACACAAAAGGAGTATTTGATTCTACCTGGAAACCAAAGCGTAAAGAAAGCCATTCGAGAATATCAATTACTCTACTTTCCTTTCCATCAGGCATTTGGAACGTGGGCAGATTATCGACACCACGAATAGCACAAAGTGCTGCTTTTATCTGAGTAGCAAGTACAATAAGATTGGTGAAATAGCTATTTGGCCAAATATTTGAATCCATATTATCTTTAATTAATAGTTCATAATTCATGTGAATCTTCATAAACTATACCTCAGGGAGTTCCATAATTGCTGGCTTCACACCAACAGCATACAAGGGCAGAATGTTATAATGCTTATACTGTTCCTTTTTCTCTTCAACATCTTTTGCATATCTTTGTGTCTGCATTTATCATGTAAATGGAATTAACATATTTTACCAAGATTCTTGAGTGATTAATAAATAAATAACAAAAGCCAAACCTGATCATCAACTTTTGATGGAGGTACTACCGTCCTCAGGACATCATACAGAACAGTAGCAATCTGATATATCTTAGCCATCTCTTCCCTTTAGAGGCAAATAATACAGAATTAAGATCAAAGGCGCATATTCACAATGTGCTAACATAATTTTTAAATGAATTATCTTGACACTTACGGTTTTTTGGTATATTGGCCCTCTCGGATATTTTTCTCATAGAAGATCTGATAATATCTCTGAATCTCTCTGGGATCACTCGATGCAAGTATGCGTTCCGTCTCTTCATCTTCCTGCAACCATACAATATTCAATGATGAATGAGTCCAGGAATCCATTTTCATATGAGCAAAATGAAAGTAAGATGCAACAAGAATGTCATAAAAACAACAATGCCAGACACAAATAGAAAAATACAAATTATCCTGTAGAAAGCAAGATAGGCTGATAACTTATAAAACCAAAACCAACATCATCAAGCCTACCGTTTCAAGTCTGTGTAGCAAATACGTCTTAAACTGACGAATACCCCTCCCAGTTGAGGTTGGGTCCATCCGGTGTGCTTTCTCAAATGCATGGAAGCGGCCTAATCCAAAATTACAAGAAATCAATAAGAAGAAGAGCTAAAAGTAGTTATGTGTGGGCATGATTTGCAGAAAATTATCATCCAAGCTATAAACGCATAAAAACTGATGCAATTGTTGAAATGAGAGATCTTGATTCAGTTCAAACAAAGTTTTAAGCAGCACATCAAATGAAATACTGCAAAACCCTCATGCCTTATAATGAATCTGGTTAAATAGTCTTTATGTTCAATGTTGGGAGCACACGTAAATGATGGAGAGTGTGAGAATGTCAAGTAGGTAAGAGAAGAACAAAGAAGGGACTGCTTTCGATTGGTGCTACCCCACTTCTTTAGCTTTGAACATTCATTTCATAGATTTTTGGACAGAAGGCAAGTCCTTACAAAATAAAATGCCAGCCGCGACTGCACATAGAATATCATAATACTTGCTCAACCTTCACCCTCTTTTCACTTTGTTAATAAGAGATCTTCACATAACTTGTTCGCAGTCTATAATTCTATAATGCTGCCAAAGTTGATAAAGCGATCAAACATGACTCCTGCATGTCTGATTAACTCACACCCCCCCCCACCCCCCAACCTTGAAAAGGAAAATTGCAGTCAGAGGAAAAGTATATATATACAAAGTCGGACGCAGTATTTCAGTTTTGGGGAAAATGCAATTAAAAGTAACTTTTCATGTGCAATATTTTATTATTCTCAAAATTTGTGGCCCCCACTTGCCCCCAGCCCCCGACTCCGGGCAGTGTCTATAATCGTGGTAAGTCCCTGGAGGCAATGAGTTGGCCAAGGGTGAACTCTTTGTGCATTGCATCTACTTCCTATATCTATAAATGTCGTCTGAGTTTGCTTATTTAGAACACTAGAGATTCAACCAAACATTTAAAACTATCTTACTTTACGTGATAAAATAGGATGTAATACAACCAAATTTGAAATAATGTCTTTAACTAATAAAAGTAAACGCCTAAATAACCACAAACCTATAGTCAAAGCTACAATTAATGACTAAACTACATTTTTCTGTTTTAGAGGAATCAATCAACTAAAACCATCATCCAGAAAACTTGGTCAGCAATCAAGGTATAAACCTATTGATCCTCCATATGTCAAGGTGACTATGGAATATGTGTTCTTCAAAAGGTAAGAGACGGAAAGGGAGAACAAGTAAGATGCCTCGTCAACCTAATGTCTCCGATTCTTGGTCCCCCGGGGCCGGGGACATAAAAGAGCCAAATCAGAGCTATAAGAACCAAATCAGAAACTAGAAAATAGAAACTAAAGAAACTAGAACCAAATTCTCTCTCCCTAGTACTTCCCACACTCACTAAAGAAACTAGAATCTCCAGCATGATTCCATAAGAACCAAATCAGAGCCAGGTAGGATATATGGAAATGTAGATGGTTGAAATTTACATATATGTGTATATATTGGGGGGGCTGGCCCACACTGGCCCTCCTCATTCTGCCTAAGGAATCGATGCTCGTCCAAGAAAAAAGTCAACAATTCCACAAATCGTAATGATTACTATCCATTTCCATCCAAAACCCACAACATAAAACACACCAGCTTTCAACATAGTTATGAGTTATGATGACAAAAAATCTGAAAACGGAAAAGTTAAGAGAATAAAAACAGAGTCCATGCATCATAACCAGTTTCTTACATAAATAAGCAACCCGAGGATTCTCCTTCTCAACTTCGTTGGCCACGCGGAGTATAGGGGCGATGGAAGCCAAGGAGGAGGGGACGAGCTCGCTGTCGACGGCGGCGCTGTCGTCGGCGCGGTCGACCATGGTGGGCGCCCTCGTCGCTCTCCTCGAGAGCAACTGCGGGCTGAGTTCACCCTTGGTCCCACTGGAACTCGCCATGATTTGGCGCTCTGAAGAAGACCGTAGTTGAGCTTGGGGAAGCGTAATGGAGATGGCAATTTACTGTATATATATATAAAGATGAGTGGGAAAAATTCATTCTTTTATGGTGCTTTTTTTTGTTTCTGCTTTTGATTTCTGAGGGAGGAAGGAAAGAATGTGGGGTAAGGAGAGTGAAAAATGTTTGTTTGATGTGTGCATAAAAATGGGTGCTTTTTGTGGTTTGGAGTTGCTTTTCTTCTTTGAATGTGCGAGTGTTTTTGCTTTATGGGATTTGGGTTTTGTTTAATGGGGGGAAATCGGAAGCGCACTTGGATTGGATATTTGGTTGATACGAGGAAGGAAAGGAGGAATGCTTGAAGAGGAGGACTGTATCTGATGCGCCGACTCCATTGCCATTTCTGCGTGGCGAATTTTCTTTGGTTCAAATACCAATCATTTTCCTAATTTGGGTTTCAGTGTCACCCTCTTTCCTTCTTTAACGCCTACTTTACGAGATGTCATTGCCAGTATGTATAAATATTTATGTTTTTTTCCTTTTTTTCCTTCAAATGCTTGTTAGAGCATCTGCATCAGTAGTCATCAGCTGACTTGTTCCCTGATGAACCAGTCAGCCCATTAAGAGCCGACTGCCGAGGGGAACCAGCCCCGACTCGTTCGATCGAGCTTGGCTCAATAGGAAAAGTGCACGGCTCGTGCAACACGCAATTGCGAATTTCTTTTTTAATTACCATAAAGAATTGGGAGAGGGTTTAAACGTTCAACCTCAAGACTAAGGGGAGATAAATTAACTCAAGACTAAATAATATAGGATAGGGTGATTATTTATCTGCTTCTATGTGTCGGACGGTTTCCGGCGATTTCGTGCCCTCGTTTACGGCGGTTTCATAGCGATCGATCTATAATCGGGGAAGAAAAGATCGATCTGTGTTGATGAGGGTAGACTTGGTAAAGGAGAAAATAACGTGGGGTACTACTGTACAAATCAAGATAAATAATATCAGGGTGAGGGTGAGTTTATTTACGTGGATTGAACAGTGATATAACAATGGGCTGGGGTTTAAAGGCGGGTTCTCAACTTAAATAATATCGGCTAGCAAACGCAAGATTAACCCCGATTAATAATATAAAAGGAGTTTATCTTGTCTACCAAACACAACCTTAACTATATTAGTTGTATTGAACATTATTATATTTAGATACATTTCTAGCTCTCTCCAACTTCAATTTTCTCAATCTTCAAATTTCATGTAATTTTTTAATTTCTTTAATTTATGTTAGTTTAATTTTATGTAACGTTCATATTATTAATTAATTTTATTTAAGTTATGTAACTTTAGTATTTTTCAAAATTAAATTTATCAAGTCTTCCATCAAGCCACAACAATGCAGCACTTGATTCAATGATGGGTCTAGATCGCTAACAAGTCTCCCTCCCTCTTTTTTTAACATGTTGCTCTTATATTTGTAAATTCGTTTTGCATTAGGATTTAATTTGTTTTAATATATTCTTAAATAATTTCATCAAGGGTATAATAATATATTTACACAAATATGCTAGAATCACCCATTCCCTCAAACTATTGTTCCCCTTTATTATTTAGTTTACATCTTGAATCGTTTGTGATTTTGAAGTGCCAAAATTTTTACGTGACGTGGATCATTAAACTTATTTTTTACATTTTTTAAGCTGCATAAAAATGAAGTTTTAAAAGTAATACTAGTATTTGGTCAAATATGTTTTAGTACATGATTGATTTATTCATAAAAATATCTTTATAGCATATAATTCCACGTTGCCATCCTAACCAGTTGTGCTGTCGAAAAAAATGACCGGTGATGGATTTGCATAATTTTCAGTATTTATTAATATTAAATAATTAAATAAGTTGGAACATAATTGATTTCGAAAATACTATGCTATAATTTGAGATATGATATTACATTTTGTTTTCGATGTTTTCCATGTTTGTGGTGAATCAATGTGAAGGCAATTGTCAAAGGGAAAGGGCCTTTGGAGAGTTCGGCAGAACAGTCTGCTGACCCAGTCAACAATAATGCCTTTGCGTTATTCGACAAACTTTATGCTTGGAAAATGAGTCACCATTATTTATTGCAAACTAAATGGAGTTAATGTAAATTATCTGTATCATGATGTGAAAAAAAAATAAAAAAATTTTACACTTCCACTTAGGGCAATAAATTACATATGTTATACTATGTCTTAAATGAAAGATTACACACACACACATATATATATATATATATGAGAAATCATATGAGTATAAATATTATCCTAAGAAATGAGAATATATCTCCACCATAGATCTATGGGTGATGAAAAGTCAAAATTTGGCCTGGTCAAAGCGGGTCAAACTCAGGTCAATCCAGTCAATTCGGGTCAACCCGGTCAATTTGGATCAACCCATTGACTTTTTTTTTGATTTTTTTTAAGGGTGAATTCATATGCACCATTTCACATATTCGGATGCACCACTATACATAACTGGATGCACCACTATACATAAGTAGATGCACCACTAAGTGCATTGAGATGCACTTGCTTTTCGTTTTTTTTTTTCTTTTTTTAGATTCTTTTTTTGTCAGGTCATATGCACCATTTCACATATTCGGATGTACCACACTATATAACGAGATGCACCATTTCACAAAAATTAAATTCATCCGTTGCTCCTGAAAATCATCAAGAACTTTTTGTTTCTTTCATCATGTGAAGTGGCACAATCTCATGGCCAAAGACATTTGTTTCATTAAATCAAATGATACCAAATTTTCAGATATAGTGAACCATATTGTTTAGACAATATTGTATCCAACACCAAGAAAATTATTTACATCGCGCCGAATCCAACTTGACCTAGTTCATTTGTAAAGCATTCATAATTTTTCTTTTTTTTTTTCAATTGTATCCCTTGCCGTTGAAGGTATGCAAAATCGTATTAAACGTAAGTCAATAAAATATCTATATCTATTCTATACCTCTTATAAGAGTGGATTTTTACAAAATTTGATTTGCCTAATATATCCTTTTTATTATATTTATTTTAAAGATAATAATATAAAGGGTAATGATATTCGGCCACAGTGTGGCCGACCACACAAGCTAAAAATGGTAATATAGGTTTTGAAAATGGAAATATACCCTAATTGGGAAGCATAAACCCTAAGGGGAAATGTGATTATTTCTATTTTTACAGTTAACTTTCCTTTTTTTACGCGTGTGGCTGGCCACAGTGTGGCCGACTGTCATTACCCTAATATAAATTTATATTATTAATTAAAGAATCATAAGCCTAATCCTAATTATATTAGAAGTCCACTCGAAAATTTCAATACTAAACTTAAAAAGAGAAAATTAAGTGAGTTGATAAGTTTAATCTTTTTCCTTTTCACTTAATCCGAAATTAAGTGTCGAATTATATGTTTGTATTCTATCCTAAGTAGTTAGAGAAGTTTGATTCAACTTATTATAAATAAATAATTTACTTAGTTGTATTAGTATTATATTAGGGTTAATTATCACTTGTGGCCTAACCTTTCATTTCGTAGTGATTTTATGGTCTGATCTTTTCAAATATTGAAATGTCCCGACCTTTATCTCTCAGTGACACTTATGGCATGAGAGCAAAAATCTAGCGACAGAAAATTGACTGAGACGCCGGATGATGACTTGGATATTCTCTCCCTCTTTTTTTAAACGATATGGAATTTGCATATACCATATCGACAAAAAAATTCTTTAAATAAAAAAAAGATTTCTCTTTCTCCAAGGCCAATTCTCTAATCACTCAACACAGGAGTTCCAGACTTTCGGTCTTCCAATACAAGAAAAAGTTTTAGATTTTTGTGTTTTCTCTCCGGCTAATTTTACAGAAAAAAAAATTGTGGAGAAAAGAGTATGAACGATGATAACTTTGCGTTGAGAATAATTGGAAGAGAAAACACACAGATTTGTTGTTGGAATGATTAGAGAATTTTTCTTGGATATGGGGAAATCTTTTTTTTTATTTATAGACAAAATTATTTTGTCCACATGGCATATGCAAATTCCATGTCATTTAAAAAGGGGGGAGAGAATATTCACGTCATCATCCGGCATCCCGGTCAATCTTCCGTTGAAGGATTTTCACTCTCATCCATAAGTGTCATAGAGGGACAACAATCGGGACATTTTTGAATATTTCAAAATGTCGGGCCATAAAATGGGTCGGGCCATAAGTGATAATTAACCCATTACTATCTGGCGGCTTCATATTAATAGGAGGAATTAACAAACTCAACAAATAATAATAATAATAATAATAATAATAATAATAATAATAATAATAATTAACAAACAAATTATTTTGAGCAAGAGGAAGTAGTTTTCAGACATACATATGGTAATTTAAATTTCACACATATATGGTAATATAATTGGGATTGGAGAAAAAATTTATATTATAGAAATTTATTAATTTATCGAGTTAAAATTTAAAGGACAATAATACAATCGACACCTGAGAGATGTAATTAATTAATCGAGTATTAATTTAAATATGTTATATTACAACATGTAAAATGATAGGTATACGTGCAACGCACGTAATCTTCCTCTAGTCTATTATAAAAGAGCGGATTCTTACAAAATTTAATTTGCTTAATATATCATTTTTATCACAATTATTTTAAGGGTAATAATGCTATTTAATATTATTGAATAATCCTAATTATATTAGAAGTCTACCCGTAATTGTTTTAATAATTTATATTAATTTATTTTCATCAATTTAATAATGGTTCAATTACATTATTTGTCGTATATACTGTAACATAGTTTAAGATGATAATTTTTGTAGTCTTTTGGATCTTTTATTGTCTAACATTTAATTAGATTATCATGATACATAATGATCATAATTGAAAATTGATTAATTTAATATTTGATAAATTTGTATTTTCTTATATTTGAACCAACTTAATAATATATAGATAGGATTAATAAAATTAGAAATATTAGAAAATATAGAAAAATAGAATTAGAGGGATTATTTTGAGCAGGACGTATAAACTCATATCTTCTCCTAATTAAATTATACCTCACATTACTCTATAAATTACAAGCTCTATACACATGTACATGCATGTAACTTACTTACAAAATGAATAGATTGGGAAAGAAAATGATTGGATTGTAAGAGCTTATTTTTTGCCGTATTAGTTTTTGTATTCATTTATTAAAGACTTTTTTCAAGTTTAATTTTATAAAATAACTTTGCGAGATTAAAAAGAAAAAGAAAAAAAAATGAGGGGGTTGGGCTGGTAGTCATAGCGGGTTACAGTAGTGATGGTGGTTGTGAGAGAGTGAGAAGGAAGAGGGGGTGTGGGTAATTTTACAATTTCAAAAATCATGTATAGAATACATGTAAATATCACGTATTTAAATAATAGAGTATAAGCTAAGGCAACATTAACTTAACAACATTGTAATTGAAAATATATATTACTCCCTCCGACTCACTCATGTTGACACCCTTTCCTTATTTTGATGTCCAACTCATATTATAATCTTCCAAATTATGAAAGTTTTAACCCTTTAAAATCCTTCAAAAGTGATGGGACCTAGCAACTTCTATCTTTTTACCCTTATTCTTAATCTCCGTGCGGAGCAGTGACATGACAATTTCAGTGGATCGGATGGAGTAATATGTATGTTTGCTTTTTTCACAAGTCACTTAAATAATTAGAGATCATTCAATTTTCTTATTTTCCTTTTGAATTTTCCCGCTAGCTAGAATTTTACACATAAAAGTTTTATGAGGTTTGTCTCTAAGCTATAATAAGCTTGTTATATTTAGAATTTGGGCTGGAACTCTCCGTTCTTTTTTTTTCCTATATATATGCATTCGTGATAGATGATTTTTATGAGTATCGTGTACATATGATATAAGAAATTTGATTTCATTTTTTTTTACTTTTTACATATACTTGCTAACATTTGTTGAAGTTAATATATAATCAATAAATAATAATATTATAACTTTATAAAAATTATATCAAACATATTTTATTTATAATAAATTAATCGTGTTAGATGAGAGGTTATACGTGCAACTCACGTAATCTCCTACTAATAAATTATAAAAATGTAATGTAAAAAAGTAGGGGAAAATATTTAACTAATAAAGAGAATTCGATAATTACTCAGGATTATTTATGATAAAGTTCCATCTTTATTTCATGTGACGAGTGTAGTATACGACACCTTAAATTGAAATGCATCAATAATACTATATTAAATATGCAATTCCATTAATAATAAAATATTCATATTGCTGGTTGAAACACTAGGATGATGTTTGGCTGTGTTTGTGAAAAAAGTGCTTAAACAATGAAAAAGAGAGAGATATCATTTTGATAATAAAATTGTTTTGGAATGACATCCAAACATAGCAGAAGAGAGGGGAGAATCTAATTGCATAGTGCAGAATGGACAGAAAGAAAACAACAAATTATGAAATTCTCAAACTGTCTCATCACTTTACAGTGCACCAAGATTTCTCCAATTTACATAGTATTTAAATTGGGATTATGATTTTTTATAGGGTTAATTGTCTATAAAGACACAACCTTTTCACAAATTTATAATTTTAGTATGATTTTTTTTATTGGTAATTTAAGGCATGATCTTTCAACTCATTGCAATTTAGAACATATTTTCAACTTTTTGTGATCGGAAAGATGATGTGTAATTTTTTAGTGACGTGACATTTAACTATTTTTGATGTGGCATTTGACGCATTACTGATGTGGCATTTATATTTATTTTTACTAAATAATTTTGTTTCTTCTTATATTATACCTCTTTCTCAATAATTCAAATTTAAGCTCAATTTAAATGACACATAAAAAATAAGTAAATTCCACGTCACTAAAAAACTACACGTCATCTTTCCGATCACCGTAACTTGAAAATATGTTCTAAATTGTAATGAGTTAAAAAGTCATGCCTTGAATTGCCATTGAAAAAAGATCATGCTAAAATTGCAAATTTGTAGAAAAATTATACCTTTATAGGCAATTAACCTTTTCTATATAACCCAAAAATTGTAACTGCAACTCATAGGCGTAGAAATGTTCGTGACAACCAATTATGTTTGTGGACCCTATGCGTTTACTGTTATTATTTCTTACTAATTTACCCTTTTATTTCCTTATCACCTTATCCTGATTCTGCTTCCCTACCCACCGTGGGCACCATTAATGTGCTCACTGATGATAATGCAGAGCCACGTGGATTGGGGAGTCAACCCACTTAAATAGCATTGATGGTCTCGGTAACGAGTTAATTAGTGTATGGAGGGGGGAATACACCAGTAAAGATTTTTGAAACTTTTTCTAACTTTGGAATCAAGTTCGCTCGACAACTATGAAGCTCAGTTAGAGTAGTCACTCAGTCGGGGATACAGTTGACTTCATGGACTAATAATCAACTGTATTATCTTGACTGAGGTTTTATAGAGTGTAAGTGTGCGGAATGTGGTGGAAATTTGATTCTCGTTACTTTAGTGAAATCCTTTAAAGCGAAGGTCAGTTCGCAAATCTTAGTGCAGTTTGACAAAAGCTTGTTTGTATGCAGACCTTCTACGTCCACGACGAACTTTTCGGGTTGGTAATCCACTAGAGAAGTTTTCGCGTACTTCCCAAACGTTAGCTATGGTTTGCGGATACCAAGCAGCCTATACAGTTCGATTACAGGTTCGAACAAAATGTGTAGTTCAATTTCGAGTTTGAACGACACCTAAATTGTGATTACGGGTTCACAATGACCTAGATGTTTGATTGCGGATTCAAAGCGACCTAAGAAAGGGGTTGGGGTGGTTTTTCCAAGAGGTAAACCTTCAACACAAAAAGTGGAGGTTCACTATTCTAAGATTTAGAGACTCGAACAATTACAATGAGTCTACTTAGAAATAAGCAAGGAAGATGACTTCTAGACTCGATCAAAAAAATAGTTCTTGAGAGAAAAGATTGAAGCTCAAGGAAGAGGGATGAACTCTCTACGACTCGGCTTCAAATACTCAAGTACTTGTTTGTTGCGAGAGAATACTTTGATATTTCTTGCTCTAAAAACTTATGCGCTCAATCGGTAGTCTTCTCGCATGGAGGGAGACTTCTATTTATAGAGGGGAGGTCGAAGTAGTCGTTGGAAAGAGTTGTTGGCCTCTGCCACAAAGCATGACTTCTCACCTAATCTCTGCAAACTTTCCATAAATGGTAAACGTGAGACTTGCTTTATGCATGTCTCCACTGTCAAAGGAAAGTTTCAGCCTGTCTTGTACTCTGAGTAGATTTGAATTTCGAATTCAAGTTCTTCTTTTTCTTCAGTCTTTTAAGTATTCTCCTTCAGACTTCTAGACTTGTGACTTCAACATTACTGAACTCGCATGGTTGCATGGCTTAGTTCTGGAGTCGACTGAGTTATCCTCTGACTTGATTCAGACTGCCTTGATCTTCAACTGACTTCTTTAGTTCGATCCTGTAAAGATAAATCCTTATGCTCAAACAGTGAGCTCTAGCTAAAGATTAAATAAATCCTTATGCTCAATTAGAGCTCTACTCAGTTGGAGTCAGTTGGATTTTGGTAAAAATCAAAACCTTATTAATTATCAAAGCAAATCCTAATTTAATCACATAATAAATATTTGAGAAAAGGTGCAAAATACCCCTTGAAATTGGCAGTGGTGTACATATATCCCCCTGAACTTTGTTTAGGTGCATAATAACCCTCCCTTAAAAGTTTTTTCGTGCAATTAACCCCTTAGAAGCTCATTTCCCGTTAGTTATAATTCAATTTTTGATTTAATTTTTTTTGTGGGTCCAACCATCTTCACAACACTCTCTCTCCCCCTCACCATTGATGTTCGAAACCTAGCACCCTGCCACCGAGTATCATGCCGGCAGCCAAGAGAGCAGAAAGAGGAGGAGTCGGGAAGGCCACGATGACAGATTTAATTAATTTGCCGCCTCTGGGCTGCTGTCTTTCATTCAAAAACACAATCTTGGCGCTGTTTGTCACATATGTCCGTTCGAATATGCAAGACATATCGATGTACCTCTCAATTTCACTTACCCGAACACATTATGATACGAAGATCGAACATTCAATTCATATATATTCTCTCATCAGTTAATTAATTAATTAATATGATGATACTAGAGAAGATATGCATGAAGAAGGCGATGATCCTTGTAGGTGGAAGATAGAATAGAACATTCAGAGCAGAGAGCATTGCTCATGCAAAACAGGCTATTGAAGGAGAAATAATCTGCAGGGAATTGAATGAAAACAGAAACCCACATAACTTTAGTAATGTACCAATATTATAGCATCAGAGCGAGAGGTTGGTCATGTCTACAATGTAGGAGTGAATTGAAGAAGAAGAGAAAGTGGTTGTGTTTGGTGGTCGGCAACTGGTACTTGGTGGTGGGGGATCGGGTTTCGAACATCCGTGAGGATGGTGGGACCCACACAAAACATAATTAATTAAAAAATCGAATTATAACTAACGGGAGTGAGCTTCTTTCACGGCGAGGGGTTAATTGCACGAAAAAACTTTAAGGGAGGGTCCTTATGCACCTAAATAAAGTTCACGGGGATATATGTCCATCGCTGCCAACTTAGGGAGTATTTGTACCTTTTCGCTAAATATCTTCACAATTTATGGAAACTACATATATCTCCTAATACAACCTAATTACTTGCTAAACTAAATCATGTGCCGATCAAATACATTTTAACAATTTTGTGCGACATTCTCATCAATCAACATGTATGTTTTCTTCCACAATCCTAGCTACTCTCTTTTTTTAATACTTTAATTAATTAGACTTGTAGCTTCTTCAATCAACTTTACTACTCATATGAACGCATTAATTTTTTGCGTAATGATATTCGAACATACTGTGGTCAGCCACAAAAGTAATAAAAGGAAAGTTGACTGTAAAAATGGAAATAATCACATTTCCCTCATAGAGTTTATTCTTCCCAATTATGGTATATTTCTATTTTCAAAACCTATATTACCATTTTTAGTGCGTGTGGCTGGCCACAGTGTGTCCGAATATCATTACTCTAATTTTTTATGGTGATTTCAATTATTTTTCATGGTAAAAAATATGACAAATAATTTTTCATAACATTAGAATTGTTATGAAAGTTTTAGTTTTTATTTATTAGATTAGTATTGTGATTGTCATACAAGCTCTGTAAGTCTGTAAATGAATTCTCGAAAGCTATATTGAAGTTAGAGAAATATTGGTTACGAAAAGAAGTTAGAGAAATAAATATTGTGATAAAGTGGTGGTAGCAGGAGGTTTTTGTCTTCTACAACTTAATCGAGCTATTAAAAATAGAGAGAGAAATATGAAAGATGATGCAAAGAGAGAAAATAAATATTAAAGTCATGAACAACGAATTGTGGCCCAAAAATTGTTAGAAAGTTTTTGATCAGTCGCGTGATTAGTTTAGCAAATAATTAGATTGTATTAGTTTATATTAGGAGATATATATTATTTCCATAAATTGTGGAGCACAAAAACTTCCATTCATTAGTGCATAGAGTGAGATAGGTCGGATTTGAGCCGCGCAATTGGCTTGCGCTCGAATTGAAAAAAAAAAATACCTGCCTTCACTGACTATAAAATTATTGCCATTGATTTTTAAAAAATGCTACTAGCGCAGCTGGTAGGTAGATTGCCTTCTTGCGCTACTTCTCACCCAGGTTTGACTCTTGGCGGGTGCAGATTTTATTTCCTTTCTTTTTTTAACTCCAAATGTCCAAATCGCATTTGCAGACCTATTTCCTTTTTCTATTTTTTATTTCAAAAAACCTCCTTACCTATTACGACACTCCAAAGTGAGTGTCCTAATATCATTTTTAAAGTACGTTTTCTTTTTCTTTTTTTTTTGTTTTTTCAATTTTTTTTAAATTAATCATTCTTCTATATTTTTTTAATTAATCATTCCCAATTATGATTTATTTTAATCTTCAATTATTATTTATTAATTTGTAATTAGGATTTGAAATATTGAAATATAAATTTTCTTCCCTTATTTTTATTTCTTTTTTTAATTTATACACAACCAATCATGCACTTTTATACAATTATCCATATTTGGTCAAGTAATTGTTGTCGTAAGAAAGAGTAAATTATAATGTTTTAAAAATATTACTTTTCTTAACGATAATGTTTACTTTTATTCACGACAATATGTAATTTTACTTATTTGGTCAAGTAATTATTGTCGTAATTAAAAGTAATTATTGATATGAAGAAAAGTAATGTTTCAAAAATATTACTTTTCTTGACGACGATTGTTTCTTTTGTTCACGAGAACGTGTACTTTTAGTGATTTGGTCAAGTAATCATTATCGTGATAAAAAGTAATTATTGATAAGAATGAAGGTAAAATTTCAAAGTTATTACATTTTTTAAGGAAAATGTTTATGTTTGTTCACCAAAACATGTATTTTTAGTAATTTGGTCAAGTAATTATTATCTTGATAAAAAATAATTATTAACATGAAAAAGGTAATATTTTAAAAAGTTAATTCATCTAAAAATTTGAAAATAAAAATGATTAATCAAGAAAAAAATTAAAATAAATTTGAAAAAAAAAATGAAAAATTGCTTTTAAGAAAGAAAACACGTTGACATTGTATACATATATTTAAATATGCTAATAATGTTAAAGATTTAGGCATAGCCTGACAGTTAAGTTGTTGGCCTCTCAAATGAGAGACCCAAGTTCAATTCTCAATAACAACACATTCCTCTAGCATTTTATAAAAAAGTTGTCTAATTAATTTAAAAAAAACACGCTCATAGCAGGAATCAAACACGCAACCTTGAACGTTGAAGGAGAGGCCTCAACCGTTGGGCTGTATAGATTTGATTACGACTTTTATATATCTATATAATCAAGCGTAGATTTTGAAAAGAAAAATTATTCCTCAAGCATTTTTTAAAAAAGTTGTCTAATTAATATAAAAACACACGCTCATAGCAGGAATCGAACACGCAACCTTGAATGTTGAAGGAGGGGCCTCAACTATTGGGCTGTATAGATTTGATTACATTGATTATTACGACTTTTATATATCTATATAATCAAGCGTAGACTTAAAAAAAAAAAAAATTAGCGCGGGTTGGGCCGCCGGGTAGGGTTTCCTGGTCGGCTCACGCGTCTCACACTGTGCATCTATGCACTGAAGTCCGCCCCATTGTGGAGATACTTATTAAGTGATTAAATTAGAGTTATTTAAGTTGTTTGACTTCTCAATCCACGTGGCACTGACGCATCATCAGTGTGCACATTAACAGTGTCCACAGTGAGTAAGGGAGCAAAAGTGTACCTTATCCACTGCTTTTTACTATTAATTAGTCAACCACAAAAAAAGAGGAATTTCATTTTCTGCTTTTGGTTTCTAAAATAAATAAAATACTCCCTCCGTCGAAGAAATGATTGCCATATTGTGGACGACACATGTTTTAAAAAAATGGTAGGTAGTAGTGAATTATAGTGGGAATTGTTGTGAGTAGAGTAAGGGTCCCACAATAAATGTGAGTGGAGTAGCAAAAATGGCAACCATTTTGTGGACAAACTTAAGTAGCAAAAGTGGCAACCATTTCATGGACGGAGGGAGTAATACATTATCTGCGAGAGGAGTTTCCGCCCTAAAATTGATGTATTCCTAAAAGAAAAAATGAAAACAAGAAAAAAGAAATGTTGAAAATATTTTAAACTTTAGAATGTACTGTTGTAGAAATAATAGAGCATGATGTTTTCTTAGGCCATTAACTTATAGTGGGTTGTATTTTTAGGCTACTTTTTCTTCGGCTGGCAATTATAGGACACTTTTTAAAAAATTGAATATTTTTAGGACAAAATTCAGCTTGAATGGGCTAAAAATCATGTGGCATCGTTACTCGAGCCCGAAGCTTATGTGGTTGCCACCTAACTCGTCTGATCAGCAAAAATGTCGTTGCTCTGTTCCACACTTCACTTCCCCGAAACGAACAAATACAACAAGTTGTGATATAATCAAATTAAATTTAAAATAATCAAATTGAAGCTAATAATAATAATAATAATAATAATAATAATAATAATAATAATAATAATAAACTAAACTTCGAATATGAACAATAAATCCTCTCCTCATGATCATCTTTCTTATCAGTTTCTTGGACACATAATCATCATTTGGGTGCTTACTTGCTGAGTTGTTCATATTCATTTTTTTTTTATATTTCTTTGTGATTAGCTTTAATTTGATTATATCACAAATTTGTAAGCTGCATTTTTGCATTTCGGGGAAGTGAATTGTGGAGAGGAGCACCGCTATTTACTAGTGAAACATTTTTGTTGATTAGGCGAGTTAGATAGCAGCCACATAAGTTTCGGGCTCGATTAAAGGTGCCACGTGAGTTTTAGCCTATTCGGGCTTAATTTTTTCCTACAAATGTTCAATTTTTCAAAAAGCGTCCTATTATTATCAGCTCGAAAAAAACGACCTAAAAATACAATCCAATATAAATTAATGGCCTAAAATAACATCCTGCTCAAATAATATAACCTTTTTATCTTGGCCTCTAATGAATGTTACAAAAATGTCTTCATCTTCAACTATTCATACAGATGTCAAAATTAGTCTGCTCAATCCGATAAGACAACTAAGTATTTTTTAGGCTTCGTACCTAATTTTTTTCCCTCAGGTCTTGGAGCATTCACATCAAGGGGTTCATCCGCCAGCTTGAGTTGGCCTTGGCGATGAGCCCCCGATAACGAGCCGCCCCCAAATGAGTCGGGCTCATCTCATAGAACGGGACTCAAGCATGTTTTTGTGTGGCATGTACAATGCATGCGCCTATTTTAAAAAATTAAAAAAAAAATTTGAATTTCAAACTGCCAACGGCTAGCTCGTCGGAAACCGCCACAACGAGTGGCCAGTGCCGACAAAAGCAATTTTTTTTAATTCCTTATTTTCAACAATAAATACACCTACCCACTTCCCATTTTCTATACCAATCCTCTACAATTCATCTTCATTTCTCATTCCTCCTCTATAAACTGACTTCCTTTTACTCTTCTTCCTCGTCTTCTTCATCATCCAATGTCGAGACCAAACATATTGTCCAAATTGTTCAAAATGTTCAAACAATCATCACCTAATATTTCATGAACCAACCACCCCAAAGAGCTCAATCGACGAGGGGCTTTGTGTATCACGATCATGAGGCCGCCCATCAACGGATGTCGAACGAACCATTGGATTGCTCCAGGCTCGGTGGGGAGTCATTAGAGCTCCAGGCCGCCCATGGTTGAAGAACATCTCAGAGATATCGTGATCGCGTGCATCATCATGCACAACATGATTACAGAAGATGAAAGAGAAAGTGTGCCTGATTGGAGAGATGACAATGCCATAAACCCGTCCAGCAGGCCCTCTGTGCCTGACAATTACTCCCGCCTTCTTTCAAAGACTATTTGGCGAGGGATTCGGCTCTCAGAGATAGATGAAGAGCTATAATTCTTCAAGCGGTTTTTGATCGAGCATATTGGGGCGTGATTCGAACTAATAGGACCGACACAGAATTTTCTATATTCTTATTAGATGATTTATGTTTTTTTTCCTAGTCGTGTATTTTCTTATTCATGTTTAATGTAATCTCATTTCATTTCAATTAAATGAAATTTTCAAATTTAAATTAAATCAAAATCCAAAAATCAAAACTAATTCATATGAGTCATCTTATGAGTCTCATTAATGTCACAACAAGCTCATCTGTGGGCCCTCAGTATTGGTTGAGCCTCAAGTAGCTTCAACCAATGTTAATGCTCTTACGGTAGATCTTTGATCGGAAATTAAAGCTTTTATAACCCCATTTGGTCGAGGCGATGTTACCATATTTAAACGCGTCAAAATTTCTGGTATTCTATTTTGGCCCTTGTTGAATCCTGCCCGTTCTCATAATTTTGATAGCTCTAATAATTTATAAGTTGAAGCACAATATTTTAATGTTTTAACTAAATTAGTATAATTAACGTGTACTCGCACGTTAAAAACAATAATTATTACAAAATTCAAGATAAAGCTTATGACTCACACTAATTAGCCATTTGATTTTAGAGTCAAAGTATAATACACAAATCTTATCAAGTGCTTACTCTGAAAAAGAAACTATTCTCTCCAAGTAGATTAATATTCCTGTTTTGCATTCGTTGCATGAAGAAAACACATTCTAAAAAAATTATACATTATTGTCATTGTCTAATTTTAAAATCATTTATCTATGTCAATTCATCATTCTATTAATTAAGAACATACAATTAGTTTCAATCTCTTCATGTCGTTGTAGCTGGTTTTAACTACAACACAATATAGACTATATAAATGCATGCTTATATTAAAATGAAAGAAGAATGTAGAGCAAATTAAATTTCGTCCATATCTTTAAGCAGAAGAATACTTGTTGTCAACTTATCATACTCACACAATTATTTTGTTTCTATCTCTGCTTATAAGAATGTTTATAAAATTGTCTAGTCATGTAAAGTAACAAAATATGGTGTCGCATAATCATATATTTTCAACTTCTAATAACATAGAACAAAGAAAAATGTAGCTATCTTCATAATCCTTAGACATAAATAAATCATTCATCTCATACAATGAATATCATGTTGATCTTCCTAAAGTAAAAAAAAAGAATAAATCCTAAAGATTTCACTTTTTTTTGTTCTTTCAAACTTAAACTCATTAAATCAAATTTTGAACGATCATACAACACAATCCAAAAGAAAAAGTTTTATCAATAACAAACAAAGTCGAAAAAAGAAAAAAAAACTTATCTTAAAAAGTGAAACCACGAATAGTTCGATCCTAAAGATATATGGTTGTTCTTCAAATTGTTGCTCTCCTTGAATTAAGAAATTGTGTTAAGAAATTTGGTGAAAAAATTAATTTTTTTAATAAAGTGGCTTTTTTTCATCGTTGCTTTCTTTGCATTAATAAAGTGGCTTCTTCTTGCTTCTGTCGAGAATAAAAAGAATATATTAAAAAAAAATAGTTAAGTATACCACACAAGTATATGTATAGAGAAATTACCTTAATATGGTTTATCATGAATATATATACTATACGTTTACGTTTTGAAATATGCAGATGCAGTAGGCCTTTTTGATGGACCATTAGTGGAATAGAATTAGTGCTAAATTTTAGTACCTCAAAAAGATTAAATAATTCACACGGATTGATTGAGCATAAAAAATATTTAAGAATTTTAAGTTGCCCTGTCGGAAGATTGGAGGCAACTTGAAGTTACAAAAGTAAAGAAAAAAGGCTGCATAATAACGTGAGTAAAATTACATATGAAAAAAATAATAAGATTAATATCACATATTAACAAGGATATAAATACATGATAGGTATATTAATAATAGGGAAAACTCTTTATAAATACCTTTTGATAAAAGGTAGAAGTTTTTTACACTATTTTATAAGAGTATAAGTTTTCTATACTAAAATCACTTAAAAGACTAAAATACCCTTACTTTTAATAAACAAATAAGAAAAGACAATTTTTTTTTTAAAAACCCTATCTTGCGGTCCCCTACATTCCTACCCCACCAACATTACTTTATATCTCTCTCTCTCTCCCTCAACCACCAATACACACACACACGACGGCGGCCACACACACACACACACACACACACGACGACAATATGAGTGATCAATCCGACCACGATGGGGAGTCAAGGGCGTCGGCATCTACCTCCGGCGAGGAGGAAGTACGACTCGTCATAAACGAACCACCGGTTAGTGCTAAAATTCCACACGAAATTGAATTTTGGGTTTGCAAAATATATGCTTCTAAGTGTGTGTTTATGTTCGATTTATTGAATATGAGAACAATGTACTTGATTTTATGAGCATTAGAAGTGTTATATCTAAGATTTGTTGATAAAAATTGGGATTTGAAGGTGAAAAACGGGCTGTCCACGGTGGGTGTTTATGTACCCACGATGGCACCCATCGTGGAAAGCCCCATCGTGGGCACCCCGTCGTGATTGCCCCGTCGTGGGCAGCCCCATCGTGGGGTAGCCCCGTCGTGGGTTTCCCCGCCGTGGGTTGCCCCATCGTGGGCAGCCCCATCGTGGGTGTCCAGGGACTGTTTTATAGGCTTTGGGTTTTGTGATTTTGTTTGTTTGAATGATCGAACTTCTTTCCTTATAGTTTATGTGTTTATATTGCAGTCCGGTTGTGATTGGATGAGACCTGGATTGCGTCATCATAACAAATTAATAAATATATATTATCGTGAGATCCTATTTAAAGAAATACCGAAGGTATTTTGGCACTTCACGCACAATCCACGACGGTATCAAGAAGTGTATGATGAATTTATGGCGGGAATTGTTGGCCGTTTCATTAAACATAAGAGGCTTGAAAGTACAAATAGTGTCATGCATCATTTATTGGCCCGTCAGTTGAGTGGTAGTGAGATCCCCGCGGATGAGACGTGGTTTCAAATTTTCGGGAGAACCCTCCGCTTCACAGCATGCGACTTTGCGTGCATTACTGGATTGAATTTCGGAAGGACAAATTTTGATCCAAATGCGAGACATCTTCTCCGGCCTGACAGTCTTTTCCATAAAGTATTCAAAGGCCGCAAAACTAAAGTCATAGAAATGCATAATATGTTTAAAGATTTAGAGGTGGGAGACAACCTCGAAGACTATGTGAAGGTAGCTAAGCTCTTACCCTACTACCGATTTTTCCTGTGTCGGGATCATAATATAGATGTCGAGGAATGGGCATGGGCATTAGTTGAGGATCCGGAAAGTTGAGAACAGTTTCCGTGGGGTGATTACACATATCAGGCATTGACTTACTACATCAACAACACCACTAAGAATCCCAACCAATGCGACATTGGAACTTATCACTTTTACGGACCGATTTGGGTTTTACAAATTTGGTCTTACGAGTGTATTCCACTGTTGGGACGGAACTGTGGAACCCGATCAACCACCGTTAGAGTTCCTCGATGTTTTATGTGGACTACGAGATGTCTTAAAGCAGATTTCAGCACCTTCTTCGAGAGAGAGGTAGGTGTCTTGCCTTTATTTTTATAATATTTTATCATTTATATTACATGTTTAATTTGTGATCTAATAATAATTTTACATAAGTTGTTTAGGGTCTTGTCATACATAACGCGATGTCTATTCTTGCAGAAGACATGGACGAGCTGTATTGGTTCAGTCTTGAGTCGGTGTATCATGTACACTGGGAACCTCCGAGAAAATTAACAGAGAAGAATACAGAAAAGGTTTCCTTGAAAAAGGTGAAAAAGAAGGGAAAATTGGCGAAGGCTGCGGAGGTGGAGGGGAAAATAATCAAACCGACCCCATCGGCACAGAAAATCCCAAAACGACGCAGACAAAGCACCACACCACCACCTCCACCAGTAGATACAGCTGAGACAGCAGAGCCGGTCTATCAGAAAAGACCCGAAGATAGAGTGTGTTGTGTCCACGGACGTCCTTGTCCTGACCACGCGAAAGACGACACAGACGACTACTTCGATCGCCGGCTGAGGGCGGTCTTGATGGACGAGTCTGACAAGGGCTTATTTGCTACCTTTTTCCGGAAGCTCTTTGCTCAGGTGAAGGAGTATTTCGGTCCGAGACACAGACGATCTAGGAGCCCTCCACAGCCGTCTGTTGGGAGCCACAGAAGGAGCCTTGAGCCACACCGTCACTCTGCAGAGATTTCTAGCACACACCGGAGGTTTCCGGATTCGCTTCGTCACTCTGCAGCTGCAACTCTACAGGGACAGCACAGTCACCACTCTCCTCACATCCCTGAGCGTACCGAGCAGCCGATGCACTACCTGTTAGGGCAATCATTTGACCTTATACCCCACCAAAGCGAGCCACCTGAGCAGCCGTGGGGGTATCAGCCTGCCCACCAGCAGCAGCCGCCGATGTTCTTCGGCTACAGCAGTAGACGCTGCATCAGTATGACCCTCCGACGTGACAGCCTCTGATGTTTCGACCTCCTATCTGGCAGCAACAGTCAGTGTTTCCAGGCGACGGCAACAGCAGTCACCTTTTTCCTACTGCCGAGTTCACCCCACATGAGCAGCAGATTCCCTACCAACCTGAGTACCAGCAGGAGCAGTCGTTTTTTCCTACTGTGGAGGACACCACACCCGAGCAGCCCAGACGGCAGGTTTCACCTGTTAATATTGAGTGGTCGTCATCCTCTGATGAGGAGTCTGCTGAGCAAGATTACGAATTGGCAGAGCGAGAGAAGGTGCAAGGCCGTCGTAAGACGAGACCGTCTGCCGCCATGCAGACGCCTTACCAAGCCATGACTCAGCAGGCCATGAAGAGGTTGAAGCGTATGTACAGCAGGCATAGAAAATCAGGAGAGGATGCTATAATCACAATTCCGATGCTTGACCATGTTGTTGTGCAATCTGTTTTTGATCGTCTGGAGGATCCTCGACAAATGATGTGGGCAGAGGTACAATTCTATCTTAAATTACAATAATTCAAACTAATTTGTATATTATAACTAACAAAATTAAATAACATTGCAGGAGATAGAGCTGTACCTAAACTATATGAAATTCAAGGTGAGACATTTAGATAGGTTGACAGCTGATGGAGTATATAAGGCAACCACCATTATAGTCGGCACTGGCTTCTATGTAAGTATTTCTCTTCGATTTATGTAAATCTTGATTTCTTGATTATATTAATATTCTTTTTGATTTATGTAATTTTTTGTTGTATTACTAGAATGGTTTGCGAAATGAGTGGGATAAGTTGTTCCCTATTAATGCGCGAGGAGAGAGAAAGAAATTTCCTCCAGGGCTTAGACTACATACTAATTGGCGCGTACCTGATGCTCTTATACAAATGGTTGATGGCACAGAAAGTGAATTAGCAACGACTTGGTGGCAAGCTAACTATGTAAGTTATTATATTTTAAAATAATTTCATATTTGTAGTTTACTATAATTTTTTTTTCAATGTAGTTAAATTGTTAAATTATTCCTTGTCGTGTACAGGTCATAACAGTGTGCAATGTCGGGGGGAATCACTGGGTCATCATACCATTTATTTGAACTTGCTTGTCATTTTTATAAATATTTGAACTTATTTTATATGATATTTGAACTTGTTTGTTTAAGATGTGAGAATGATATTGAAAATAACAGGTGAAAAAAAGACTCCCTGGATGCCCACGATGGCCGAACCCACGATGGGTGCCCACGATGGGCAAACCCACGATGGTGGCCATCGTGGGCAGCCCACGATAGGCAGCCCACGATAGGCAGCCCACGATGGTAGCCATCGTGAGCACGGTGGTGAGCAGCTACTGTGGGCACAAGAACATGTGTGAATTTAATTTTTTGTTCGGTTTCTTCTTCGATTTTGTTGTTTAGTGCTTCTATAATAGCTTATTTTTCAATTTAAAACTACTTACTACATAATCCAAACACCCACACGTGACTTTCATCTAAATCATTAGTAAATCAGGTACTTCGTACTAACGTTGAAGTTAGTGATACATAATCATTATCTGCACATTAATCCCGTCCTCATAAATTATATGATATATTTTGTTAATTCAATGATTAGTATTTCAATTATGTTACATTTCGTGCAAAATATAACTTATACTATACGTACAATGTTGGTGACTATGCAGATAATGATTATGTATCACTAACTTTAACGTTCGTACGAAGTACCTGATTTACTAATGAATTAGATGAAGGTTACGTGTGGGTGTTTGGATTATGTTGTAAAGTAGTTTTAAATTGAAAAATAAGCTATTATAAAAACACTAAACAACAAAATCGAAGAAAGAATCGAACAAAAAATGAAATTCACACATGTTCTTGTGCCCACGGTGGCTGCTTACCACGTGCTCACGATGGCTACCATCATGGGCTGCCCATCGTGGGCTGGCCACCATCGTGGGTTTGCCCATCGTGGGCTTCCCACGATGGCCACCATAGTGGGCTGCCATCGTGGACTGCCCATCTTGGCCACCCATCGTGGGCCGGCCATCGTGGGTATCCAGGGAGTGATGTTTTTTCACCTGCTATTTTAAACCTCATTCAAGTATCACTCACATAACAAGTTCAAATAACATATAAAATAAGTTCAAATATATTAAAATTTAGTTATGCGTTCTCTCCCAATACAAATCATAAATTCATCTTAAACAACAAAAAAAATAACATATTTACGTTTCACGATAGAGACATTTTCTCGCATCATGATCATCAAGACGACAAATGCTACACTTTTTCTTCCGCCGACGCCTTTGCCTTACCTGTTCTGCCTCAGCCTCTTTTGCATCTTCAGGGAGGTTATTCAAGTCAACACCACTGAACGGGATGGATGATGTGCAAGTCTTTTTGTTGTGGCCCCTTCCATGACACCTACCACATACTTGGGGACGTCTCACCCAATTTTCTACTGCGGATCGTGCACGACTATCTTTTGGCCGCCCAGCCTGACGTACCTCATCCATAGGAAGACAAATAATTGCGGAGATCTCTGGAGGCACAACCCACTCATCTGGATGCGGTATTGGGTTAATATGCTCCATATAAGTCTCTCTAAATGTCTCCTGTTTGAAATAACGACTTACAAAATTGTACACAGACAAATCGTTACCTGCACGCCTGTTAAATAAGAAAATGACGACAATTTCAACATATGGAAAGGCTAAGCTAAATGAAAGTTCGTGCAACCAAACAATATTTAGTAATTGAACATGTTACCTTATAGCGGCAACAACATGGCGACATGGAATCAAATCTAAATCCCACGCTCGGCACGTACATGTCGAGATTCTTAAATCAACGTTATAAGAAACATTTCTTTCTTCAACCCTGTAAACATGTGTGGTGGTATTACCTCGAGCTGTAAGGCGGGTACCGTGTTGCACGGATAAAGAAAATTTTTCCAATGCGTCCTCTGTCAACTCATGATCTCTCGATGCAGCTTCTTCTCGATGCTCATCGGTCCATTTCTCTATAATGAAACGGTACATCTCAATCATCGAGTGCACCGGGAGACGCCTCGCCCATAGCATACGAGAGTTCAAACATTCGGCATAATTGGAGGTCAAGAAGTCATAGCGTCGGACCGGACACTTACACTTCGCCCACCTCTCCGGTCCAATGTCAGAAAGCCGTATGTGAGCTCCGTTGGGGCTCACTTAATGCAGTTTAGAGAACAAATCTTCGAACTCTTCGTGACGATTACAATATGCTGCAGCTTGGAAGATAGTGGCTACGTGCTTTAAGTAGGGCGTGAGATTTTTCTGAAGGTGGTGGTAGCACAACCCGTGGAATGCATTCGGGTAGACGGCTCGAACTGTATTCCTAATGCTCAAATGCTGGTCACTCACAATCAGTAAATCATCTGGAGGATTGTAGCATCTACGCAGGTTGGAGAGAAAATATACCCACGACTCATCATTCTCCTTGGGACCGAGGCCAATTGCAAGGGGGAAGACATGGTTGTTCCCATCCAGCGTGACGGCTACAAATAAAATTCCTCGGTTCTTTCCCTTAAGGTGGGTCCCGTCCACTACAAGCACCGGTTGTAGACACTTATCAAACGCTCAAATACTCTGTCTGAGCGCCACAAATAAGTGACATAGAGAGCCCTCGACGGTCATCTCCAAGTCATAAACAGTTCCCGGGTTATGCTGCTTCAACAAATATAGATACGATGGGATCTTCTGATACGACGAGATGTGGTCGCCATACGTATTTTCTATGGCTATGTTTCTCGTCCGGAGAGCAAAACTGTATAGAATGTTAATACCAAAGACTCTACGCATCTCTTCCATCATTTCACTTGGCTTCAACGTAACCGCCTCGCCGGTCAATCTCTTGACAAAATAAAATGCATCAACATCAGAAGATACCGATCGTGCAGCAGCACGATTCAAATCGTGGTGACAGGTGTGATCTAGGGATAACTTAGTAATTCTCCAAATGGTGCGGCCCTCAACAGCACAAATTATAAAGCTGCAATTCTTTCTGCCAGTCTTGCATAGGAAGGTCGTACGATTGCGAGCTGAACGTTTCGATCTACACTCCAAAAAGTTCTCCAGATGATACATTCCAACAGTGATCCTCAAGTCTTTCTTGGACCTAAATAAGGCCCCCACTTCGAGTTCCCCATGCAATGGTGGTGGTTGCTCGACCCACCCTAATCTCCCTGCGCTGTCAGGATCGGGGAATGAAATGATCCAATTGCGCATTGCGCGCAAATGCTCAGTCTCGCGTTCGGACTGATGGTCCGATGTCAAGTTCCGATGACCAAAAACCCTGTCCATTTGTGCCGGCTGTCGCATCCAAGCAATAAAATTAATAGATAGCGAATCAAGCAATTCTTTACGACGATCATATTCTTCGTCTTCGGAGGAACTCGCCTCATCTTTTTCATTTTCGTCGTAGTCACCATCTTCATCCTCATCTTCCTCATCATTTTTATATTGCTCATGCGAGTAGGGCATGCGGTTGTCAATGTCGTGGTGCTCAAATCCGGAGCTGTTACCACCAAAGTTAACCCCGGGGGCGGATGAGCCGCCATAATCAACGTAAACCTCCGGATCGTCTTTCTGTTCAATTAACATACGCAGTAACTCGATATCACTCCGCAATAAAACTTTTACTTTGTATCCGTTGCTCATGTGTGTCAAGTACCACAACGTGTAGTCGTTCGGATTTATATTTCCCAACCCTTCTCCAATAAGTCCAACAAGGCTTGCACGGTTCACTGTGGCACTATCGATGAAGACAAAAAAAGAATCCCCATCTATATAACTCGATCGATCCCAACGACCGCTGTGATGTATCAAACTGCCACGACATCTGAAAAATACAAAATAGCCAACAAATTATAAAAAAATCCGATCGAACACGTTTTTAATGCATCTACTGCCTACCCACGATGGATACACACACGATCGTTGGTTGCCACGGTGGTAACCACCGTGTGTTGCCACCGTGGGCACCTTTTCGCAAACTCACGGTGAGGCAACCCACGATGGACCATCGTGGGTTGCCATCGTGTATAGCCATCGTGGGTGTCCACGGTGGCAACACACGGTGGCAACACACGGTGGCAACCCACTATGGCCATCATTGGTATCCCTATCGTGGGTTGTCATCGTGTATAGCCATCGTGGGTGTCCACGGTGGCAACACACGGTGGTAACCAACTCAGCCATCGTGGATATCTCCATCGTGGGTTGAAAAAATGGGCCCAGAAAATGCAGAATTCTCATACACACGACAGGGATATATTTTTTATGGCTATTTTACTTCTAAAAACGTTCCTAAACATGCAAATATACTCTCTTATGACTAAATATCAACATATAATTCATGTACATGAAAATTTTCTACCATCGTGTGCAAAAATGAGTCCATCGTGGGTATAAAAACTAGTCCAATCATATTTAACGTGGTGAATATAGTTACATACCTTCTTTCTACCCCAAAAACACGAAAACATTCCGTTTGAGCTTTACCTCCTTCTTCTTTTTAACTATCGTGATTTTTTTTCTTAGAGACCCACTTCTCTCTTCTTCTCTATGTCGTTAGTTTCAAGTTCGTGTGTTTGAGAATTTTGCACTACACAATTACATTAGTTGTTGTATGTTTAATGAGAGCAAACAACCTCTCTTCCAAAACATAAATGAGCATTGTTCAAAATTTAATGTCATCAAAGTTGGTGATATTATTTTGGTTTAGGGTTTATTAGAGGAAGAAGAAAGAGAAAGAGAAAGAGAGAGAGAAACCTACGAAAAAAAGTCAATTTTTTATCTTTTTTTATTTGTTTATCAAAAGTAAGGGTATTTTAGTCTTTTAAGTGATTTTGGTATAGAAAACTTATAATCTTATGAATGAGTGCAAAAAACTTGTATGTTTTATAAAAAGGTATTTAAAAATATACATTCTCACTTAATAATATATTTCTTTCACATCATAATATAATATAAGGTAAATAATATATATTATCAATAAGGTAAGTTTGTATTTCTTATAGCATATTATATATTATATTTTATATTACGTTACTGCCTTTAATTTTAATAAGTAGTAAGAATAATTCAAATTTTGTAAAACAAAATTCTTTTTATATAAGTATAGGGAGGTCCATATTATAGAAGACGTGGGGACGTGGGGATATGTTGTTAAAATTTTCACGTCACTTTACTGTATTTTGAGGAGAATTTACACGTCATTTTTGGACTTGCAGAATTAAACTTTTCGGCTTTAGGCCATACTCCATATGTTTACAATCTTACATGGCCACTCTCAGCAAAATATTGTCCATGAGGATAAAATAAGTTCATCCTAATACCAAAGTTTATAAATTCATTTTTCTTACACGAAATTAATTATCCAGTGGTTTTATCAGCAATCTGACCTATTTTAACCTTTGAATTTAAACAATTAGACTATCAAGTCATAAGCTAAAATCAACTTCCTTACACAGCTAGCATATTTATTTTGTGCTCTGATATACTCATCGTAAATCACAAAATTTGTACAATGGGGATTGAAAGATAATTTGAACTCATTTTTTTTTTCTTTTCTTTTCTAATTCGTCCACTCGTACATGCAAGGAATATAATGCTTCATTCCTAACTTCATGTTTAGTTCGTGAAATATATATAATTTACATACATAGTGTTTAAAATAATCCATCCAAATCTAAAGATAATTAATCTCGTGTCAACATCATGATTAAGGATACCACAACAAATTAAAGGCTACTAGCTCTCAACAACTTCGATGTTGCGTGCACCAAAATATTTATTTCGTGCATCTTAACACCATGTTAATCCAATTTGGAATTTTGGTGCAAAACTTAACTTGGTACTGCATCCAATTTGTTGTTGGTGCCTGAGAAATTTTAGAAATATTCTTAATTTGCACATCAATAATCATATGTGCCATAATTTATGCACATAATTACATGATATGACACTTATTTGTCGACAATTTTTTTTTGACAACTTGGGACACTGATGGAGATAAAGTTGCAGCGTTGTTTCTATCAAAATATGATCTGCTTGTCCTTGATGCAGCCAAGGCCTGTGCTCGTTAGAGCCCATATTTTATTTAAATTATTTATTACTTTTTTTTCGTAATTTGTTTTATTGCTTAATTATTTGGTTGAACTTTTAGTATAAATAGGGCTGAAGTTTTATGAGATGGACGATAGGTTTTGAAATGAAATAAACTAGGGGTTTTTGTCCCTTTCATAGTTTGTTCATCTTGAATCAACGGCAACCTAAAAATCATACGCTTCACTACATCAGTTGGTATCAGAGCATTCTAATGATGATGTTCAACACCACCGATTATTTGAATCTACTTGCACTATCAATGGTAAGATTTGTCGCTTTATTGTGGATTCTGGATCTTGTGAAATGTTATTGTTGCAGATGCTGTGAGTAAGTTGTCTTTGGTTTCAGAATCCCACCCTCGTCCATATATCTTAGCATGGCTTCACCAAGGTCATAATGTGACTGTGGATCATCGTGTGTCAGTACCATTTTCTATTGGTTCTAAATATTCTGGCTCTATTTGGTGTGACATATATTGCCAATGGATGCTTGTCATCTTTTATTCTCCAACCGGCCTGCTTTTCTTTGTGAAAAGGCCAATTTAAGTTCAAAGCTACTGCTGATGTTCGTCGTCGTGAGGTTCATTTTGAGGTGGGCAATTTTTTGTGGGCATTATTGCACCGTGATGAATTTCCATCTTATGAGTTTCCTACGTTCTCTTCTCGCCAAGTTGGCCATATGGAGATTGTGGAGCTGATTTCCCCAAATGCATATCGTCTTCGTTTTAATTAATTTTAAGAAGGACTTTTGCATTCTTATGAGATAATTAATTAGATTAATTTGGACCTTAATATAAGTGTATAAATTTTTATTGGGCCGGGATAAATTCTACAGTAATTGGGCCCAATTGATAACACTTTTCTTTTTGAATTGATGCAACCCATCTACTAATTATAGCCCATAATAAGGCCCATACTACACTAACAGAATTTTATATTTAGCCTTTGTGTGTAAAAGAAGATGCCGCACGCAGTGAAATCTTTTCATAAAATCCTGGCAGCCAATTTGTGTGTTAAGAAGAAGATGCACGTCGTTCTTAACCAAGTCATCATAGTGAATTGTGTGTTAAAAAGATGACACACGCCGATCTCAGTCAAATCTCATAGTAATAAAAATCAATGCATATTCCAACCATAACACAAAACCTTACTGATTCACCATTCTCATCACTCCAGTTTTACAACAACATACAAACACAAAACTCTCGATCAAAATGGAGTATCGCTAATCTAGTTGCAGCTTATACCTCTATCTCATTTTCAGCATGTAAGTTATTTGATCTCAACTGAAACTCCTTTTCCTTTTTCACCTGCAAAATCATAATCTGATCATCCTTTTAATTCAATGTTATTGTTAAAACAAGAACATTCAAACCAGAAAAGAAGCTCTACTAGCTATTTAAATATTTCTGCATAAAAAACATGCATTGCATTCCCGAGCCCCAACTCCTTTCACTAAACTAAGGTAACTCCAAACTCTGTTTTTCATTCGTTATACCATCGCTTCCCTAAACCATCAACCATCAACCATCAACCCCAGACATAGGAATTTCCAGTATAAGATTCTACCTCTAAACTTGCTCATATTTCATAAATTTACAACAATCTGCACATGATTAAAGAATGTAGGAATTAAGCGAAAAATTAGGAGCTTGCCTCTGTAAATTCTTGCGTCGAAATCCAACTCTTAGTCTTCTTATTGCACTGTGAGACGATGGCAACGACAATAGCCCTATTGTTGTCCGCGTGCCTCTGCTCGACGTCTATAATAAGGAGTAGGGAAGTGCTGAAGCAACGCCTTTGTTGCGCCTGGCCGTGGCGGCGGCGAGTATTAGTTAACAATCCTGACGGCAGAGAGAATGCGAGGCTGCCGGAAAATCCAAACAAAGAAATAAAACGATTAGGAAATGTTAGAACTAAGGCTTGTTTTAAAATTAAAAGAAATTGAGAATGAGAAGGGTATTGAGGACTCACACGGCGGAGGCAAGAGACGAATCACGCCGGTGTTACTCGTTACCACCAACTGCATGTTTGGCCAAACGAGAAGGTGATGATGGCTTTCCGAACTGCTGCCGTTTGGCCAAACAGGGATTGGCGGTGTTTTTGTTGGTGGCATACGGTGACGGTGCTTTTGGGTGTACAAACGGCGGCAGCGACGACCCCTGCCACCATTGCTGATTTCTGAGGCGGAACAAAGGCGAGACACTGGTGGAACTTTGCCGGAATTTGAGAGATTGAAGCAAAACTAATTTTCAGATTTTTAAATTGGGGATCTAGGGCTTAGAGCAATTACTGCGGGAGTCGAGGAGGGGGGGGGTGTCGAAGGTGGTGTCGAGTGGATCGACACACCCCCCCACTCGACACACCCCTATGTGGAGCCATAGTGGGCGATCGACACACTCCTATGTCCAGGGGTGTGTCGATGGTGGAGTCGAATTTTCGACACTCTACTCGACTCCATGATGATGCAATATGGGGACACTTGTCGTGTCCCCATTAGTCCCTTATTATTATTTTTTTTTTGATTTTTTCGTTAAAAATTAAAAAAAATAACCGTTATTTTTTTCTTTTCTCCAACGTATACATTTCCATCTCCAACGTCTATATCCCATTTTTTCCTTATATATACCCCTTCATCTCATTCATTCTCCACACAACCTAATTTCTCCATCCATTCTTTTCCCAAAAAATTTTCATTCTTTCAATTTATTTTGTGCAAAAAAATGGCTGAAGAGGGATTCAATTCGTGGTACTCGCAAACTTTTGGTTCAATCCCACCGAACCAATCTCCCAATCCGGCGAATCCAACCTCCAATCCGGCGAATCCAACCTCCCAATTCTCCTCTTCTTCCGGTTTCGGGCAATACTCGGCCCCTGCAGGGTTTGCAGCATTTTTGCACACGCCGAGCTTCTCTCAATTTCCCCCGTCGTCGGGTTTCTCCCAATTCCCTCCGGCGACTGGGTACTCGCCGTTCTCACAGCCGCAGGGGTACGGCCAATTCCCCCCCTCGCCTGGATTCTCACAGATGCCTGGTTTCTCTCAAGTTCCTCCATCTTACGGCTTCTCTCAGTCGCCGGGTTTCTCGCCTGCACCGGGCTTCTCGCCTGCGCCGGGCTTCTCGCAGTCGCTGGGCTTCTCGCCTACGTCGGGCTTCTCACAGTCGCCGGGGTTCTCTCAAGTACGGGCGACATCCGAGTACTCCCAATTCTCGCAGCCGCCAGCGGGTACGGCTCGACTCAGACGATTCAACCTCAACGACGACGACGATCATGTTGAGGTGGAGGAAGACGAAGAGGAAGAGGCGTACGACGACTCCCACGAAGAGGAATCGGACGAACGTGAGCAAACACCACCGCCCCCGCCCCGCCGCAAGGGGAAAGCTATCGCGACCTCGAGCACGGCCACTTCTCCAGCCAAGGGGAAGGGAAAGCCACGCCACAAGGGGAAAGCTGCCGCGGCCTCATCTGACGAGCCAAATAAGCCACTTCGAGGTCCTAACTACTCGGCCGGTGAGATTGAATACCTCGCAAAGTTATACACTGACTACGGGATGGACGCGATCACCAGCAACTATCAAACATTAAACGCGTTCCGGGACAAAATAATGACCCAGTTCAACGCGTTCATGTATCCCGCCTACCCAAGAGAAAAGAGTGCGACGAAGAGCGCATGGGGCCGCGCCAAGAAAGAGATCCAGCACTTCGCCGACATCTATATCCAAGAAGAAAGGGAGCTCGGAAGCGGGGAGAACGACCTCGACCTGTACAAAAGGGCCCACGATCTGTTCCTCGCCAAGTACGGGAAACCGTTCCAGTATAGGGCTGCGTGGGAGCTCTTGAGGCATGTCCCGAGTTTCACCAACCTTACGAAGACAACTGCTCCAAAGCGGACGAAGATAAATGAATCCGGCGAGTATACTTCGTCTGCTAGCGGCACCGCATCCACCACATCCGCGAGCGATGCAAACACTCTGCAGGTTCGACCCCAAGGAGTGAAAGCGGCGAAGAAGGGGAGGAAGGGCAAAAATGCGATACGGGAGCAGACGGTACAAGAGTTGTCATCCATCAACTAGCAATCGAGGGAAGAGTGGGCGTTGGGCGTCTATCTCATGGACACGTCGAATATGAGTCCCGATCGAAAGGCGAGGTACGCAAATGTTCGCCGCAAACATGCAAAGGAATTCGGTTGGGAGGAGTAGTTGTACTATTTTTTTAAAATAATTATTGTAATGTTGCACTTTTTAATTATTGTATTTTTTTTAAATTAGTGTATGTTTTAGTTTTTTTAAATTCAATAAAAATGTCATTTATTTATTTCTGAATTTAATTAGTTAATTTTTATAATATTTATTACAAATAAAAAAAAACAACAAAATAAAATATTTTCAATCATTAAAATCACGCTTCCCAGTGCTTAGACCTAGGTCTTACTCAACCCCATTGTAGTGGGAAAATCAACCTATGTCTAACTAAATACCACCAATCATTAAAATCACGCTTCCCAGTGCTTCAACCTACGTCTAACTAAATACCCGTAGTAAGTGCTCTTATAAATTGGGGGTTTTAGTAGAACTCGAACATGCTGGTGGAGAAGGCGCGACGGTGGCACACCCGGCGGATATATCTCGCTAGAGAAGGAAGGGAACAACAATTTTGCTGCTGCTGAATAGAGAGAAAAGGAATGAAAGTGAACTAAAGAAGCCGCAGATTCAAAAGAGGGAAGGATGAAGGGCAACGAGGGTTGGGATGGTGTTGATGGCGGTGAACTGCGGAAACTAGCCGGAGAAGAGAGTGACGAGTGTTGTTGCAGATGAGTTCACAGAGATAGAAGGGAGTCGAGGGAGAGAGAGAGTGAGGAAGATAATCTCATGTTTTTTTAGGCAACCTCCGCTATTTTCGGTGCACACTGAGTAAACTCCGGCCCCTCCAACCTATTGTGCAGTAGCCATAATCTCATGTTTTGAGTTTATGAGAGAGAGTTACCGTTGCTTGTTTTATATAAAGAAAGAAAATGAAATGTTATTTGAATTTATTTGTTTAATATAAGTGGGCCCTTTTAAAATAAAAATTAATTATTGAAATTTGATTAATGGGCCAAATCAGGCTAATTGTTAATTAATAAATTAAGCTGGTTTGGGCTTTACTAAATTAAATTGGGCTTCGGATTAATGGCCTGACGAGAGAGAAGAAATCTGAAAGTCGAGTGTGACCCACCACCCTACACCAAAATGAGCATAACTTCCTGCTCGTTCAATATTTTCAAGATTCGTAAATTGGACAGTAAAATAGACTTCCCTAGCAAGTTTATGATAAGCCCCAACTTTATATCTTCATATATGAAGTCAATTCACGTCTTTTCTGCTGCAAATGCTTTAATCTTCTATTGCCTTGTTATTTATAAGTTATTCGAATACATGAATCCCTCAACTTAGTTTATTCTATTCGAACAATCATTTGTGATTGTTTTTCTCATATTAATCTAAATACCACATTGTCTTATTTGTGCAAAACAATGTCTTCTCCTTGTTTTCAATGATAATTCCCTTTCTTCCCCGCTTCTTATCTCCCACCCCGAGTCACGCCCCGATTTAGCCTTCTTTAGGCATTTGGGGCTGTGACAGGTATTCATCTTGAATCAACGATGCCACCTACACATCGTACGCACTACATCAGACACTTATTTTGACGATGGAAGGAGTATAAATTAAGGGTAATTTTAAATACAACCCACATTTTACACTTTATAGCCCCAAAAATAATAATAAATATATTACTAAATATGTTGTTTTGTCCTTAAAGCCATAAGTTAATAAAACTCAATTAAAAATTAAAGATTTTAATTGCATATTTCTCTTAATTTCCAAACGTTTAATTAAATTATTTTGCATTATTTAGATTTATTAATTCATACTCCATCACTTAAAACCTATCAGGAAAAAAAATAAGAAATACTGGAACCATATAGCCCCCATTTTATTGAATCCATTATCTAGTTCTTCACCAAATTGACGGAACTTAGGACATTGAGGAGAACAAAAAATCAGATTTCACAATATGATATATCAAATATCTAATATCTCATCCAATTCGTTGGTATAAGAAAACAAATCAAAATATAAAATCAAGTTGTCCAAGAATCTAGCAGTACACAAGCAAACTTTGTCTTTGTTTATGGTTGAATGGATGATTCTCCTAAAAAAATCCATCCAGCTCCAGCCCATCGGACAATCCCACAGACCAAGAGAAGAAAGAACACCCAATTCTCAACAGTAGAATTGTAGAGAACTAACAGATCCCAAGAATAACCAATTCATGACATTTCCGAATTCTAGATGGAAACTGTCTTATTGGAGGATCTGGGGCTATATCGAAGAGTAATCATTAAATCTAACACTAAGATAAGAATTTTAGATAATAGTTTTATTTAATTTTAGTAGTGTGGCTAAGGGGGCGTAACAGAGGAGTTTAATCAGTTTTAGAGGCTGTAGGATTTAACTAGTAAAATGAAGTACTCCCTCTATCCACGAAATGGTTGCTATTTTTGCCATTTAAGTTTGTCCACAAAATGGTTGTCACTTTTGCTACTCCACTCACATTTATTGTGGGACCCTTACTCCACTCACAATAATACTCATCATAATTCAATACTACCTACCATTTTCTTAAAACTCGTGTTGTCCAAAATGTGACAACCATTTTGTGGACGGAGGGAGTATAGTTTCTTTATTAAATGAATTAGGGGCTGTAGAGACTAAAATGGGGCTATGTTTAAAATTACTAATGGTCTCGGTAACGAGTATCTGGTGTAGGGGGGAATACACCACTAACAATTTTGGTTTTTAATTTTTTTTTACTGAGTAAATTGCTCAGTTCAGTTGGCTCAACAACTGGGAAAGTCAGTGAGAGTTGCTCTAAAACTGAGGTGGTCAGTTGGAGCTGATCACACAGTTGGATGCACGACTGACTTCTTGGACTGAGGGTCAGCTGTGTAGTCCAACTGAGGTTTCAAAGAGTTTAGCATTTGCGGAAGTTGGTGGAAAGTTAAGCTAGTTACTAAAACTGAAACCTTTGTGAAAACGAGGAAGATCAAGTTCCCAAAGTTAGTGCAGTTTGTATGCTGGGTCAGTTGGTTAGGTAACTGAATGAAAAATACTGAATATAATTACAGAAAGTAAAGGACACAGTATTTTAATGTGGTTCAGATATTGACCTCCTACGTCCATGACTTCCTTTTCGGGGAAGTAATCCAGTAGATAAGCTTAGGCGTGCTTATCAAACGTTCCACTTGGTTTCCGGGTACTAAGCAACCTAACCAGTTCGATTACGGGTTCACAAGACCTTACAATACTTTTACGGGCAAGTGTATAGCCTGGGTTTAGATTACGGGTTCTAAGGAGACCTAGTCTTAGATTGCTGGTTCTAAGGGACCTAGTCTTTGATTGCGGGTTCAATGGGACCTGGTCTTTGATTGCGAGTTCAAAGGAACTTAGTGACTTTTATTGCAGGTTCAAAGTCGGACCTGAAGTTTGGGGGTTGGTGGATTTTCCAACTATGAAGCCTTCTACACAGAGAGAAGTCGAGGCTTCATCCTAAGGCTTAAAGACTCGATCATTTGAGAGAGAGTCTGCTTGGACAAGTTATGCAAGAACCTATACTCTAGACTCGATCAAAGAAGGTGCTTTTTGAGAGGCTAGATGGAAGAACAGGAGGAGGGATGGACACTCGACTTCTACTGATCTTCAACTGAGGTCTTCTTGCTGGAGAGTGTGGCGGTATGTTGATGTTGTTACCTCACCATGCGTGATTCAATCTGGGACTTAATCTTCTTTTCTCTCTTCTCTCTCTTGGCTCTTGCGCACCGAGCTTTGATGTGGAGACCTCTATTTATAGAGGAAGATCTAACTAGCCGTTGGAAAGAGCCATTTGATCTTTGCCAAAATCATGACACTCTATCTGCTTTTCTGGACACTTTCCTAAAATGGCAACTATGACCTTCGCTATATGCGCGTCTCTGTTGTCGGTCCATTTATAGTAAAAACTCCAGCTGACTTGTGCTTCCGAGTAGATTTAAATTTGGACTTCAATTCTTCTGCCTTTAACGTCTTCAAAGTCTTCTCTTCTTAGCTTTGCGACGTCTGACTTCGACACAACTTCTCTTCACGCTTGAGCTGCATGGGTCAGTGTAAGAGTCAACTGAGTTGCTGTCCAACTGAGTCAGTGGTTCAGCTGAGCTTGAGGTTTAACTAAGTTCCTGTTCAGCTGAGTTTGGGTCTCAACTGAGTTCTTCACGAACTGCTTTCTTCAATCCGGCTGACTTCTTCTGCTTGAAACTTGTAAAGATAAAATCCCTACGCTCAAACAGTGACTTCTTCAATCATGACACCCCAACTGATGGCTTTCATCTATTCAGTTGAGGTCAGTTGCATTTTGGTATCAATCGAAACCTTTACTAATTTTCCAACAATTTCTCCCCTTTGGATGATGCCAAAACTCTAAATTGACACCACCTAACTTTCCTAATTGATACCATACAACTGATACCAAAAATACTAAAAGATAAACTCAATTCTAGTCTATAAGAGAAAAGGAGTTAGCACAAGATAAAATATAAAAATTAAAAAGATTAACCTCAAACTTGGACAACGAGATGGTTGTCATCAAGTGAAGTCAATAGCTGAAGACCTTTAATAACCAGCAACTTGTTATTATAGATAACAAATTGGGGAGTGATTACAGTTACAACTGAGTTCTTTCTAAACTACAGTCCTAATATTCTAACCTACTCTAGGGTATTCGTCTTCTTCTCCTTCACCTTCTTCTTCCTTCAAAGAAGGGTCTTCATCTTCAACAAGGCTGGAGGCTGAGATCATCCCTTCTTGTGACCTTTATCAGTCTTTCCTTCAGTAGCCTTGTCTTGATTTTCTTCTTCAGCATAGCTGGTGGCTGACATCAGTTGTGGGTATACGTATTTCAGCATATACCTAAATACCACCTCAAACAAGAGGAGGCAACTGATCCATTGTTAGCCTTCTTCTTCTTCTCAGCCTGTTTTCTCTTTGGTCCTGCATATCCACCTATTTAAGGTGATACCTGCATTTCTTCCCCCTTTTTGGCATTAGCAAAAACAAGATCAAGTACAAGCTTGCGCAGGAGGCATTCCATGATAGACTCGCTAGAGAGCGGAAATCTATGTTTTCTTCAGCATTCGGTGGGAAACTACTCGACTGAAGAGAACTTGTTAACAAGGAATAGCCTTGCACCAAGTAATCTCAGGAGGGAATGCCTAGGGCTGAGCGCGACTTCTGATGGACATGTAACAAATGACATGTTCTGGTGACGTAGGATTGCAGATCTTCAACCCTACATGCAATTGGAAGAACATCTCAGGGAGCTGCATTAGCTGGTTGATACCACGAAGCACCCACATCGTTAGTCGACCTTTGAGGCGTCTGCGCTCATGTAGCCATGAACATAGCGTTTTTGCTGAACCGATTGTTTCACTGATTCAGGGCTTGAGGAAGGAAAGAACTACTTTGCAAAGTAGGAAGGCATATTCTCGATCTGGGTAGGATGTAACAGCCCGACTTCCTGATTGACGGCTGACCCTATAAACCATCACAAGTCCTTTCTAGCGTGCTTTGTCCTTACTCGCACGTTTCCTAGGAGGTCACCCATCCTAGTACTACTCCAAGTCAAGCACGCTTAACTTTGGAGTTCTTCCAGGATATGCACCAGAAAAAAAGATGCATCTTGATAGTATGAGTAGGCCTATCAATTTCTTTAAGCTGTCCTTGAATATGTCATCCCATTCCGACATATTCTCGGAATCTCTTTCGTTCGGGTGTGTTCCGGTTCTTACCTGCATGTAATACCCCGCATTTTCAATAAGCTTAATTTATTTTATATGGCTTATTATTGCTTCTGTTATATGAAATGTTTCAATTTTCTTTATTGGCTCGAATAATTTAGTTCGAACTTGAGGAGTCCGTAGTTGCGCCTCTAGCTATAAGGATAAGTTTTATTTTATAAGATTAGTCTATAAATCTTATCTATGTACGAGTAATAGTTTGGACCAAAATAATTAACTCTAGTATATAATTTTATTTCTTTTGTTTTTTAGTCAATTGACAATCTGTTTTCGGATGAGTAAAAAGAATGGGGGTATTTACTTATTTAATTGTTGTTTTGATAAGGATTATAAATTAAGATTTATAATTATCTAATCCTATACAAATTAAGAGATTTATTTTCATGGGAGTCTATCAAGGCCGTCTTATTTAAATAGAACCACAACCCTAGTTTGCTTTCATTCATTCACGCTAATCTCGATTTTTTTTTCACCGCTCAAAGTTTCAAAGTTCTTTAGTGTTCAACCTTTCAGACTTTGTTCAACTTCTGTTCGGTAAGAAATTTTCAAAGGTTTTGCTGTTACTTTTAATATATGTGGTGAAGATTATTCCATTAACTATCGTACACTTTTATTGGATAAGCAATAATATGAATTTAGATTACTAGCGCACAAAAAAAAAATAAAGTTTTGTTTCTTTTGGGTTTTGTTTTCACCGAGTCACCATGAAAATTTTGAACGAAAGAAAATTTGCATAATTGTGTTTAGGAAGTTCTTTCGTTGGATCATATATTAGATAAGTCATTTATTATTATTATATTATTATTATTGTCTTGTCTTAAGCACCTTACAACTTGAGGGAATATGAAAAAAAAATTAATTATACTTTAAAACTTGTATCTCTAATTTGGGTTAATCTGTTTTCGTGTGTTAGATGACTTAGTAAAGGTGGAGGTCTAGGAAAGAAAAGGAATTGTGAATTAATAGATTGATGCTTTACTAGTATAATCAAATATATGTGTACGTATACAAATAAAAGTAGTGTTTATTGATGAAATCAAGTTTGATTTATTTAACAGAATTCTATTTGTATGTAAAAAGGCATTAGAGTGGGCCTAGTAAAGTATTAAAATATAATATTGGATGTCAGTTTTAATGATTCGAAATTTAGGATTAGTTGATAAGTTTGAATTCGGAATTTTGAATACAGTTTGTCTGAAATATAAATAATTTATTTGCTTTTTTAAAGTAAAATATTTGTTTAATAAATTAGGTGCGGCGCAACTAGCACCCTCGTTCCTTATGTGATAATTTGAAACTTTGTGCTTTACTTTGAGGTGGGTAAAGCTTCTTTTAAACTCTAAAGTTATGATTTGCTACATTAGGTGGGTAAAGTTTCTTCTAAACTCAAGAAAGTGTTTTATGCTTATGGATCAAAGTATTTTAAAAGAGAACAAATGATGTTTGCGAAATGTTTTAAGTTCAACGTGATATATTGTATGGAATGTGTGATGTGAAATGAGAATGATGCAGATAATCGTCTTGAATGCTTCGAGCTCTTGTGGGTTATATGTTTAAGTAATGTCCTGTGTCAGTGATCAGAATATGTCCCTTAACAGTCTTGATGACGAGAGTCAAGTGCTTGTTTTGGTTGAAGAATGTTATGTCCCATATGTGCCTTGATACCAAGAGTCATGTGCATATTATGGTTGAAAAATTATGTTTCACTTCCTGCGATATACACTGTTGGCAAAAGAAAGTAAATGATCCCATGTATGACCCACCACTGAGTACGTTTTGAGAGTACTCACCCCATGTTTTTCAAATGTTTTCAGGTCAGTGAGCATGGAGCTGTGTGGAAGGAAACGGGGTGTTCGTTATTTATTTAATGTTTAAAATTTCTTGTTAGTAATTGATCATCTTAAGTTAGATTCAACAATTTTGGTCAAGTTGAAATTGTGATTGGTGTGTGAACTCTACTTGTTTCTTCGGGAGTAGTCCAAGTATTTCATCGGGAAACACGTCCACAAAATCTCACACTACTGCCACATTCTCTATTCTTGGTTCCTCAGGTGTTGATCCCACTAGATTTACCAAAAATCCTTGACATCCACCTTTCTCCAACATCTTTACAACCTTCATTGCCTATATGATTTTTGGTAACTCTTCAATCTTCGCACCAAAGAAAACGAATTCTTCTACATCTAGGTTTTGCTTAATGAATAAAACTCGAAGCTCTTAAGAGAGAATAAAACTCACGTTTGATTAATGAATAATGTTTGCCCAAAATCATTCATAGCATGCCTTTATATAGGTGAAATTCTAAACCTAGTCTAAGAAGGAAACAACTAATAAATAAAGCCCAACTTAACTAATCCGTTAACAAATCCCATAATGTCAAAAATAACAAGATTAAAAACTAATGGGATGAAAATAAATGAAAATAAATAAATAAAGTCTTTAAGACAAAACAAGTCTTCAAACTCAAGCCCACTCACACATGATAAGGTTAACAAAAGCTGTCCAATTCACCAAGTCCACCATCTCCAATGGGCTTCTTCATCAACTCTTGATCCCAAACTTCTTGAACCAAGCCTGCCAAGTCCTCCTTAAACTTCTTAGCTCGTGCTCTTGTAATTGGACCAACAGGAACACGTACCTGATCTTGCACCAACGACGATCATTGGGTTGCATCATTCCCCTCCTCTTGAAGAGGATTTGTCCTCAAATCCAAGGCGTCACCTACATCAAAAGACTCAAATCAGTAACATTAAATGTAGCACTTACATTGTACTCACCGGGTAAGTCCAACTTGTAGGCATTATTATTGATGTGCTCCAAACTTTGAATGGTCCATCATTTCGAGAAAGGAACTTGGATCTCCGCTGCAATGGAAATATATATTCCCTTACTCATATACAGCCATACCCAATCACCGGGTTCAAACACCACTTTGCGATGACCCTTGTTTGCTTGTTTGGTATACTGCTTAGTGCGCCGTTCGATGTTTATCCTTGTCTTCTCATGAATCTGTTTCACAAAATCAACCCTTTTTCGGCCATCAAGATCAGTGTGCTTATGCTTAGGTAAAGGTGACAAATCTAATGGAGTTAAAGGATTAAAACAATAAACAATCTCAAATGGCAAAAACTGAGTAGCAGAATGAATAGAACGATTATTAGCAAACTCAACATGAGGCAAACATTCTTTCCAAGACTTAATATTTTTCCTGATAATAGCTCTAAGTAAAGTAGATAAAGTCCTATTAATTACTTAAGTTTGTCCAGCAGTTTGTGGATGACAAGTAGTAGATCACAAGAGCTTAGTACCTAGCTTATCCCACAAAGTCTTCCAAAAGTAACTCAAGAATTTAGAATCCCTATCAGAAACAATAGTCCTAGGCATACCATGCAAACGAATAACCTCCCTAAAGAATAAATCAGCTATATGAAATGCATCATCAGATTTATGACATGGAATGAAATGTGCCATCTTAGAAAATCTATAAAAAACAACAAAGATTGAATCTTTACCACGCTTAGTTCTAGGCAAACCTAACACAAAGTCCATAGAAATATCAATCCAAGGTGCAGTAGGAATAGGCAGTGGTATATAAAGACCATGTGAATTCACTCTAGACTTAGCTTGCTTACATGTAACACAATGATCACAAATTCTTTCAACATCACGTTTCATATAAGGCCAAAAGAAATGCTCATGCAAAACAGCTAAAGTCTTAGCAATGCCAAAATTCCCCATCAAACCCCCACCATAAGACCCAAGAAATAACAAATTACGTAAAGAGCACTTAGGAACACACAACTTATTCTTACTAAAAAGATAGTTATCATGCCTAAAATACTCTCTACTAGGAGACGTCTCACATGTTCGATAAATCTCACCAAACTCAGCATCATGCTCATATAAATTCTTAATACACTCAAAACCAAGCAACTTAGCATCTAAAGTAGAGATCAAGGCATACCTTCGAGAAAGCGCATCAGCCACAACATTCTCTTTACCTTGCTTGTATTTGATGACGTATGGAAACGTCTCAATGAACTCCATCCATCTTGCATGCCTCTTATTCAACTTGTGTTGCCCCTTCAAATGCTTCAACGACTCATGGTCGGTGTGAATAATAAACTCCTTAGCCCACAAGTAGTGTTGCCACGTTTTGAGGGCTCTCACCAATGCGTACATCTCCTTATCATACGTGGGATAGCTCAACGTCGCTCTACTGAGCTTCTCAATGAAGTACGCCACGGGCCTCCCTTCTTGCATCAAAACTGCACCAATACCAACACCAGAAGCATCACATTTAATCTCAAAAGACTTAGAAAAGTTAGGAATAGATAATACCGGGGAGCGAGTCAATTTATGCTTCAATAGCTGAAATGCCTCTTCTTGCTCCTTCCCCCATTTGAACTCCATATTCTTCTTGATGACTTCGGTTAAAGGTGCTGCCACACTGCTAAAATGAGGCATGAACTGCCGATAAAAACTAGCAAGTCCATGGAAACTTCTAACTTCTCCAACGCTTTTTGGTGTTGACAACTCTTGGATAGCTCGTATCTTCTCTTCATCAACATGTACACCCTATGCACTAACAACAAAACCAAGAAACACAAGTCTATCCGTACTAAAGACACACTTCTTAAGGTTAGCATATAACTTTTCCTTTCTAAGTGCATCCAAAACAACCTTCAAATGCTCAACATGCTCATCATGATTCTTACTATAAATAAGTATATCATCAAAATAAACCACAACAAATCTTCCTATAAAAGCACGCAAAACATGGTTCATAAGTCGCATAAACGTACTCGGTGCATTAGTTAAACCAAAAGGCATAACCAACCACTCAAACAAACAAAGTTTTATTTTAAAAGTAGTTTTCCATTCGTCTCCCTCTTTAATCCTAATCTGATGGTATCCACTATGCAAATCAGTCTTGGAAAACACACAAGCACCATGCAACTCATCAAGCATATCATCTAAACGAGGAATAGAAAATTGATACTTTACCGTGATATTGTTGATGGATCAACAGTCACAACACATTCTCAACGATGTGTCCTTCTTTGGAACGAGCAAAACCGGAACGACACACGGACTCAAACTCTCACGCACGTGCTCATTCGCCATTAAATCCCCGATTTGTTGCTCCAACTCTTTCGTTTTCTTGGGTCTGATCCTATAAGCTGGTCGGTTGGGAAGGACAGCTCCGGGAACAAAATCAATGTGATGCTCTATCCCACAAATTGGTGGTAAACCCCGTGGAATCTCATCGGGAAAGACATCATATAAATCGTGCAAAACAGAACGAATATAAGGGGGTAGGGAAGAGAAATCGTTATCACAAACCAAATTCTCCTTGTACAGCAACACAATCATCGATCTCTCCTCCTTCACAACCCACTTCAAATCGCTCGGTCTAGCCAGAAAAGAATTATGTGCCAATCGGATAACCTTTTTATGGTCGGCCAACTCCGAAGACTTCACATTCTCTGCCTCCTTTTACATTTGCACTTGATCCTCATAATCTTTTTTAGGAGTAAGAGGAATAAGTTATACCTTCTTTTGCTTATATTCAAAGAAGTATTTGTTGGAGAAACCATCATGAGTAACTCGACGCTCAAACTGCCACGACCGCCTCAATAAGATGTGACTCGCTTGCACTGGAATCACGTCACACAACGCCTCATCCTCATACTTCCCAATGCAGAAAGGAACCTTCATTTGCTTCGAAACTTTGATGATGCCGGACTCATTCAGCCACTGCAAATGGTACGGCTTGGGATGCTTCACCACGGGCAGCCCCAATCTATCAACCATAGCTTCACTAGCCACATTTGTGCAACTCTCTCCATCAATAATGACGCTGCACACTTTATCTTGAACATGAAACCTCGTGTGAAAGACGTTCTATCGCTGCTCTCTCTCATCATGTTGAGTTTGGCACTCAAAACCCTCCTAGCTACAAAAAGCTGCCCAACAAGTGGTAAAATCTCCTCAACCTCTTCATCTTCGTCGGAACTCTCCAAGGCTGGCATCTCCAGATCGACCTTCTCATCATCAGTCACCACTTTCTCATCACCTCTCAAGATCATGACTCTTCAGTTCGGACACTCACTCATAATATGCCCGAATCCCTGACACTTGAAACACTTCCTAACCCGATTCCAAATATCAGGAGTCACTGGTTTGGCCGAATTTGCTGAATTCAAAGTCTCTATTCGGTGCTTAAAGAACAGCTTCTTCTCATCTCTCGGCGGTGCCTCCTTTTTCCATTGGTTCCCTTTTGATGAGGAACCACTAGAAGGTGATTGGGATTGCCTCCAATTGGCCAGACTCTGTCTCTAATTGTTGCCTCTTCTCTTAAGCTGATTCTCAATTTTATAGCCATGTGGACCATATCCTCCAACTCAACATAGTGCTGCAACTCTACCTTATCTCGAATATCCCACTGCAAACCAGCTAAGAATCTCGCCATGGTCACCTCTCGTTCCTCCACAATATTGGCTCGAATCATGGCTATATATCTCCATCTCCTTAAAGTATTTATCCACATTTCTACTCCCTTGCTTCAAATTCTACAACTTGTTGTAAAGCTCTAGGTAGTAATGATTTGGCACAAAACGCTTCCTCATCATAACCTTCATATCACGCCAAGTCTCAATAGGTGGCTCATCGTTTCCCCTCCTACTGGTCACCAACTGATCCTACCAAACAAGTGCATAGTCCGAGAATTCTACCGCTGCCAACTTCACCTTCTTGAGCTCTAAATAGTTATGACAATCGAACATGAGCTTCACCTTTCTCTCCCATTCAAGATACAACTCTGGATCATTTTTCCTTTGAAATGAGGGAATGTTCATCTTGATATTGCCTAGATAGTTATCTTGAGCAGTTCTATCGCCGCTTCTATGCCAGCTTCCCTCGTTCTCATCTTCGAACTCTGTATCCTCTACATACTCCTGATGAGACCAAATTTTGTATGATTTTTGAGTCTTATTTTAGGTCTAGATCGAGTCATTTTGTGTATTTTTGTTTGTCTTTAGTGTCTGGGAGGATACATTGTGAAGGCAGGGACGGACCGGGCAAACCATGACAAAACTGGGCAGAAAAAGGCAAGATATGACCAAATTCCACAACAGACATTTTGGGCGTAGATACGAAGCACTTTGGGCGAGGAAATGAAGCTCGCAGCTTGGCCAAAGAAGTAGACATTCAGAACTAAAGCTACTCGCTTCACAACCTGACCAAATCAAGAACTATATGGGATCAAGTCATTTGGGCAAGAGGAGATGTGAAGAGGCCAAGGCGTAAGGCAGAGCACAGAAGAAAGGAAGGAGTGCACGTCTTGGGCATGGAGATCTATGACAGTCCAGCATATTGAGGAAGAGTGTGGAGCAAGAAAGAGATCAACCTACAAGGGAAGAGTGCGGAGTAAGTAAGAGATCAACCTTATCCAAGTAGCAAATAAGGAAGGAATTATTTCCTTCTTTGTCTATGAAGATTCGTCCATATCAATCTTGCTAAATAAGGAAAGTCTCTTGGTCAACAGAAGCTGCTAGAAGGATTGACAACTAGCAGACAGCTCGCCCAAACCTAGCTGCTATCAACTTACCTAATGGCTGAGCCTCCAAGCCCCCCGAATTTCACATCTATAAATACTCCTAGATAGCAAGTCATATGTATCTTCTTTATCTTTGAATCTTTTGAATTTCTTATCTTCCTTAGTCTAGGGGTTTCTTTATTTTGTTTGAGAGTTTGCCCCTTCGGGGGCAAACTAACTTTTGTACTTTGTTACCGGTGATGTTGGTGTCGTTCGGATTAATTTTAGTTCAAGTTCTTTTTTCTATTTCTTTCTTTTTTTTCTTGTTCTTTACTTCATGCCTAGATAGTTACACAAATCTGCGTTTTGGCAAGATGACGCTGCAAAAGCATTAAATCGTGATGTTGATTTGAGCAAGAGGAAAGCTATATATATGTGTGTTCTCGAGGAGTTAGGCTATGATTTAAAAGTAGTATGTTTGTGCCAAGAGTTCATGTGGCCAGTGGGCAATTAAAGGGCGGCAGATTCCTTAAAAGGGAGGTAGCTTAGACCAAAAGGGACCGGAAGAGGTTTGCTTCACGCTTCTTGAGGGCAGCAAATCTCAGGTTGAACTTGGGCGGAGCCGAACGAAGTACGCTGACGCTGGTGTAAAGTCAGAGCGGGATCCTCGTATCTCATAGGGCCAGAACGGGTTCGTTTAGTGCCCAAAGTTGTCTGTCCATACAACACCTCTTTTGTAGGATCCTCGAGGGGTGGGTTGGGCAGGTAAGGAGGATTGTTTAGGGATTCCACTCAATTCTCAGAAGTAAGGACGAGCTGGGCAGATAGTGGCTCTAGGCGTGACAACATGAGAGTAGGACCACGACGCGGTTTGCCTATAACTGTTGACATACATACGTACCATATATTTTTGAATTGATGAAGACGTCTTGTTTATGCAATTGACTCAACACCTAAATTCAGGTTTGTCTTTATCTATTATTTATGTTTTAGATTAGATTCATTTTTCCTGTTTGGCCAAGACGAGTCCGTGCAAACCCCCTAAATCTTTGGATGACCCGTGACCAAAGAGAAAGCTACACCAACTCCTCGTGGGATCGACCTTCTACTTGCTGCTAGCTGATCCTGGTAGTGGGAAATAGGAGAATTATAAATGTGTTTTGTACGTGACTAAACGACGGTCGCATCAACTCCTCATAATCACCACGTCCTCCTCTACCACCACGTCCTCCTCTACCGCCTCGGCCACAATTGGAATTGGTCTCTCTGGACTGAGACTGCTCGATCTGGTAGATCCTATCATGCACCACCTCCATTTCTGATCTTAACATCTTTCCCAACTCTGATTTAACTGCATCCATAAAAAACTTCGTCTTTGGATCAATGGTAGGCTGATCCTCTTTGTCTGCAACCTGCTTATCATCTTTTGACATATTGACATAGAAAACCGTTAGTAAAAACAGAAACCTCACAACCTCACAAGCACTCGTATATCACTCAATAAGGAATCACTCAGCACTCGTGTATCACTCAATTATGGCTTTTTTTCACTCTAATAATCTGACTCTCTCTTGCCCTTTTCCACTCTGATTCTCTCTCAAGGAAATGAATTCTCTCAATCTACCACTTGAGTTCAACACCAACAAACACAACGAAACAAACAAAAGACACAGAAACTGGAAATAAAAACAGAAATGCAAAGAAATAGAAACTGGAGACTAAAAAACGTGCTGCACAGAAATTGCTCCAAACGACTCTACACGACCCAAGGAAAAAAATACTACGAGACTCAACCGAAAAGTCAGAAAAAGTGCAGAAGTTGCCCCAAACGACTCTACATGACCCAAGGAATCATAGGGAAAAATTTGCCCACAACGAATTTCGGAAATTTCTATACTTTTTTTTGTACCCTCTCGGAACGTAGATTCCAAAAATGTCAAGAATGAAACGAAATTCTAAAGTATGCGCCTTTGGCGACCACTTTTAGATGAGACTGGATTTTGGTAGTATAAGGCGTCTAAGAGACGTATTATGGTCTCTTAGGGGCGTATATTATGGCGCTTAAAGTTGGATGAAAATCTCGAATGGTGTGGAAAGATATATGGAAGATATGAAAGGTATATGGAATATATATGAAAAAACTCGGATATGGTAAGATATGGTAGACTCGGATATGGTAAGTTATGGAGATATGGTAAGATATGATGATACATGGACAAATATATATATGGTAAGAAATAAAGATATATGGTAAACTCGGATTTGGACGCGTTTTGGAAATGGAAACGAATCAGAACGATGATTATTATATATTTTTTTCAACACGGAAGGACGAAACGAAACTGGGCAAAAAGACGAAATGAAACTAAACAGAAAAGACGTGACGAAACTGAACAGAAAGACGAAACGTAAATACTCTACCCAAAAAAGAAAAACGAAACATGGATACGAATGTGGCTCCTGATGCCAAAATGATATGATCCTCGATCCCAAACGGAAGACTTAAACGAACAAATGGATGGAAGAATCCCAAAATCTCTAGGGTTATCTCGCGAAGTGAATTAGGCGAACAAAAGTTTCTTAAAACCCTACGTTAGGATGACACAGCAACTCGTGGATGATGATTGACACCTAACGAGGGATGGTTGACTCGTTGATTAGCCGATAATTGAACTCGACTTGGAATAACCAAGAAGAACTCGAAGCTCTCAAGAGAGAATAAAACTCACGTTTGATTAATGAACAATGTCTGCCCAAAATCGTTTATAACAAGCCTTTATATAGGCGAAATTCTAAACCTAGTCTAGGAAGGAAATAACTAGTAAATAAAGCCCAACTTAACTAATCTGCTAACAAAGCCCATAATGTCGAAAATAACAAGACTAAAAACTAATGGGCTGAAAATAAATGAAAATAAATAAATAAAGTCTTCAAGACAAAACAAGTCTTCAAACTCGAGTCCACTCGCACATGATAAGGTTAACAAAACTTGGGCTGTCCAATTCACCAAGTCCACCATCTCCAATGAGCTTCTTCATCAACTCTTGATCCCAAACTTCTTGAACCAAGCCTGCCAAGTCCTCCTTAAACTTCTTAGCTCGTGCTCTTGTAATTGGATCAACAGGAACACGTACCGAATCTTGCACCAACGACGATCCTTGGGCTGCATCAATGTTTATATGATCTTATGTGACTTATGTGTGCATGAGAATGTGAATTGTTGCAATAATTTGCATGAAAAGTCGAAATTCTAGTTTTCGGGTCAAAAATGTAGTTTTTCGTCTTTTAGTGAAAAATTGAAAGTTGTCCATTTTTCGCCAAATTTTAGTGTGTTGTTCGTGATGAGATTTTATGAACTTTGGTATAAGTTTTGAGTTCAATACCGTTTGATTCCAAAGAAGAATGTGTGTGTTAGCCGATTTTCATTAAAAGTACATTGTGTAGTCAGACAACATTTAATGTGGGGACCACAGTCTTAAAAAGGGGACACTTATCCCTCTCTCCTCATGTCCTGCCATGGACACATGTCACTTTCACAATCCACCTTCCTTACTTTGGATGCAAGTTTCAATCTTAGCCTTCCATTTTGCGGATTGAAATCTACTCTTCCATTTTAAACCTAAATGCTCCCTATATAAGATTGTTGGAGACCAAAATTCTCACCCTTTTCTCCTAAATGTCGGCGCCCCTCTTTCTCTCACACATCTCCATTTTCTTCTTCCAAGAATCAAATCTTAGCTCTTGATCCAAGAGAATCCCCCATAGAATTCTTGATTAAAGGTTAGAATCTCTATTTTTCTTCTAGATCTTCATTTCTATGGTGAAAAATTCTTGAAGTCTTCTCTTTCTTTTTTAAGAAAGTTTTCGGCCCTAGCAAGAATTCAAGGAGGTGTTCTTGAATCCTCTTACTCTTTAGGTATGATGTTTCTAGCCCCAAATGAACCTCTTTCATGGATTCAATTGCATGAAATTCTCAAACCCTTGTATCTCTCATCTTGGTCGATTTTTAGGGCTTAAATTAGTGGTTTTTGATTCATGCTATTTATGATGAAATTGAAGAAAGATTTGAGGTTTAAGGAGTTAGATGTATCTATCCATGTGTGAATTTCATGATTTGAAACACCCCTGCTCATTTAAGTGCTATTTTCGAAAGTTTATGGAGTAGAAGGAAGTGAGATTTTTCTGATGATATTTTTATATGCATGAATTGAGCATTGAACCTTGTTCTTGGGTAGATTTGGAGCTTATATGGAATTTTTGAGAATTTTGCATGAATTTATTGAAAGTGCCGAAAATTATGTGGAAGTAAAGATTAGGGCTTTTTGTTTATGAGCTTGTATTGATGAATTGAGGATATATGATTCCTTTATGATGTATTTGAGCATGATTAGAAGTGGTTTGCATGAAATTGAGAAAATATAGCTCTAAGCCCTATGAGAACCGAAAATGTGCATCAATTGAAGTGAGTGTGATTGCTCCACGTATGTTATGATAACATGATGCAATTGTGATTGATAATTTAGACGAGCATGATTAGGACTTATTTGGATTCCTAATTATCATGTTGTCTTGAATGTATGTTGTCATAAGGGACTAAGAAAACTGAAGTTAAGTATGAAGTGATGAAGTAGTAGCATGTTTTGATGAGAAATGAAAGTAAGCATGATGTAGAAGTATTAAGACTTGCTTGATTGTTTTAAAGCATGAATCATTGCAAGTTTTGTGGTCTTAAGAGACCAAGCATGTTGAAGTTATGCATATCATGATAATCTCCAATCACGTATCAATGTAGAAAGTTGTTAAGTAAGTTTAGTAAGTGCAAAGAAGTAGTAGGAATCCTTTGAATTCCTTTGTTGTTAAGATGCCTTCATTAAGATTAAGAAATATCCTTTTAAGATAAAATAAGTTGAAATAATAAGTTCTGTTTCTCGTTTTCCGTTGTTTTATTTTTAAATCAAGTTCGATTGAAGGAACATTCGGAGGAGAAGTGAAGTGAAGACAATGAAAGAAAGCAAGTAAAAAGCTAAGAAAAGCATCTCTTAAGGTGGGCTTTTCTAAATCGAGGACCCTTTGGCCTCAATACATGATAAAACATTTTATAATTGTTTAACTTGCCTTTTTTTCTAAAGTTGTGTGTGATCTGTCTATTAAGAAAGAAGAACAAATTCGGTCTCACACAATGTGAGATATGTGCACAATAGGAATCGTGAGCCTCTGGCCGATTCCAATGATTAGAAGGATGCCTCCTTCTCTTCACTGTTAAAGTAAAGTTGTAGACATCTTTGGATTCACTCACTTATGTTTTTGTCCAGACATCTAAGAAAGAAAATGTTTTGGTGTTTGTCCAAGTTAATTTCTTTATTTAAAACCCTTGGTGCTCAAGCTCAAGTAGCAAGTTTAAACTTATCAAGTTCTTAAAGCAGAAAAGCAAGTTTCTGGCATGTGTTCACTGAGTACTTTGTACTCATGCCCTGCATTGGTTTTCTTAAAATGTGCAGGTAATTTTGGGCTGGATGAGGGCAAGCTCACAGGATTCCCCATTTGTCTCAGTTTTGTCAAGTTTGGGATTTGAGTTTTCATACTCATATCACAACAACTTTATTATTCCGCTGCAAGATTCATTTATTCGATATGGTTGTAACCTTATTATTTTATTTGGGTCTGTAACTTAATCCTTGATGCATGCACCCTGAACCCCTTTGAAGCTTGAACAACTATTGAAACTTGAATCTCTTTCTTCTAACTAAAAATTAGTTTTTGGGCTTCCAACAAGCCTCTTGAAAGTCTTTGATAATATGATTCAATAGTAAAATTTGGCTCGTGGTGTTTGATTTAGAGCCTTAGATCCAAGCATGCTAAGACCTCTTTGATAATCGATTAATCAAGTTCTTTTGTTGTTCAAGATTGAATGCTTAATTTAGCACCAGGTATGCTAGAACTCCTTGATAAACATGAAATCTATTTCCTCAAAGCTTAAAGTCGTGTGATTAATTTAGACCCAAACATGCTAGGAATCTCTCTTATTCTTAATCAAAAGGGAGCCTAGTTAAGAAAAGAGAAAAGTTTAAGTAGACGTCATGATTCACCCATTCTAGTCATCTTCACTCTAGAACCAGCGTAGAATCATGATATGGTTTCAGTCCACCCTTCCAAAAGTAGTAGTTAGGCGGGGTAGGTTGTTACATTTGGTCATTTCATCGACCTTATTCTGAAGTTTGGAGTTGCTTAGTCAATCTCTAGCTGAGGAGTCAGCGAACCGTGAGGGTCTGGCGAACTTGGATCTGCCCGATTCAACTCGTACCGCCACTGGCTTGGCAGCTGAGCTCTGCTTGGTCTGTTCTAGTTTCTGATGCTTGCTCTGCCTCAGTCGAAGGATATCATACTCATTTGCCTTGAGCATGAAGAACAACTTCTCAGTTGTCATCAAACTGAGGTCACTTCGATTTTGATGGACGACTCTGTAGACTGCCCCGTCTTCGCCTAACGTAGAGAGAACTTTCAAGTTCATCTCACGCTGAGAGTATTTGCCCTTTTTAATACTCTCGATGTCCATTAGGACCTCTGTGAATCTTAGCTCCATCTTGTTGATGGACTCCCGTGTTAGCTGAGAGAAGTTCTCGTACTTCTGACAAGCTAAGGTGAACTTGTTCTCGTTTATCTCGTCAGATCCTTCACAGAGTGCAGCTAAGGCTTTCCATATATCTTTTGCGGTGGAGTAATTGATAATTGACGAGCCCTATTTTTGTGCTCTTTTTAATGTTTGTAGAGGTCTAGATAGAGTCTTTTGTTCTTTTGTTTTAGGGGCATGAGTGTCGAGGCCCTATAACCAAGAGACGTGCCCATGCAGTGACTATTCGAGGGCTTGGGATCCAAACCACACACACACACACACATCGAACCAAGTAGAGACTGACTCAAGCACGCCCTCCATATCAGATTTATTTAGTGTTTTATTTCAGTCTTGCTTCTAGTTTATGTTGAGAGTGACCAAAACCAAAACCCAACTTGTGTCCAGTGACATCGAGGTCATCACAGCCTACCTCCCTTGGGTTCGACCATGAATACTTACCCTAACTTTACTTAGTGGTTGATGCGTCTTCGACTTTTGGGCCACTTGGCCATATTTTTCCTATATTTTTGTGTCTTTAGTGTCTGTATAGGGAAGAAAGCAGTTGTTCGTGGGAAGGAAGCTCCGTCCGAGGCAAACAGAGAAAAGATGGTCGAAATGAGCAGTATTGGAGTATTTTCAATCAGCTGCATGAATCTGATTCCCCCAGGAGAAGAACAATACCCTGATGTGAGGCTAACCAACGTATGTAGCCATATGACCACTACCGAGATCATCAGCCAACCGCCGAAGCCAAATAAGGAAAGACGCGTGGAAGAGATTTGCCTGATATTCTGTCGAGCATCTATGTGAAAAAGGATCTGGAAGCCAGTTAATCAACCTCAATCAATCAATCGGTGATTGCCAATTATCAATCCAATCAATCAAAGGATACATCAAGATCAAGCTAAACATGGAAGCAATCAATCATGCCGATACGGTCTGCCAGAGGAGAGTGTTGACGGCCGTCATCTCAGCTATCAAAGTCCAGCAAGTGTGGCTGGCAAAACGTTGGTTACCCCTAGTATTCGATAGCATTCAGCTCAAGAAACACTTTTACTTTCAGTTCATTACATTTTCCACACAAAACAATTTACCAGGTTTCATTTTCAATTCCGTTGTGAAGAACAGATCCAAGGCAGTTTGCCTTAGATAATATCTTAATTTCCGTACTTTGTATTTTATGTTATTGATGTGTTTATTTACTTTCGAGAATATGCATTTCAATATGTGTGAGTAGTTCCCTTTGGTGAGATTTGGGTGAGGGAAATGGTTAATTGTTGATATGTGAAATATTCGTGAGGTATTTGGGCCTTCGAATGGATCCAGTGGTTCCGGAGAGATTTGAGCAGAATTCATGGGCAGCCCTGACCTAACGGGTGATCTCCATTCGGTTAGAGCTCTACTATACCAAGCAAAGGTCATGGTATGACAAACAGCAATGTCCAGTATGCCCATGACCGAGTAGCTGAGCAGCGCCTTCAATGGTATTGTAGATTTGGATGGCGAGGAACGGGCAAGGGGATACTGCGTTCTTCCTCGGTCTTGGGCTTCTTTAACAACTACCCATCAACTGTGACGAGGCATCAAGCCATGGTTATTGACCAAGGGACTCACCTTGCACATCGTAGATATATCGATGACCGATTGGACGCATTACCGAAAATATATATCCCACGAGTTATGTCTACTCTATAGGTGCGGAGCTGGGAAGCTTGAAAGAGAAGGTTGGTGGGGGTCATATTTGGAGAGATCGGGTATGACTACTATCTAAGGAGGAGTGAAGTACCGTCTTGTGACCGGGATGAAGCGTAACCTTCAGACCAAGTGACTATAATGGATTCAACCATCCCAAGTGTGGAGTGTAAACTCTTGAAACGCCTCAATGTCTTTGGGCCATGCCTTGAGTTTGTGCAAAATATGGACGGATCTTCAGTATGCCCATGACCGAATAGACATATCGACACTAATCATGACCTAATTCCAAATCTTACCCCTTTTATATTTAATTGTTTCCAAGTTTAATTTGTGCAGATAAACAGGATTGGACCGTGACAACCAAACTTGTGAACCTGAAGAGTATAGTAGTTCATCACTCTCCATGGGATCGACCCTAGCTTACCGTTTAGACGAGCCAGTCCGGTAGTGGGTATATGAGCGTGTATTGTCCGTTTGGGGCATACACATGTATTTTGATCGTACCACACGACTGATGCATTTCAAATTTGGCGCCGTTACCGGGGAGTGACGTGCAACAATTTTACTCTTCTCATTCTATTTTCCGCTACTAGTGTATGCGTGGAACCCGTCGAGTACAAAGAGCATTGATTTTTTTATCCAAATATTGACCGAACTGAACGACGACTACGCGCAATCGCACGAATAGCGAGACGCGACGCTATGGTGGAACCACAGCAGGTGCAGACCCTTAAACAGTTGGCATACCCAACTAATCTGAATCTCAGACCGAATGGTATCACCTTACCGGTAAACCCTTTCGATCCTGTGCGGTTTGACCTCAAACCAGCATTGATATAGGTCTTACCAAAGTTCAATGGGTACGCTGGGGATGATCCCCACACTCATCTCCAGAACTTTGAAATGATAGTGATGCACCAATGGAATGAAAACTAACAGGAATATGTGAAATTGGTAATCTTTCCATTCTCGTTGGTGGATCGTGCGAGGAGATGGCTATATAATTTACCCCAAGGAAGTGTTACTTCTTGGGCAGAAATGCAATAATGCTTCTTAGAAGAATTCTTTCCAGCAACAAGAGTTGAAAGAATGAGATGGGAAATCAGAAACATCAAACATGATGGGATGGAATCCTTCTATGAGTATTGGACTCGATTTAAGCAGCTTCTGAGTAACTGCCCGTACCATCAGATCACTTCTAAGGATCAAGTTGAAAGCTTTGTAAAAGGCATGTGAAGGAGCGATCGAGGATTGGTGTTAGCTGCATGCAACGGATCATTGATGGCCAAAACTCCCCAAGACATCTTCAAAATACTGGGAGCTATGGCTGAGGAATCAAGAGATGACGGGCATGAGAGGAATATGGAGTTGCCAGCCAAGGAAGAAGATAAAGATAACCTTACCGCATTGAGTAAGGAGATGAGAGAGATCAAGGCACTGCTGAGTGGTTTGACCACACAGAAGAAAGTACGACAGTGTGGCCTCTGTGATGCAACAGGGCGTCAATCTGAGAATTGCCCTAATTTTGGTGAAGACATAATGGATGTAAATGCTATGGAGGGAAACGAAGGATTTCATAGAAAGCATGATCCCTTCTCTAACACTTACAATAAAGGATGGAGGGATCATCCTAAATTCAGATGGAAACAAGATGGTCAACCCCAACAGCATAACACAATCATACCGGGATCTTCTCAACAATATGCCCAGTACCAACAACAACCACAATATCAGAGAGGACCACCACAACAGCAGAATTACCAACAATAGGTTTATCAGCCACCACATCAAAGGCGAGCGCCATGGGAAGAGGCCATTGAGAATATGGCCAAGGAAAGTGAGAAATTTCGAAATGAAGTTCAAGCTGGTATGAATCAGACCAATGTTCAGATTGGTTATTTGGCAAAGGCATTGGCCAAAGTGGAAGAAAATACAGGAAAGCTTCCTCCTCAGGGAATCAATCACAAGGAACAAGCACATGTGATAATAACAGAGATGAAGGATAGGCAAGCTGAGAAAATTTTGGCCGAAGCAGAAGTAAACAGGAAAATGGATGAGGGGACCAGTAATGGGCTTACTGGAGAACAGATTGGTAATGATCTAACCGAACCACCTTATCCGGGCAGATTACGCCAGAAAGCCAAAGAAAAAGAAGCCAGTGAGATGATGAAAATGTTTCAGAAAGTGGAACTTAGTATACCATTATTGGATGCAATCAAACAAATTCCTAAATATCTAAGTTCCTAAAGGATCTCTGTTCGAGGAAGGTTAAAGTGGAAGAAGATGCTCGATATGTGATGGGGAAAAGTGTGTCAGCGGTAATTCAGCAGAAATTACCCCCAAAACCTAAAGATCCTAGAATGTTCACCATTCCTTGCAACATAGCAGGAAGAAATATGGATAAGGCCATGATGGATTGAGGAGCTTCAATAAATGTGATGCCCTTAGCAGTTTTCAATAGGCTGAAGTTGGGAGAACTAAGAAATACCCGAGTGGTCATACAATTGGCAGATCGGTCCAATGCATACCCGGAAGGAGTGATAGAAGATGTATTAATCAAAGTGGGGGAGTTGATCTTTCCTACCGACTTCTATGTGTTAGATACGGGATCAGAGGCAAAAGAAAATTCCATCTTACTGGGTAGACCTTTCATGATGACTGCCAGAACAAAATTAGACATGAAAATGGGCATATTGTCCTGTGAATTCGATGGAGTAGTGGAAAAATTCAATATATATGAAGCTATGAAAAGGAAACTAGAGATAGAGTCTGTAGAGATGATCGACATATTTGAACCTCTGGCGCAAGAACAAAATCTGGAATTCAGTTCTAGTGATACCACAGAAAAAGTGATACAAGCTGGCCTTACCAATCAAGATTCTATTCAAACAAAAGATGTTGAGGTGCGGGAGGCTATCATGGAGCTGTATTCACTCAAAGAGAGCACCTTGGAAGCAGAACTAGAGGTGGACAGAAAGATCGGGGAAATTATTTTGGAAGTGTACTCAGTTGGAGGATCGGCAGAGGGCAAACCAGAACTGTTCTCTTAGTATCAACAGCACGAAAAGTTACTCCCTTCAATTGTGAAGGCACTGTTCTTGGAATTAAAGAAGCTGCCCAAACATCTGCAATACGCTTATTTGGGACCTGAGGAGACTCTTCCAGTAATCATCAGTGCAGATTTAACAGTGTGTAGGAGTAAAATTTGGTCAGGGTCTTACAGGAGAATAGGGAAGCCATCGATTGGACCTTGGCAGACATTAAGGGAATTAGTCCGACCGAATGCATGCACCATATATACTTAGAGGAAAGAGCTCGACCAGTGCGAGACTCATAGAGGAAGGTGAATCCTGTAATGAAGAAAGTGGTACTCAAGGAGATCCTGAAATTTCTAGAGTTAGGGATTATCTTTCCTATCTCTGATAGCCAGTGGGTCAGCCCAGTCTATATCGTACCGAAGAAATCCGGGATACAGGTGGTAGAAAATGCTAAGGAAGAACTGGTTCCAATGAGATTGCAAACTGGATGGAGAGTCTGCATAGATTACAGAAAATTGAACATGGCCACATGAAAGGACCACTTCCCACTACCCTTTTTTGACTAGATGCTCGAACGTCTAGCTGGTAATGCTTATTACTGCTTTTTAGATGGGTACTTGGGATACATGCAAATTTTTGTGGCTCAAGAGGACCAAGAGAAAACAACTTTCACATGCGTTTATGGAACATTTGCCTATCGAAGAATGCCCTTTAGTCTGTGCAATGCACCTGGAACTTTTCAAAAGTGCATGATGAATATTTTTTCTGACCTATTGGAGAATTGCATTGAAGTCTTCATGGATGATTTCACGGTATATGGAGACTCGTTTGACACATGCCTCGATCATTTAGAGCTTGTGTTAAAAAGATGTGTGGAGAAAAGCTTGGTGCTTAATTATGAGAAATGCCACTTTATGATAAGGGAAGGTATAGTGTTGGGACATGTCATTTCCGAAAAGGGGGATCGAAGTGGATAAGGCAAAGATCGATTCTATCGCCAAACTGCCATATCCAACTACGGTCAAGCACATACGGGCGTTCCTTGGTCATGCAGGATTCTACGGACGTTTCATCAAGGACTTCGCAAAAATTGCCCGACCCATGACCAGACTGTTGCAACAAGATGTTCAGTTTGACTTCGACGATGAATGCAAAGAAGCATTCCTGGATCTAAGGAGTAGACTGGTGTCATCCCCTATTATACAGCCCCCAGATTGGGAGATACCTTTCGAAATTATATGTGACGTCAGTAATCATGCGGTTGGAGCTGTACTGGGACAAAAAAAGGGAAAAGAGAGCTACGTCATTTACTACGCTTCAAAGACCCTCAATCCCGCTCAGTACAGTTATACCACGACTGAAAAAGAATTGTTAGCAGTGGTATTTGCTATAGAGAAATTCAGGTCGTATCTTTTGGGCACCAAGGCAATTATATATACCGACCATGCAGCCTTGAAGTATTTAATGGCAAAGAAAGAATCTAAACCACGACTCATTCGATGGATACTACTGCTACAAGAGTTCGACATTGAAATCAGGGATAAGAAAGGAGCTGCTAACCTTGTACAGATCATTTGAGCAAGTTTTTAATGGGCAAGGATGATGGAGAGCCCATAGAAGACACTTTCCCTGATGAAAAGTTGTATGCCGCCTATGCTCAAACAGAGATGGAGTCTCTGTATGCCCTGACCGATAAGGAGTCTGGTATGTAGATATAGCAAATTATTTGATCACAAAAGAAGTTCCATCAGGGAAGACCAAATTTGAAAAGCAAAAACTAGTCACCCAAGCCCGTTCATACTTTTGGAAAGCACCACATTTATGGAAGATAGGAGCAGATCAGGTCATACGGAGGTGTGTTCCTGAAGATGAGCACACCCAGATCTTGGAAATGTGCCATGGTACTTCATGTAGTGGACACTTTGGTGGAAGAAGGATGTCACAGAGAACTTTGGATAGCGGATTCTATTGGCCTTCAGTGTTTGCCGATGCAAGCAAATGGGTACAGGGTTGCCCGAAGTGTCAGATGGTTGGGGGCATTACCGCAAGGGATGAGATGCCTCAAATGCCCATTATGCCCGTGGAAAATTTTGATGTATGGAGAATAGACTTCATGAGACCATTTCCAAAGTCTGGAAATTATGAGTATATATTGGTGGCAGTCGATTATGTATCTAAGTGGGTTGAAGCAAATGCCATAGCAAATAATGATGCTTATACGGTGGCTGAATTCTTGAAAGATCAAGTGTTTAATTGATTTGGAGTTCCGAAAATTCTCATCAGCGACCAAGGATCCCATTTCTGTAATACTACTATTAAGACACTCACTAGGAAGATGGGGGTGAAACACAAAGTAACAACTGCATACCACCCCCAAGCAAATGGACAGGCTGATCAAGGACATACTGAAGAAAGTGGTCTATCCAAACCGGAAGGACTGGAGTAATCATTAGGAGGATGGGTTATGGGCATACCGAACTGCCTACAAAACCCCAATTGGGATGTCACCCTTTTAGCTTGTGTTTGGAAAAAGGTGTCACTTACCTGTGGAAGTGGAACACAAGGCATGAAGAGAAGCTTGGAAGAGAAGGTTGGTAAGGGTCATACTTGGAGAGATCGGGTATGACTACTATCTAAGGAGGAGTGAAGCACGGCCTTGTGACCTGGGTGAAGCGTGACCTTCGGACCAAGTGACTACAAGGGATTCAACCATCCCAAGTGTGGAGTATAAACTCTTGAAACGCCCCAATGTCTTTGGGCCACATCTTGAGTTTATGCAAAACATGGACGGATCTTCAGTATGCCCATGACCGAATACACATATCAATGATAATCATGACCTACCCCAAATCTTACCCCTTTTATATTTGATTGTTTCCAAGTTTAATTTGTGCAGATAAACAGGATTGGATCGTGACAACCAAACTTGTGCACCTAAAGAGTAAAGTAGTTCCTCACTCTCCGTGAGATCGACCCTAGCTTACCGCTAAAACTAGCCAGTCCGGTTGTGGGCATAGGAGCGTGTACTGTCCGTCTGGGGCATACACAAGTATTTTTATCGTACCATACGACGGGTGTGTGTCAGTGGTGGGCATCAGGAAAAATACAAAATTCTTATTTTGACGCGTCCGGGTTTTCGACGATAGATCCGAACGTCGTCAAAATTGGCACCGTTACCGAGGAGGTACCGTTCCAGTGATAATCTCATTTTGTTTAAGCTAACCTCTTTTGTTTCCCCTGTATATGCTTGGTCGTGGTCTTGTAGGTACACCTCGAGGGCATCTTTGGTACTATCCTAAGATCAAGAAACTAGCAAGGAGGCTACAAGCACAAACAAGGAGGGAAAATGAGATAGAGAGGATACGAGATCTGCAAGCTAGAGTTATAGATCCAGATGAGGAACGTGGAGATCTCGAAGAAGGAGATCTAGATCTAGAAGCAAAGAACCCGACTGATGACGAGATGGAAGATAACCATCAAGAGGAGTGTGAGCGCACGATGAGGGAGATAGTGTTCCCCACCAACCTCAACCTGCGACCCATGGGCATAAGGGTGCTTGAGCCCACCAGGAACTGGGAGCTGAAGCATACGTTCATACAAATACTTCTGAAGTTCAGCGCCATTCCTGGTGAGGACCCTCAGAGACATCTACAAGACTTCAAGATGGCGGTCTCGATGGTTCGTACGAAGGGCAATATAGGAGAATTTATTTGGCTAGTGTCTTTCCCCTTTATACTGCATGACAACGCTAGAGCCTGGCTTTATTCTCTGGAGGAAGGGAGTGTGACGACATGGGCACAATTGCAACAAAAATTTCTGGAGAGATACTTCCCAGCTGCACGTATTATGGCTATGAGAAAGGCCATCACGAGCATCAAAATAGGCACTGGGGAGTCTTTTTATAACTATTGGAAAAGATACAAAAAGCTGGTAGCAAAGTGCTCACAACACAACATTTTCACTCATGATTTGGTGCAGAATTTCGTAGGAGGTTTGATGGCCATTGAAAAGTCCGTTATCAATGCATGTTGTGGGCGGAATATTGGAAACAAAGCCCCAAGTGAAGCTTTCAAGTGGCTAGGAGATATGGCTGAAGACTCTCACGATGATGGGGGAGAAACATTCAAGCAGCCTACCATGGAGCCCACGGCAGTAGAAGCCATGATCGATGACTTATGCTCTATTGTGAAGATGCTGGTTAATAACTTGGGCTCACAACAGAAGAAGGTGGTCAAGCCTTGCGGATTCTGCTAAGCCACACACCATGAAACGGATGCTTGCCCCACACTCCTTGTGGAGGATGCGCACTGATACAAGCAGGAAACAACAACCAACAAAGGAGGTTCGAGCCAAATAATCAGTACTACAACCCTGCTTGGAAAAATCATGAGAATCTGAGATGGGGACCCAACCCTGGGCACCAAGAGAACCAACAAGGGCATCAACAACAGTATCAACAGGAGGAGAATGCCAAATTCAAACAAGAGACAAAGAACACCCTCCAAAACCTACAAAATCAAGGGCTAAATGTTGAATGCCATGGCTAGAATGGAGAAGATATGGGGGGAGCTCCCCTCTCAAGTAGAGATACCTCAGAAGGCTTAACTCAATGCAATTGCTTTACGAAGTGAGAAGCCACTTCCTGAGAAGGTCTTCATGCCAGGAACAGAGCCCACGATGGAAGCTGACGAGGGTACAACAACAAAAGGCAAAAAAGAGAAGGAACCAATCGAAGAAAATCTGGTAGAGAAGGAAGTCGAGGTCGAGAAGCCATATGTCAGACCTCCGACAGCTATCATACAGGCCCTTTCCCACATCGATTGGCTAAAGGAAAGAAGGAGAAAGAATTTATGGAAATGTTCAACATATTCATGAAAGTGGAAATTAACCTACTCCTTCTCACTGCACTCAAGACAATGCCTCGTTGTGCCAAGTTCCTGAAGAATCTATGCATGAAGAAAGTGAGGATTCAAGACGATCCAAGGATCATGGCGGGGGAGAATGTGTCTGCAATGATTCAAAGAAAAATACCACAGAAATGCAGAGATCCAGGGATGTTTGTGATCCCTTGTGTAATTGGCAACACACAGATAGATAGGGTGATGTTGGATCTGGGTGCTTCTATCAATGTCATGCCCTTGAGAATGTACAACGAGATGAATATTGGAGCAATGAAGGCCACGAGGGTAGTGATTCAGCTGGCTGACACATCAGTGATATACCCAGAGGGCATTATGGAAGATGTATTGATTAGAGTAGGGGGTCTCATCTTCCCTGCTGATATTTATGTCTTAGATATGGGGAACAATGAGATCAAATTCAGAGGATTACTGCTAGGAAGACCCTTTATGAGGACAACAAGGACCAACATCAATTGCTACTCAGGGAAATTAACTTGTGAATTTGATGGTGAGAAGGTGGAGTTTGATGTCTACAAAGGCACAAAAGATGTCGCCGAGACTGAAGACATAAAAGCGGTGGACTACATAGAGCTATCCCAAGAGCTCCACTGTGGTATGGATGAACATGCAGGGCAACTTCATGATCAATCAGAAGGATTTATGTCAATTGTGGAAGAGGTTTTGAAGCCAGAGATCACGAGATTGGCAAAATTTGGCATGATAAAACCTGTTCCAGAAGGGGAATGGATCAAATGATGCAAGTTAAGAGGTTTGAATGAGGGCAACGAGTGCTACTTCATCAACCTAAATCAACCTGTGGAAGTGCATAGTGACTGCCAAGAAGAAAGGACCGTATGAGGTTGTGGTCCACTATCAAAGTAATGTTGTTGATATCAGGGATTTAAAGTCAGGGAAGTTGTTTATGACAACCAGCCAAAAGCTCCAAACCTACCATGAAGATCCCGACGGAGTAGATGGTGCCCTCACCACTACTCAGCCTCACCACCTTATATGAAGAAGGGGGAAGTCGAGCCCACGACTATAACTAAAGGTGCTCACGAAGAGACAACCTGGTACGAATTTTGTCTTCTTGTTTATTTTTGTTTTTGAGTGAGTTTGTTGTGATAACCTAGGTTGTAGAGAGTGTTATTTTGTGTTGGAGATGGCTAGTCTTTGTGTGTAGGTAGGAGGGCACTGCTATCATTTAGGAGGGCATGAAGATGTGGTTGAGGGATCGAGGGGATTCTGGAAGCGTCTACTGATGTGGATTTTATCAGTAATAATAATAATAATAATAATAATAATAATAATAATAATAATAATAATAATAATAATAATAATATACCCTAAATAACTGCCGCGACCCTTTGTCTCCCCCATTTCAAAATTCAAAATCCCAATACCCTATTTTTAGGCAACCCACAACCCCACTCTCTTGTAACCACCAAAACCTCCGCCCTTAACCTCTCCCTCACCCTCCATAACCAAATCAGAACTCCTGTCCTCAAAGTTTCACCAAATGGCAAGAACCAGAGAAAAACCTGAATCCACCGTCCCAAAAGACCCCCCAGCCAAGAAAACCAGAATTGAAGAGTGATGCCCTCCGCCTTTGCCATAGAGTGATTGCTTACAACTTCTATGGAAATGATAATGCCAGCAACTCCATCACTCAAAAGGAGTTGTATCTGCTGTGGTGCATGGAGACCAAGCGAAAGGTCAACTTTGGGTCCCTGGTGATCACACAGCTGCAGGAGATCAACAAAACCACTAGGAGCAAGATAATGCTCGACTAATTCATCATTGAATTGGCCAAGAGCATGCGCTTGGTGAATGAGGAGAAGATGGAGGTGGCTCCGGAGGAGCTGCTGGATTTAGGATGCTTGCAAAGGATGCAAGACATTGAGATTGGAGAAGGAGGGGTGTACAAGTTTACTTACCCCGAGGTCAAGGAAGTTGTTATGGAGGGCCCGATGACTGCTGCAATGGGCCAGGAGATATTGAATCGCATCCAGGAGGTGGAGAGTGTCGTTGTAGCCAACAACTACATCCTCAAGGAGATCCTTCATGCCCTCAAGGAGTTCAATGAGAGGCAGGAAGCCAGGTACCCTGGGGAGAAGTCTGCTCTCTAGTTTGTGTCCTCCCATTTTTTTTTAGTTTTTAGTAGTTTAGGTTTGTTTTTCTTTTTTGTTGAGTCTGTTTATATATTTTGAGTCTGTTGGATTCCACCACTTTGCTTGCAGCAAAGTGTGCAAGCAAAGTGTGTGGATATGTTGGTTTGTGTATTTTTCTGTGTTTACTTTGATCAGCATGAACTTGTTTCTTTTTATTTTTCTCTTTATTTGTTTTTGTGTTCATTCTATGGGCTTAGATGAATAGGGAAGATGAATGAGTATGTAGCATAAACCTGTGAGATTTTGGCTTCTGCATGCTATATCATGATCTATGCAACATTCCTTTCTTGTGTGATTTTACATTCTCATCTAGGATTCTGCTAGAATTTGTCTACTTGGCTCTTAATAATCTTATAACTATGGGTGTTGATGATTAGAGGATATAGGCATTTCTTTCTATGAGCCTACTTAGCCAAAACATCTATTCCTTGTTAATCCAATTTGAGCCAAATAATTCATTTGAATTAATCTAATAAAAAACCAGAGTTATCATGGTCATTATAATAGGCTTAGAGATCACTAGAAGAAAACCAAAAAGGACTTGTGAGCAGCAAAAGAGAAAAACCACCCTAGTGCTTAAGGCAGAGAAATCCTAAAATTCATATGCAGGTGGTTACTTATAAAAACAAGGGGGGATAGAAAAGAAAAGAAAACGAAGAGAAAGAAATAAAAAGTGAAGCAAGAGGTGTGTTAAGGCCCATAATGCAAAGAGTCAAGTAGGCAGAAAGATCCTGGAGGCCTCCATGAAGTCTATAATGAGCTTTGTCAGTTCTGACAGGGCCACAATATCTTCAACAGTAGCCTCCAACAGCAACAGCACTAGCGTCCAATGGGGAGAGAGCAAAGGACAATGGACTGAAAGTGAAGCTTGACCTACCCAAGGGATGTCAGACTCCATATAAGATTAAAGGGCGGATTTGAAAGGCATGAAAGAAACTACCAACTATGGGGAGCCGCTATATAAAAGCCATCCATCTCCTTCACACGGATCATCGCCAATCATCGCTCATTAACGAAGAACACAACACACACTTCTCTCTCTGTACATTTTAAATCTCAGTACAAACAATACACTCTTTACATTTCCTGTCAAGACCTTTGAGAGGCAAACATTTTATTTTCAGTTTTTAATGTTAGGTATGCTTTGGTTTATTTCTTTCGCTGTTTGTTCTTTTCTCCTTATGTCTAGATAAGTTGTTTGTGCTTAGGTTGGTTGAGATGCGATGAGATGTGAGTATTGTGTGTGAGAGAGGTGAGACTGGAAGCTGGCCGGAGAGATGCTGGTCACGTTCCCGACGTGCTGGGATTGATTCCAAAGTGGTGGAGTCTCCACAACCCCTGCGGTGGCCAACAGAGAAGCGGCGGAGGAAAAATCCCTCACAATACTGGGCAAAAGTGTAGGGGTTCCCCTCACCTCCGGTCGTGTTGCGAGCACTGGAGTGTGGTGTATGGCGCAAGCCATCCTTATAGCCATCTTGGGCCTAGATCCAAATGCTGCTGACACAGAGGGCTCTATTGGTGACTTTTCCAGATGCGAGCTAATTTTGTGTATAGTTGGTGGGCTCCTGAGGTAACTTGGAGGGCTCGATGCAGAAAGGAAGTGGTAGGGAGGAGATGTCTACGTGCGTGACATGGTGACAGTAAAGGGGTGTGAGTGTTGAGGCCCTATAACCAAGAGACGTGTCCACGCAGTGACTATTCGAGGGCCTGGGATCCAAACCACACACACACACACATCGAACCAAGTCGAGACCTACTCAAGCATGCCATCCATATCTGATTTATTTAGTGGTTTATTTCAGTCTTGCTTCTAGTTTATGTTGAGAGTGACTAAAACCAAAACCCAACTCGTGTCCAGTGACATCGAGGTCATCACAACCTACCTTCCTTGGGTTCGACCCTGAATACTTACCCTAACTATACTTAGTGGTGTGCAACAAGAAAAATACAAAATTGTTATTTTGACTCGTCCGGGTTCCAGACCACAGATCCGGGCACCGTCAATAATCTTCGGCAGGTAGGCTTTGTCAATGGTGGAAGAGATGACAGTCTTTGCTATGCCATCTAGTTACGTGATGTCTCTTTCTTCTTTAGTGTACTGCTCCTGGGCTTTTGGTTCGACCTTCATGATTGTCTCTCCTTTTCCTGGAGTGAGCGAAGGGACCAATACCGTTTGAGTCACACGGATGGGACCATTTTCTATAGTCTCCCACATCCGATGATGCCTGACAGTCAATGTCATCTTCAGGCGAAACTTCCACGTGGAACAGTTATCTACGGAGAACTCCGGTAAGCTTCATAGGAACGTCGGGTTCATGTTTCCTGGACACCACAAGAGACAAACAAGAAAATATGCAGCAGAATGCACTAAAGGTTTTCAGAAAAGATCTATTCAATTGACCACTGAAAAATCTACTCGACTCACACCTTGTGAACTAGAGTCAGCAGTCTTTTGAACAACTGCTCTAATACCACTTGATGGTCTCGATAACGAGTATATGGTGTAGGTGGGGGGAATACACCAGTAGCAATTTTTGCTTTTAAAATCTTTTCACTGAGTAAATTGCTCAAGTTAGTTGGCTCAACAACTGGGAAAGTCAGTTGGAGCTGTTCTACAACTGAGGTGGTCAGTTGGAGCTGATCACGCAGTTGGGTGCACAGTTGACTTCTTGGACTGAGGGTCAGCTATGTAGTCTCACTGAGATTTCAAAGAGTTTCACGTTTGCGAAAGTTGGTGGAAAGTTAAGCTCGTTACTAAAACTGAAACCTTTGTGAAAACGGGGAAGGTTAAGTTCCCAAAGTTAGTGCAGTTTGTGTGCAAGTGCAGTTTGTATACAGTTTGTAAGCTGGGTCAGTTGATTAGGTAACTGAATGTAAAATACTGAATATAAATACAAAACATAAAGGACACAGTATTTTAACGTGGTTCAGAGATTGACCTTCTGTGTTCATGACTTTCTTTTCGGGGAAGTAATCCACTAGATAAGCTTACCTGTGCTTATCAAATGTCCCACTTGGTTTCCGGGTACCAAACAACCCGACCAATTCAATTACGGGTTCGAACAAGACCTTACAACACTTTTATGAGCAAGTGTACAGCCTGGGCTTAGATTACAGGTTCTAAGTAGACCTAGTTTTAGATTGCGGGTTCTAAGGGACCTAGTCTTTGATTACAGGTTCAAAGGGACCTGGTCTTTGATTGCGGGTTCAAAGGGACCAAGTGATTTTAATTGCGGGTTCAAAGTCGGAACTAAGGTTTGGGGGTTGGGGGATTTTCCAACTTGGAAGCCTTCTACACAGAGAGAAATGGAGGCTTCGTCCTAAGGCTTAGAGACTCGATCTTTTGAGAGAGAGTCTGCTTGGACACAAGTTATGCAAGAACCTATTCTCAAGACTCGATCAAAGAAGGGGCTTTTTGAGAGGCTATATGGAAGAACAGTAGGAGGGATTGACACTCGACTTCTACTGGTCTTCAACTGAGGTCTTCTTGCTGGAGAGAGTGGTGGTATGTGCTGCTGTTACCTCACCGTGCGCGATTCAATCTGCGACTTAATCTTCTTTTCTCTCTTCTCTCTCTTAGCTCTTGTGCACCGAGCTTTGATGTGGAGACCTCTATTTATAGAGGAATCTAACTAGTCGGTGGAAAGAGCTGTTTGATCTCTGCCAAAAGCATGACACTCCATCTGCTTTTCTGGAATCTCTCCTAAAATGGCAACTGTGACCTTTGCTATATGCGCGTCTCTGTTGTTGGTCCATTTATAGTAAGTTCTCCATCTGACTTGTGCTTCCGAGTAAATTTGAATTTGGACTTCAACTCTTCTGCTTTCTACGTCTTCAAAGTCTTCTCTTCTTAGCTTTGCGACGTGTGACTTTGACACAACTTCTCTTCATGCTTGAGCTGCATGGGTTAGTTAAGGAGTCAACTGAGTTGCTATGTAACTGAGTCTGTGGTTCAACAGAGGTTGAGGTTCAGCTGAGTTTGGGTCTCAACTGAGTTCTTCACGAACTGCCTTCTTCAGTTCGGCTAACTTTTTCTGCTTGAAACCTGTATAGATAAAATCCCTACGCTCAAACAGTGAGCTCTAGCTAAGTTCAGACTGATGGCTTTCATCTACTCGGTTGGGGTCAGTTGGGTTTTGATATCAATCGAAACCTTTACTAATTTTCCCAACAATTACCCTAAATTAATTAGACCCCTCTATAAATGAAAATTAATTGGTTGTAGATGAGAATTTCTGGCTCGGTCCCTGTACGTGCCAATGGTTGAAGTAAATGAAATTATACTAAAATTAATTGCACCAAAATCCAAATCAAAATTGTGCTACGTTTTTTAAAGATACTCTTAGAGCATGTAATGCAGTGAGCGAGCGGTGGCGTCGAAGCGACGTCGAGCGTCGCTCGACATAGCCCCGCTCGACTCACCCTGTGTCGAAGGGTGTGTCGAAGGCTGGGTCGATTTATCGACACAACCTTCGACTCGACGAGGCAACAAGATGGGGACACGTGGCGTGTCCCCATTGGTCCGATGTAATTTTTTATTTTTTATTATTTTCTAATTAAAAAAATAAAAAATGGGCAACGGCTATGATTGAAGAGATTTGGGCACGTTTCGGTCCACTCCGCGAGTAGTTGTTGTGTTTTTTTATTTCTTAATTATTGTATTTTTTTTTGTTATTGTAATTTTTTTAAATTCAATAAAATTGTTATTTATTAATTTTTGAATTTAGTTAAGTAATTTCAATATTAATTATTACAAATAAAAAAAATAACAATAAAATAGAATCTATTCAGTCATTAAAATTACGGTTCCCGGTGCTTCAACCTAGGTCTTACTCAACACCACCATAGTGGAAAAATCAACCTAGGTCAACACAACCAATCATTAAAATCACGTTTCTTGGTGCTTCAATCTAAGTCTTACTAAACCACCATAGTGGATGCTCTTAAGCACGATGCAAAAAAGTTTTCGTATGAAAAATGTTTGAAGGTTATAGGTGTCTATTGATTTTATTAGTTGGATTTTTCTTACATCAACATAATTGCACGATTGTTTGTGACTTTGCGTCATGAATGTTGAATTTAAGAGTAGTACGTAGCAGAGATAATTAAATCAGGTATGGTAGTATATATAGTAAATACAATATGTAAAAAGTTAAATTAGCGTGGAAGTGACTTGTGTTTGTTTAAGAAAACTCAAATAAAGACTAATGCATAAGAAGGACTCCTTAGAGAAGTCGTAGAAAAAAGAATTTGGTAGAGACTGTTTGTTTCTATATTTTGAATTTGGAATTTTGTATAAGACGATATTTTTCAAGATTTGTTTTGGTGATATGAATTTTACACAATAATTTACACAAAATGCTAATAATTTAATAATTTTATATGAACAAAATAATTACTGCTAGGGGATAAAGTTAAATTCAAAGCCTCTTATCTGTAGTTTAGAAGAAAGTTCGCTTTGTTGGTACCGGCTTTAGCTTTTCTTTCTCCTTTCGTTCTAGTGGATTCCTCAATTTCATGATTTAGTAGAGACAGGAGTAATGGAACACGCAAGTAATCTTTGTCGAAAGCGTTCCATCAGTCTTCACTAGGAAGAAAATCCACTCTTAAGAGGAAAGGAAAGGTTTGCTAACTCTTGTGAACTCTAGTTTCCTATCTATTTAGTATGACCTTTCTCTTGATCAATGGTTCCGGCTTGCTCAAGAAAAGAGGACGTCACTTTCTCAGTGTCTTTCTCCTCTTGTTTTGTCTCTTGGCTATTGTCTTTCGCCCTATGTCCTGTACTTGCTAAAGAGTGAAACACCCAATCGGTACAAGGAAACGGAACCGGCGGTAATACCCGAGAAGTAAGAGCATCTCCAACAGCAAAGTCGAAGAGGAGTTCGAGGCGGAGGTCGACGTCGTTGGAGAGGTGGAGCTCGAGCAGGAGGTTGAAGTTTCGACTTTGGCTTCAAACTCCGAATTGGACACGCGTCTCACGTTGATGATTTCTGAGTTTTTTTTTTCAGCTATTAAAAAAATTATTCAATCATTGGATAGACCTCCATCTTAGAACTCCCCATTGTAGAATTTTGCTGGAGGTCTATCCAATTATTGGGACCCCACCACTTTTCACCAAAAATGAGGATAGACCTCCACTCTTAGTACTCCTTGTTGGAGATGCTCTAAGTACTTTGACTCATAACACCCAAACAACCAAGTCAAGGGGCGGTGGAAAGCATTGAGACGTGAAAAGACCCGACCATGAGTCACACCTAGATATGTTCCAACGTCTTACACCAGATGCACTGATCTTGTTTGGTAGACATGGGCAAAGCCGAGTTCAAGTCCCTTTTCATGCCCGATTACATGTCCCATACTCGTCCACCATTATGACTCATGTGTATATAGAAGTTGGGTTGGACTTGGGTGCAACTAGTTGCACTCTATGCAATCGGTTTGATCCGCATGGCCCGGTCCGAAACTGCCCACCCGTGCATTTAAAAAAAAAATCAGTGCTGATTTAATTAAAATATAAAAGAACACGCGCCTACCTAAAAGTATAGTAAGTAGCTCAGTGGTTAAGGGTAAGATTATTGCCATGGTAGATGTGGGTTCCAATCCTGCTAGGGCAACTATGCAAGTTCTTCTTCTTTTTATTCTTTACCTTCTCTCCTATAGTTTCTATGTATTGCAATAGTCTAGCGGTAATAAAGCTGTACTTGAATTTTTTACTCACTTCCTCTCCACCTTGGTTCGAGACCCAGCTCCCCCATCCCTCTTTTGCTTTCATTTTTTTGTTCCACCTTTTTTTCTTCTTTCTTTCTTTTTATTTTGAGTTTCTTTTCCTTTCTTACTTTTACTTTCATTTATTTATAAATTTCATAAAAATTATTAGTTATTTATTTTTTACATTTACCTTTCTTTTCTTCTTTTTCTATTTCTTCTTTATTTTTAGTTCCTTTTCATTGCTTTCTTGTTTTCCTTTTTTTATTTCTTCTTTATTTTTAATTTCTTTTCCTTGCTTTCTTGTTTTCCTTTCATTTTTTTTCTCTTTTTTTAAACATTAGTTTTTTTAATATCAATAATTACTTTTTAGACGACGATTGTTATTTTTATTCACGACAACTCAGCTATTCATTATTTAGTTAAGCAATTATTATTGTAAAAAAAAGGTAATTATTTACGGTAGTTACATTTCCTCATGTCAATAATTATTTTTCATTACGATAATAATTACTTGACCAAATCACTAAAAGTATTAGTTGTCTTAAAAAAAAATAAACATTATTTTAAAGAAAAAGTAATGATTATGAAACATTCATATCAATAATTACTTTTCATCATGACAATAATTACTTGATCGAGTTACTAAAAGTACAAATTGCCGTTGATGAAAATAAACATTATCGTGATTAAAAGTAATGATTGTGACATTATCTTTCTTCATATCAATAGTTACTTTTTTAATGACAATATTTACTTGATCAATTAATTAAAAATACAAGTTGTCGTGAATAAAAGTAAACATGTCGTTTAAAAAAGTAATAGTTGTGAAACGCTACCTTTCTTTATATCAATAATGACTTTTTATTACAATAATAATTACTTGAATAAATAACTAAAAGCACAAGTTGTCGTGAATAAAAGTAATAATTATGAAACATTACATTTCTTCATATCAATAGTTACTTTTTATTAACGACAATATTTACTTGATCAAATAACTAAAAATACAATATGTCGTGAATAAAAGTAAACATTGTCGTTTAAAAAAGTAATAGTGTGAAACATTACCTTTCTTTATATCAATAGTTATGTTTTATTCCAATAATAATTACTTGAATAAATAACTAAAAGTACAAGTTGTCGTGAATAAAAGTAATAATTGTGAAACATTACGTTTCTTCACATCAATAGTTACTTTTTTTAATGACAATATTTACTTGATAGTTTAACTAAAAATACAAGTTGTCGTGAATAAAAATAAATATTATCGTTTAAAATGTAATAGTTGTGAAACGTTACCTTTCTTTATATCAATAATTACTTTTTGTCACAATAATAATTACTTGAATAAATAACTAAAAGTATAAGTTGTCGTGAATAAAAGTAATAATTGTGAAACATTACGTTTCTTCATATCAATAGTTACTTTTTTAATGAGAATATTTACTTGATCAATTAATTAAAAATACAAGTTATCGTGAATAAAAGTAAACATTGTCGTTTAAAAAAGTAATAGTTGTGAAACGCTATCTTTCTTTATATCAATAATTACTTTTTATCACAATAATAATTACTTGAATAAATAACTAAAAGTACAAGTTGTCGTGAAATAAAAGTAATAATTGTGAAACATTACATTTCTTCATATCAATAGTTACTTTTATTAAAAAATAGTATTTACTTGACCAAATAAATAAAAGTACAAGTTGTAGTGAATAAAAATAAATTTTGTTGTGAGGAAAAGTAATAATTGTGAAACATTACCTAACTTCATATCAATTATTACTTTTCATCGTAACAATAATTGTTTGACCAAATAACTAAAAGTGCAAGTTGGCCTAAATAAAAGTAAACATTGTCGTTAAGGTAATAGTTGTTAAACATTACTTTTCATCTTGTCAATAATTATTTTTCATCAAGACAATATTTACTTGACAAAATAACTAAAAGTACAAGTTGTCGTAAATAAAATAAACATTACTATTAGGAAAAGTAAAGAAATGTAATGATTGGGAAACATTACGTTTCTTAATGACAATGTTTACTTTTTTAAACGACAATAATTACTTTAACGTTCGACTAAGAGTAGAACTTGTCAAGTTCAAAAGTAGACATTGTCTTAACGAAATGTAATGATCGTAAAACATTACGTTTCTTAGTGAAAAAGTTTACTTTTTTCAACGACAATAATTATTTTAACGTTCGAATAAAAGTAGAACTTGTCATGTTCAAAAGTAGACACTGTCGTGACGAAATGTAATGATTGTAAAACTTTACGTTTTTTTAATGACAATGTTTACTAAAAAATTTAGAAATAAAAAAATTTGAAAAAAAACTGAAAAATAAAATCTGTAATTAAAGAAAAAAAAACATGCTAAATAGAAATCTGGAAAAGAAAAAAAAATGGAAAAAAAAATAAAATAGCGGGCGCGTGCATCACACGCGCTGCGCATGGAAGCGCGGCGTGCGATACACGCGCCACGCTCGCAGTTATATACCATACAACCAACTCACCATAACACGCCTCGTAATTATTTGTCATACTTAATTCGACTTATGTTAGGTTAGTCACTGTAATGGTAATCTTATAAGCTATTCCTGCTTCTCATTGATGTAGACTAGATAATTTAGCTGACCGATAAAAAATAAAAAAAATTATATAAAAAAAAAGCAACTCAATATATAATATTTGAAACTTTACTCCTTTCTAATAATCTATTTATATATTATATAAACGAAAATGACTCTATCTAAGAAAAATTCTATGTAGCACTTTTTATATTATTCAATTCATATTTATTTAAATTCTCAAAATTTTCGAATTAAAAGTCAATATATAGTAGCATATTCTAATTCTTAACTCTCAAGATTTAATTTATAAATACATCCAATTTATTCTCAAATTTAGTTTCTAGATATATCCAATTAGCATGATTACACGTATCCAATTTTTTTCTTAATTAAAATACAAACCATTATATATACATGTGTGTATATATTTTTTTATTTTTCAAGATTAGTTTCTACACACATCCTAATAGTCTCGGTAACGAGTATCTATTGTATAGGGGGCGGGGGGGGGGGAGGGAAGAATACACCAGTAACAGTTTTTCTTGCTTTCGAAATCTTTTCACTGAGTTAACTGCTCGTGTCAGTTTGCTCAACAACTGAGAAAGTCAGTTGGAGCTGATCATACAGTTGGGTGCACAGCTGACTTCTTGGACAAAGGGTCGGCTGTGTAGACCAACTGAGGTTTCAAAGAGTTTAGCGTATGCGGAAGTTGGTGGAAATTAAGCTCGTTACTAAATCTGAAACCTTTGTGAAAACGGGGAAGGTCAAGTTCCCAAAGTTAGTGCAGTTGTGTGCAAGTGCAGTTTGTATGAGTTGGTTATGTAACTGAATGTAAAATACTGAATGTAAATATAGCAAGTAAAAAACACAGTATTTTAACGTGGTTCAGAAATTGACCTGTTACGTCCACGACTTCTTTTTCGGAGAAGTAATCCACTAGATAAGTTTAGACGTACTTACCAAACGTTCCACTTGATTTGCAGGTACCAAGCAACCTAACCAGTTCGATTACGGGTTCGAACAAGACCTTACAATACTTTTACGGGCAAGTGTACAGCCTGGGCTTAAATTACGGGTTCTAAGGGGACCTAGTCATAGATTGCGGGTTCTAAGGGACCTAATCTTTAATTACGGGTTCAAAGGGACCTGGTCTTTGATTACGGGTTCAAAGTCGGACCTAAGGTTTAGGGGTTGGGGGTTTTTCGAACTAAGAAGTCTTCTACACAGAGATAAGTGGAGGTTTCGTCCTAAGGCTTAGAGACTCGATCTTTTGGGATAGAGTCTTCTTGGACACAAATTTATACAAGAAGTTATACTCTAAACTCGATCATAGAAGGGGTTTTTTGAGAGGTTAGATGGAAGAACAGGAGGAGGTTTGGACACTCGACTTCTACTAGTTTTTAACTGAGGTCTTCTTGCTGGAGAGAGTGATGGTCTATTGCTGCTTCTTCACTCTTGATTTTCTCTCTCTCTTTCTGCCTGTTTGTGTCTGCCCACGAGCTTTGATGTGAAGACCTCTATTTATAGAGGAAGATCTAACTAGCCGTTGGAAAGAGTCGTTTGATCTCTGCCAAAAGTATGACACTCCACCTGCTTTTCTGAAAACTTTCCTAAAATGGAAACTGTGACCTTCGCTTTATGCACGTCTCTGTTGTCGGTCCATTTATAGTGAGTTCTTCAGTGGACTTGTGCTTTCGAGTAGATTTGAATTTAGACTTCAACTCTTCTGCCTTCAACGCCTTCAAAGTCTTCTCTTCTCAGCTTTGCAACGTCTAACTTCGTCGCAACTTCTCTTCACGCTTGAGCTACATGGGTCAGTTGAGGAGTCAACTGAGTTGGTGTCCAACTGAGTCCGTGGTTCAGCTGAGGTTGAGGTTCAACTTAGTTTGGGTCTCAACTGTGTTCTTCACGACGAGCTTTCTTCAGTCCGGCTGACTTCTTCTACTTGAAACATGTTGTAAACACAAATTTTATGTATTTATAACAAACACAATAAATCATGTACAAATAAATATTTGAAGATTTGAAGTAAAATTTGGGTTCAATCTCTAGCTTTTATCCTCTGATTCGTCTCTTCCACTTGTTCTTGAACGATCTTCAAGCAGCCTCCGGGATCCTTGGAGATTTAGCCTCCTTGATCTTGATCGGTTTTGATACTTGACTTGATAACGTCAATCTGGAGGGCCGACGCCTTGTTTCTGGATCAAACGCTAGATTTGGGACGCTTTTGGTGAAGAACTCCTTGAACTCCACGAAGAACGCTTTGAATGCTGCGAAGAACGCTTTGAATGTTGTAGAGAATTTTCCTACAACTCTTGAGCTCTTCAATATGATTTGTGGTGTGTCCTTTGACCTCTCCAATCACCCCTATTTATAGGTGAAAATGTAGTGGACTTGGTGGGCTTTTGGACTCCAAGACAGGCTTTAGGGCTGAGGTGGCACAATTCTATTGGCTCCTCAATTTTGGTAGTTATCTCCATCAAATCTTCGAATTAATGACCAAGAAATGACACTTGTCAATTTCCAATTGACCGAAAATCTCCATCTTTTAAATATCAATTTATATTTATTTAATTTAGGATTTATCTTTAATAAAATTCCTAAAATATAAATAAAATATAAAATTAATATTTTTTATTAATTTTATGCGTCTACAAATGCCCCATTGAGACTTGTTTGTGGACAATTTGTCTTGGAAATGAATAAGTCTCAAGACTTTTGAAATTTATTAGACAGTTTAAACTCGTATCAAAGAATTCTTGAACTTTGAAGTGTAAAATTTGTAAATAGTTTAGACTCGTATTTAGGAGTTCTTTGAATTTGGGATTATAAATTTAATAACCAATCTACATTCATTACCCAAATTGGCTAACAAATCAAGATCCACCATTTTGAAATTAAAACCACTTTTCTTAGATCTACCAATCTTTGCCATTGCACATTTTGCAAAGCTTTTACGGGACAATTCAAAGTGAGCCCCTATAATTCCAAACATTGATCTAACCTCAGACTTTGAAATTCAAACGTTGCAAGAATTTTCAAAGTGGGCCCATACAATTCAAGAGTTGCAAGAATTTTCATTCAAATTCTCGTGTCTCAGACTTCTTTCTTTCGAATCACTTTTAACCTTTTAATGGGCCAAACCAAAAGAGAGAATCACGACCCAATTAAGTACAAGTCATGGAAATTGAGATAATAAATCTTCGACCTTCTTCTGCAGCAGTTCTCTTTTCGAAACTTGGGCGGAAGTTTTTTTTTCCTTCTTTTCTTTCAGGATATCGATATCTTAACATGGAATAACTGATCTTGCCTTTGATAATTATTTCCTTAAACACAAATTCTTTCCCTTATAGAAATCGAATTGGGCTTCTATCAAAGACTCCTTCTCGTAATAAAATTCTTCTTTCTCCTAATCACCAACCTCAAGCCATTCTTATAAATAGACCCTCTCATGGCGTCTCTTCACACAAAAAAAAATCAGTTCGTCCTTTATTCTTTTTCTAATCAAGATTTTGGTGAGTTATCAGCTTATTGCCTCCATGTTTTATGGAATTCCGTTTTTTTTAATATTCTGCACACTACTTGTTTGATAAACGGTTTGAATGAACTGCAACTTTTTCCTTGATTTACTTAACTCTGAAACGATTCCTTCTGCTCTTTTTCTCAATTCTTGCAGAAATATCAGTAGCAAAGAAATCAGGTTCACCTTGTGCTGATTTGGATCTTTTGAGTAAAATTTCATCCTTATGTTCACCAAACTCCATCCTTTATACGTTACACGCCAATCTTTCGCTAAAAAGCCTGAACGAAGAAAACAAATTTTTTATTTCAAAATTTGGACTGACTCTTTTCTGTGACTTTTGCAGAAAATCAGCAGCGAGAAGAAGTCCGAAGATCATAAAGCAAATCTTTCAATCTCGTTGGCTCTCAATCCTCCTACTTTTATTCATTTTAGAACGAAAATTCTAAAGCCAAATTTGATCGTTTCTTTTCTTTTATTTGTTTGTTTTTGTTCCATGCAGTTCCATCATGGTTTACTTCATGGACGTTGCCGAGAACAAAAGGACTTATCTACTCACTTTGGATGACAAACGTCAACACTTGGAGAAGGCAACGCGTTTGAGGACGCACAAATCTAGCACCCATGATCAATGGCCGAAATATTCAACTTCGCTCCATACCAACGGATGGTGCCAAAGCCACGAAGTGGGAAGACCTCTATCTATTGTTTACTCTCTTTGCTCCACTCATCACCATTCTATGGGCAACTCGGAACCACTACCGACCTTAGGAAGACGTATGATGGCCGAAAAGGCTGCATGTGGAGAGCGCACGGGACCCTTGATGGCCGAAAAGGCTGCATGTGGAGAGCGCACGAGATCCTTGATGGCCAAAAAGGCTGCATGGGAGAGCGCACGGAGTTTCCTGGCGAAGCACACTTCATAAAAGGCTTTTGGGAGTGGACAGAAGACGTATTTTGCCGCTGCAAAGATGACCTTCGAGCGAGCGGACTCTACGATGCTGTTTATGCCTCCCTCTTCACTTATGATCGCAACGTGGATGTTATTAAAGCCTTTTGCGAATCCTGATGCCCGTCCACCAACACTTTACTCACTTCGACCGGGGAGCTTTCAATTTCACTTTGGGATCTGCATTACCTGTCCGGACTTTCTATAGACGGCATGCTTTATGACGAGGTGGTTCCATCCGCAGAGGAGATGTTAGCGAGAGAATCCGCTATCCGTCCGAGTTGCAAGCACTTGCTTCACGGCTATCACATACTTCGGAAGAAGGCGAGAGCTCCCACCATTTCAGTTTCTGTTGATGAATGGATCAGATTTTGGTTTAAGGACAGCTTCAGACATCCAAGGCCTCCAACTCGAAAAGAGTCTAAAGGAAAGACACGTCCTAAGGTAACTCACAATCCAAATGGGAAGCTTGAAGGGCATGCAGCGTGGACTTCTACTCACAAGGCCCCATTCATGGACGTAGGCGCTAGAGATCACCAAATGGAGGAAGCTTATTTGGCGGCCTACCTTGCTTGTTGGTTGAGCACTTTCGCTCTTCTCGAAGATGACGCAAACGTAATTCGGCCGAGTACTTTCAAGACGGCGAGCATCATGGCGAATAGGAACAAAGTTTCACTTTTCCCTGTCTTGACGAGCATCTATAGAGGTCTTAACAAGATCTCAAAACTTCATGACCTTACTCAAATCGATGCAGTCTTTCCCAAGCTAGATGTTCGTAGAGCTAACTTGGATGATGGCATTCAATTTTGGCGGGCTTGTGTACTTGAAGACTCCCAAGCTAGGGCCATGATCCCGAGCTCGCTTCAAAACCCTAAGAAGTTCACTTCGCCTAGATACAAGAATTGGTGGCATGAAGTCTATGGAGAGTTTGTTGAGAAGAAGTTCAAGACCTCGGCCCAACTTCAAGAACATGATGCTTCCAAAGAATGTGGAAAAGATGTACAAGTTGTATTACAAGTGAGCGAGGAGAAATCAACTTCGATTCCGTTGAAAGATTCAAGAAAAAGAAAAGCATCTTTGGACGAATCCTCTAATGGAAAGCGAAGATCATCATCAAATCACTTAGATGGCTCTCTTAGCAACAATGCAAATCCTCGTCGGCAAAGTCATGTTAGTCCGCCTAAGGAAGCATCTTGTGAAGATAGTGTCGATCGTAGACGCAAAGCTACTCTTGAGGTTTCACTTCTCCATTTTTACTTTCATCTTTTTCATGTAAGTAGTTATTTCTAACAAACTTTTGTTTTATCTGTTTTGTAGTTAGAGAAAGTCCTTGGCATTGATAATCTTGAAGACTCTCAAAGCTGCCATCCATCTTTCTGGTCAAGTCAGTCACTTGGAACGCACCATTCTAATAGGCAAATTCCACCAGTCGGAACTAAGTCTGATTTCAATAGTACCGCTCTCTTTGTTGATCGATGCAAGAGACTTTTGCAAGAGTTTTGGGGCGATCTTCAAGCCAAGATAGTAAGAACTTCGGTTGATGACTTGTCATCCATAGAGGATGAAATTCGCAAGGGAATGTCATGCATGCAGAAGTATTCTTATGGCTTTGATATATCTCATCTTGAAGAGAGCTTGAACACACTTTTTGATAAGGCTGGTGACTATGACAAAGCCCGATCGACCTCTCACGACTTTGAAGGATCTGCTGCACAACGCTGGAAAGAAGTCCAAAAGAAGTTCCATGATGCAAGTGAAGAGGCAAAGGAACAAGCTGCTCAAGTCGACTCCATGAAGGAAGAGGTTGCTAAGCTATCATCGAAGATGAAGCAACTCCAAGGCACACTCCAAATTACCCAAAACAAAGTGCTTGGATTCAAAGAAGAACTTGACAAACTTATGGATGCACCTTTAGTGAATGATGAAGTGTTGAAGAACTTGAAGGACTCGAAGGAACTGTTGGAGGCCGCTCAACAATCATTGAAGGACCAAAAGCCCTTTGCTTAGACATAGTTTTTCCTTTTTGTTTCGTACTTTGTTTAACTTCTTTTCTCCTTTTGTTGCACTTTTGATGAATACTTTTATGCAATGAAGTATTTGTTTCTTTTTTTTTTCCTCTTGCTTCTCGTCATTCATGGATGTCGTCTTTTTATCTTGAATACTTGCTTCAATCTTGAATTTTAATTACTTGCATTCATCCAATTTAAAGGAAGACACAAAGCATGATTGACTTAAAAGCATAACTGAACTTAGAATCTATCCAAGCTACCTACGTACCTCTTTATATAAAAAGGATCAAGTCAAAACGTAGTTCAAGAAGTAAAACTAACTTGAGTTTTAAAGGGGGGAGCCGTACACAATTTATACTCATGCGGGCCAGGAGTGACTATTTATTTAACCACTATATAGACAAAGTGGAGTAAATAACAGTTTAACTACATAACTTTACCTTTTGGTGGGATAATTAAGTTTAGCCACATTGACTTAACTCTTGGTGGAGAAGTTAGCAGTTTAACCACGTACACTTTCATTGGTGGGTGCCTTTACACAGTTTATACTCATGCGTGCTAGGAGTAACATGCAGTTTAAGCTCGTGCGTCATGGAGCGGACATCTTTCTCTTTCTTGGCTTTTCTCCTTTTCGATTTTTTTTTTTTTTTTTTTTTTACACAGGTAGCACTTCAAATCTTCAAGGATAGTAGCGCTTTAAGAACTTCCCATTAATCGGACCAACTCTCACACGTTCTTCATCTATCAACTTGTATGCACCGTTGGTTTAAACTTCGGTGACGACATAAGGCCCGTCCCATGTAGAGACGAATTTGTTTCCAACACGATGAGTGGTGATGATCGGCCTTCTCACAGCTAGCACTAAGTCTCCAACTTGAAAAGAACGCAACCGCACATTCTTATTGAAAGACTTTGAGAGACGAGCTTGATAGCATTCCAATCTTTGCTGAGCCTCCAACCGTTTTTCATCCAAGGCTTCCAACTCCTCAAGCCGTAGGCGAGCATTCTCTTCTTCAGTTAAGCCCTCTTGGATAGCAATCCTTAGCGATGAAATTTGTTGCTCGAGAGGATTCACCGCTTCTACACCATACACCAAGGAATACGGGGTCGCTTGTGTCGGAGTTCTATACGTCGTTCTATAAGCCCACAGTGCTTCTCCAATTTTCTCATGCCAATCCCGCTTCGTCTTTGCAACAACCTTCTTCAACAAATTGCACAAAGTCTTGTTAAAAGCCTCGGCCAATCCATTAGCCGGCGCGTTGTACATGGATGACTTCCTCTGCTTAAACCCAAACTTCTCACATAACTTGTTAATGAAGGAATTGCTAAAATTCTTCCCATTGTCGGTGATTATGTATCAAGGCATCCCATGACGATAGATGATATGACCTTTGATGAAATCAGCAACATTCTCCTTCTTCACTTCCTTCAAAGGTATTGCTTCGGCCCACTTGGAGAAGTAATCCGTCGCAGCCAAGATGTATGAATGCCCCTTTGATGATTTTGTCAAAGGTCCAACAACATCCATGCCCCAAGCATCAAAAGGCCAAGACGCGACCATGGGGTGTAGCGGCTCGGGTGGTTGATGAATTAAATTTGCATGAAACTGACAAGGCTTACACCTTCGAGCATATTCCATGCATAGCCCATCCTCTTGATTCGAAAGTGCAACTTCGGACCGGATTGATGAGCACCGCAGATCCCAGAATGTGCCTCTTCCATGGCTTTTGCAGCTTCTTCCTTTCCCAAACATCTCAAGAAAATTCCATCAAACGAGCGCCTATAGAGCGTGCCTTTGAAGTATATGAAGCGAGCAGCACGACGACGGATATCTATTCTTCTATGTGGATCACTTGGAAACTTCTCATACTTCAAGTAGTCAACAAATACTTGGCGCCAATCTTCTTCTTCTATCTCTAAGACTTCTACGACATGACTTTCGTCATCTTCACAATCTTCCTTTTCATCCTCAAAAATAGGTGGAACAACCCAATTTTGGCAAATTGGTATAGAAATCTTTTCCTCGGACATAGCTATTGTAGAAGCGAGTTTAGCCAATGCGTCAACTTGCTTATTTTCACTTCTTGGAACATGCCCAAGTTCCACATCTCCAAGCCATGCGATGATGCGTTGAGCGTACTTGACATATGGTAGCAACTCTGGCTTTTTTACTTCATACAGTCCAAGTATTTGGTTTACCACTAACTTGGAATCTCCATAAACTTTCATGTGCAACCTTTTTGTATCCACAGCCATCTCTAAACCAAGGATCAATGCTTGATACTCTGCTACATTATTGGAGCAATTTTCAGTCAAAGTGAAAGAATAGGGCAACACTTCCTTTTCGGGTGTAACAAATACAACTCCGGCTCCGGCTCCCTCTCTATGAGATGCTCCATCAAAGTACATCACCCAAGGAGGGCAAACATCAACCAAAAGTGCATCTTCATCGGGGAGATCATCGGTCAACTCCCATTCGGCAAGGATTGGATGATCAGCCAAGAAGTCTGCTAACACTTGTCCTTTCACTGCTTTTTGTGGAACATACACAATCTCGAATTGTTGCAACTGTAAGTACCACCTTGCAAGCCTATCAGATAAGACAGGCTTAGACATTACATACTTCAATGGATTTGCTTTGGACATAAGGCGCACCGTATGAGCTTGAAAATAATGTTTCAACTTTTGGATGGAGAATATCAAAGCCAGACATAACTTCTCGACCGGGGAATAATTCAGCTCATTGGGCGTCATCATCCTACTCAAGTAGTATAAGGCATTCTCCTTTCCTTCTTCGTTTGTTTGCGCAAGTAATGCCCCTATAGAGCGTTCTTGAGCGGCGAGGTATAAGATCAACGGACGACCCGCAACAGGTGCAGCTAGAACATGAGGTTTCATCAAATAATCCTTGATGTTCTCAAAGGCATTTTGGCATGATTGATCCCACTCGAATGGTATACCCTTCTTCATGAGCCGACTGAAAGGTTGACACCGTCCGGCAAGATTTGAGATAAACCTTCTTAAATATGCCAACTTTCCTTGCAAGCTTTTTAACTCATGTATATTTCGAGGCTCCGGCATCTTCATGATCGCGTCGATCTTAGCTTGCTCGATCTCTATACCTCGATGGCGAACAATAAAACCAAGGAATTTTCCAGACTTTACTCCAAATGCGCACTTCAACGGGTTCATCCTTAGCTCAAACTTTCTCAATCGTTCAAAGACCATCCTCAAGTCTTGGAGATGATCATTTCTTGCCTTCGATTTCACAACCACATCGTCCACATAACACTCAATGTTTTTATGGAGCATGTCATCAAATATCCTTTGCATGGCCCTTTGGTATGTGGCGCCCGCATTCTTCAATCCAAACGGCATAACAACTTAACAGAATATTTCCTTCGGAGTACGAAACGCTGTCATCTCCTCATCGGCTGGCGACATGCGAATTTGATTATAACCGGAAGATCCATCCATAAAAGATAAAGCTTCATGTCCGGTGACAGCATCAATCATCAACTCAGTGATAGGGAGTGGAAAATCATCTTTAGGACATGCTTCATTCAGATCTCTAAAGTCAACACAAACACGGATTTGTCCATTTTTCTTCCTTACCGGTACAAAACTAGAGATCCATGTTGGATACTTCACCTCTTTAATGAATCCGGCTTCGATGAGCTTGTTAATTTCGGCTTCGATCAACGGGATCAACTCCGGTCGAAATCGACGTTGAAATTGCTTGACAGGCTTTGCCCCCTTTTTAACAGCTAAGTGATGAACAACTATCTTTGGATCCAAACCAGGCATTTCCTTGTATGTCCAAGCGAATATGTCCTTAAACTCCTTCAAGAGCTCAACATATGCATGTTCCTCATCCGACATTAATGAAGCGCTGATGTAGGTAGGTCGTGGATCATCAACAATACCCAAGTTGACCTCTTTTAATTCATCGACGGTGGCCTTCACACCGTCTTCAAATTGTGGAGGCGCTATGTCCGCATCTTCTTCTTCAATGCTCCCTTCTTCACAAAGAGTAATGTGATGTGACGAGGCGACTTCTTCAACGGTCTCATCATTCTTTGAAAATCTATGCACAGCCTTAATGTTCCATCTCTTTGCCTCATTATAACGACCTCTCTTATATCACTTACTCTAACAGCGCCGCTTCTAAGTAAACGAGCGATCTCTCGATGTAAATTGTTGCGAGCAGCTTGATCTTGAGCAGTTTGACTTTGAGCACTCTCGATAGTGTAGTAAGATGATGCCATACTTTCTCTATCTTCTTCTTCTTTTTCTTCATCCTTTTCGGGGACTTGTGTATGAATGATTGTCTTCATCTTGGCCTTCAACACATCCTCACATGACACGGTCAGTATAGTACTTCTTTTCATGCGAGATGGGACGATACTTCTCAACCTTTGGGTTGCCCCTTGCTTGATTTTCTTATTTTTGCCTAGTCTTTTGAAAACAGACACTCGTTTTGCCCATCCTTCTCCTAACCTCTTGAAGGCTGATACCCTTTCAACTTCCTTCTTTTTGGGGAGACTTGATGCAGATGACACCTCTCCTTCAAATATATGGTTGGCAGTTGCTCTTTTGATCGCAATATGAACTGGACCTCGTGTGATGAATCCCAAGCCTGCTTTAGTACCTTGGACTACAGGGCCATCTTTCCTTGATGCATTCATGCCTGCCTTTTTGTTCAGGCTCATGCTGGCTCGTAACCTTCGAATTCTCCTTGGGATCGTATCCGGCTTTCACAAGAAGTTCATATGCCCTTGGTCCAAAGCACTTAGCAACTTCAGGGCTTGTAAGTTCGCCATGCTCCGTAGCACTACCTTGTTTTGGCCGAACAAATCCTCCAAGTGATTGTTGAGCGGGTTTCGTAGCATCAATCTTTGTCAAAGGCATAGTGAGCCCCTGTAAAAGCTTATCCTCCTTCTTGCTCCTTTCAACTCCCTCTTGGCATTGAACTTGTGCTTCTTTTGGAGTTTTTGGCCTTACCATATAGTACTTTGCTTCGGCGAAGTATGATTCGGTTTTCGCAAAGGCCTTATGATCACCAACAACTGTCTTTACCGCACCATCTTGGTAATATTTGAAGCATTGATGCCATGTTGAGGGGATGACACCATATTCATGCAACCATGGTCTACCAAGAAGCATGTTGTACGAGGTCTTTGCATCAATTACTTGGAATAACGCAATTGATCTCATATCATCAATCAGTAAGTCCAACCTTATTGTCCCAAGAGCTCTTTGTCCTTCATAATTGAAACCATGAATCAGTAACCGATAACTTGCGAGCTCCTCAACTTGGATTCCTAACTCTTTCAAAGTTCTCAACGGCAATATGTTTACCGCAGATCCTCCATCTATGAGTACTCTATTCACCCTTTGCTTATTGGTATAACAACTCACAAACAGAGGTCGGTTATGAGGCTCGGACCCAAGTTGTAAATCTTCATTGGAAAATGCCACCATCAACGTATCTTCATTCTCTTGATTCACTACTCCGCAAAAAGCTTCGTTATCTTCTTCTATGCTTTCGGCAGTGATGAGGTTTGCCCCGACATTGTCTTCTTCGAGCGTTATTTTTCCTTGTCTAGCTAGTTGCATAACCTTGTCCTTGAAGATGAAGCAATCATGTATGGGATGACCCACTAACCGATGGTACTTGCAATATTTTGGATCATTAGTTTGCCCCGCTTCATTTGGTCGCTTCATTTCAGGCAGTTCAACAAGTCCCTCCTTGATTAAGTCATCAAATATGCCAGAGACATCCGAATCCAAGAAAGGATACTTCTTTTGTTGCTGCTCTTTTAGAGTCGGCCTCCTTTGCCCCATGTCTTGGAAAGCATTCGGCTTATCCTCTTTATTGACTTCTTTCCTTGCAAACTTAACAGGAGTTGCTTTCACCGCCATTGATTCTTTCTTTGGAACTTTGTCAAAAGAGTTGCCTCCTTTCTTGAATTCTTGCTTCTCTTTAAATCGACGGGGTTCTTGAACAGGCGGTCCTCCAACTCCATTTGATGCCATGCTCAACTCCATATCATGTGCTCTTGTGGCCAACTCCTCGAACGTCTTGGGTTGAATTCCACGCAGAATATATTGTAGGCCCCAATGCATCCCTTGAATACACATTTCAATGGCAGATGACTCGGACAATCGATCTTTGCAGTTAAGGCAAAGGTTCCTCCATCTATTGATGTAGTCAATTACTGGCTCATCTTTGAACTGCCGGGAACTTGTGAGCTCCACCATGCTGACCGTCCTTCTAGTGCTATAAAATCGATTGAGAAACTCGTGCTCAAGCTGCTCCCAATGGTTGATTGAGTTTGGCTCTAAATCCGTGTACCAATCGAAAGCATTCCCTTTAAGTGAGCGAACAAACTGCTTCACTAAATGATCTCCAAAGGTGCCGGCATTATTGCAAGTTTCGATGAAGTGAGCTATGTGATGCTTCGGATTACCCTTTCCATCGAACTGCTGAAATTTGGGAGGCTGATAGCCGAGAGACATCATTAAGTTATCAATTCTTTGAGTATATGGTTTAGAGTAAACCAATGAAGACTTGGAACTCCCATCGAATTTATCTTTTATGGTTCCTTCAATGAGCTGCTTGACTTGTTCGATTGAGATGAGATTGCCTGAAGCGGATTTAGACTCTTTATCATCCGATTGCTTCTCTTCACGTCTTTTGGATGCATCATCATCATCATCATCCTCGTCTTCATCTTTCTCATCTTTCTCTTCATCTTCATCATTATGCTTAAGTACTCCTTTTCCTTTTGCAAGCTTTAGGATCATAGCATCTTGTTTGATCATAGGCTTGTCCATAGCCTCCATCATCGCCATTAGACTTGCCATTTTCTCCTCTAAACCCGTAGCACCGGTTGTCATAACAGACACCTCAAATGAGTAATTCTTCGCCGAACTGTCTTTGGAGGATTCAAAACCATCATTTGCATCATTGCCATCTTCCTTGACGTGTGGCTCCTTCTCCATGGCAAAAGTTGACTTGGCAGCTTTAGCAGCTTCCACAGCTTCTTGCAACATCTTAGCATTCCTCCGCGTCATCATGCCGCCACCTTCGACAAGGTTCTTTGAAGTGAAGTCGTTAGCACCTTCCAAAGGCTTCTTCGAAGTAGAGTCACCAACATCCTTAGCTTTCAGAGACATTCTTCAAGATTTTGGGAAGAGTTGAGATGAGAGGTAGAGAAGTCCCACCGAGCGTGCCAAAATTTGTAAACACAAATTTTATGTATTTATAACAAACACAATAAATCGTGTACAAATAAATATTTGAAGATTTGAAGTAAAATTTGGGTTCAATCTCTAGCTTTTATCCTCTGATTCGTCTCTTCCACTTGTTCTTGAACGATCTTCAAGCAGCCTCCGGGATCCTTGGAGATTTAGCCTCCTTGATCTTGATCGGTTTTGATACTTGACTTGATAACGTTAATCTGGAGGGCCGACGCCTTGTTTCTGGATCAAACGCTAGATTTGGGACGCTTTTGGTGAAGAACTCCTTGAACTCCACGAAGAACGCCTTGAATGTTGCGAAGAACACTTTGAATGTTGTAGAGAATTTTCCTACAACTCTTGAGCTCTTCAATATGATTTGTGGTGTGTCCTTTGACCTCTCCAATCACCCCTATTTATAGGTGAAAATGTAGTGGACTTGGTGGGCTTTTGGACTCCAAGACGGGCTTTAGGGCTGAGGTGGCACAATTCTATTGGCTCCTCAATTTTGGTAGTTATCTCCATCAAATCTTTGAATTAATGACTAAGAAATGACACTTGTCAATTTCCAATTGACCGAAAATCTCCATCTTTTAAATATCAATTTATATTTATTTAATTTAGGATTTATCTTTAATAAAATTCCTAAAATATAAATAAAATATAAAATTAATATTTTTTATTAATTTTATGCGTCTACAAATGCCCCATTGAGACTTGTTTGTGAACAATTTGTCTTGGAAATGAATAAGTCTCAAGACTTTTGAAATTTATTAGACAGTTTAAACTCGTATCAAAGAATTCTTGAACTTTGAAGTGTAAAATTTGTAAATAGTTTAGACTCGTATTTAGGAGTTCTTTGAATTTGGGATTATAAATTTAATAACCAATCTACATTCATTACCCAAATTGGCTAACAAATCAAGATCCACCATTTTGAAATTAAAACCACTTTTCTTAGATCTACCAATCTTTGCCATTGCACATTTTGCAAAGCTTTTACGGGACAATTCAAAGTGAGCCCCTGTAATTCCAAACATTGATCTAACCTCAGACTTTGAAATTCAAACGTTGCAAGAATTTTCAAAGTGGGCCCATACAATTCAAGAGTTGCAAGAATTTTCATTCAAATTCTCGTGTCTCAGACTTCTTTCTTTCGAATCACTTTTAACCTTTTAATGGGCCAAACCAAAAGAGTGAATCACGGCCCAATTAAGTACAAGTCATGGAAATTGAGATAATAAATCTTCGACCTTCTTCTGCAGCAGTTCTCTTTTCGAAACTTGGGCGGCAAGTTTTTTTTTTCCTTCTTTTCGTTCAGGATATCGATATCTTAACATGGAATAACTGATCTTGCCTTTGATAATTATTTCCTTAAACACAAATTCTTTCCCTTATAGAAATCGAATTGGGCTTCTATCAAAGACTCCTTCTCGTAATAAAATTCTTCTTTCTCTTAATCACCAACCTCAAGCCATTCTTATAAATAGACCCTCTCATGGCGTCTCTTCACACACAAAAAAAAAAAAAAATCAGTTCATCCTTTATTCTTTTTCTAATCAAGATTTTGGTGAGTTATCAGCTTATTGCCTCCATGTTTTATGGAATTCCGTTTTTTTTAATATTCTGCACACTACTTGTTTGATAAACGGTTTGAATGAACTGCAACTTTTTCCTTGATTTACTTAACTCTGAAACGATTCCTTCTGCTCTTTTTCTCAATTCTTGCAGAAATATCAGTAGCAAAGAAATCAGGTTCACCTTGCGTTGATTTGGATCTTTTGAGTAAAATTTCATCCTTATGTTCACCAAACTCCATCCTTTATACGTTACACGCCAATCGTTCGCTAAAAAGCCTGAACGAAGAAAACAGATTTTTTATTTCAAAATTTGGACTGACTCTTTTCTGTGACTTTTGCAGAAAATCAGCAGCGAGAAGAAGTCTGAAGATCATAAAGCAAATCTTTCAATCTTGTTGGTTCTCAATCCTCTTACTTTTATTCATTTTAGAACGAAAATTCTAAAGCCAAATTTGATCGTTTCTTTTCTTTTATTTGTTTGTTTTTGTTCCATGCAGTTCCATTATGGTTTACTTCATGGACGTTGCCGAGAACAAAAGGACTTATCTACTCACTTTGGATGACAAACGTCAACACTTGGAGAAGGCAACGCGTTTGAGGACGCACAAATCTAGCACCCATGATCAATGGCCGAAATATTCAACTTCGCTCCATACCAACGGATGGTGCCAAAGCCACGAAGTGGGAAGACCTCTATCTATTGTTTACTCTCTTTGCTCCACTCATCACCATTCTATGGGCAACTCGGAACCACTACCGACCTTAGGAAGACGCATGATGGCCGAAAAGGCTGCATGTGGAGAGCGCACAAGACCCTTGATGGCCGAAAAGGCTGCATGTGGAGAGCGCACGAGATCCTTGATGGCCAAAAAGGCTGCATGGGGAGAGCGCACGGAGTTTCCTGGCGAAGCACACTTCATAAAAGGCTTTTGGGAGTGGACGGAAGATGTACTTTGCCGCTGCAAAGATGACCTTCGAGCGAGCGGACTCTACGATGCTGTTTATGCCTCCCTCTTCACTTATGATCGCAACGTGGAAGTTATTAAAGCCTTTTGCGCCTGGTGCCCGTCCACCAACACTTTACTCACTTCGACCGGGGAGCTTTCAATTTCACTTTGGGATCTGCCTTACCTGTCCGGACTTTCTATAGACGGCATGCTTTATGACGAGGTGGTTCCATCCGCAGAGGAGATGTTCGCGAGAGAATCCACTATCCCTCCGAGTTGCAAGCACTTGCTTCACGGCTACCACATACTTCGGAAGAAGGCGAGAGCTCCCACCATTTCAGTTTCTGTTGATGAATGGATCAGATTTTGGTTTAAGGACAGCTTCAGACATCCAAGGCCTCCAACTCGAAAAGAGTCTAAAGGAAAGACGCGTCCTAAGGTAACTCACAATCCAAATGGGAAGCTTGAAGGGCATGCGGCGTGGACTTCTACTCACAAGGCCCCATTCATGGACGTAGGAACTAGAGATCACCAAATGGAGGAAGCTTATTTGGCGGCCTACCTTGCTTGTTGGTTGAGCACTTTCGCTCTTCCCGAAGATGATGCAAACGTAATTCGGCCGAGTACTTTCAAGACGGCGAGCATCATGGTGAATAGGAACTAAGTTTCACTAGTTGTCCCTGTCTTGACGAGCATCTATAGAGGTCTTAAACAGATCTCAAAACTTCATGACCTTACTCAAATCGATGCAGTCTTTCCTATTCACTTCGTATATGGTTGGTTGGCATTTTACTTCAAGACTCACTTCCCTCTTGATGATAAGGTGCGCGCCCCTCGAATGGTTCAATTCTCGGGCGAAGGAGGAGCAAGGAATTACAATATAGAAGATGCCCGAAAGCGGATCTACAAGTATGATCAAATTGCTTGGAACTCCACCATGATCGAGAACAAAGAAGTTACTCCATACAAAGATGAAAAGAAGTTATATCCTATTAAACATTGTTTAAACGGCAAGTTCGTTTATAATTTACTCAATTTGAGTATGAATGTTACTCCTAAGTCGAATTCAATACAATTCACCATAAAAGTGGAAGAATTTCAAAATGCAATTAACCGAGTACTTTTCTTGATATTTTGGCTAAAATTAAGTTAGTAGGAACATTTATCAACATGTCCTAACAAGTTTTTAACTTGTTTGAGTTGACAAATTTGTTCACATCACAAATATTATTATATCTTATCATAAAGCCTAAAAATAGTAAGAATCAATTTGTATATTTCTTGTCTTTTAACCATAAATTTAATTAGGTCAATTTAATAAGTTTTCCAAATAAATAGTCATAGCTATACTAAAACTTAGAATCAATGTGAATAATTTTAGAGATAATGTGGAAAAATAATCATTCATAAAAGATAAAGATAAATTCTAACCATTAATCTTTAAAAGATAAATACTAACCAACTTTTCCAAAATACCATTCCTCATACATGAATAAAAATCTTGTCTCTCACACACACAGTTATGTATGGTTACTTTCAATTATTTTTTCCCCAAATATTGTCTTTTCTCTTTTTCTCGCTCTCTCTCCTCACATACACACTGAATCACGACACACACACACACAAACTGCTCTCTCTCTCTCTCTCTCTCTCTCTGCTTCGTCGGCCACCGTCGTCGACATCTCATCTCTCATCTCAAATTCATCTCTTATTTTCCACCTTCTTTGTCTAAACACAAATGCAACAACACAACCCTCTTCTTCTTCTTCTTCTTCTTCTTCTTCTTCTTCTTCTTCTTCTTCTTCTTCGGCGAGACCATGACCGCCGCTGTCACCTCCGCTGCCCCGTTGCTACACTCGCGACAACACGTTCTCCCTCTTGTCTCTATCTCTCTGAAACAAAAATAAGTCCCCAATTTGAAACCATAGCCCCCAATTCAGAACCCTAGCCCCCAATCGAAAACTCTTCTTTCTTCGAAATCCGGCGAGTTGGCCACCACGTATATGCAGCGACCATGAACGATAACGTCAGAGGAGTTGCCGCCACCATCGTTCGCCCATCTCCTGTCGGTACAACAACGGCCAAAGAGTAGGCCGCCGCATTCGGCCGTTTGCCACTTTCGGTCATGCCACCAGCACCACCGTCGTCGCCGTCGTTCGAACCTCACCATTTCTGCTCAACTGTCCCGATTGAGGAAAATCGTATTTTAAGATCATACATGAATCATACATGTATTCATGTATGTATACATATATGTATTCATGTATGTATGTGTATGTATTCATATATTCGTGATGTATTCGTATATTTATTAGTGTATTCATGTATGTATTCGTATATTCATGTATGTATTGTATGTTGTCGTATATGTATTCGTGTACGGAATAGGTTGTCGTATATGTGCTCGTATATGTGCTCGTGTATGTGTGTGTGTGTGTTTCAGTGTGTGTGTTTGTGTGTTGTGTGTGTTTCAATGTGTGTGTGTGTTGTTAGTGTGTGTGCTTCAATGTGTGTGTGTGTGTGCGTGTGCTGTGTATGTGCGTATGTTTTTGTGTGTGTGCTATGAGTGTGTGTATGGGTTTATGTGTGTGTGTTTTTGTGTGTGTCTGTAATACCCCGGATTTCTCTTCCGTCATAAAATAAAATTTAATAATTAAATATGGCTTTGCACGCCTAAAATAATGAATTTCAATTCTAAGTTTAACGGTGAAATCCGTTTCTGAAAATAATTTCCAGAAGTCGGTTAAACGACTACTGTATTAGGGTTTTCGCGTACGAAAACTTTTTCGTTAGAAAACTCAGATCAAAAAAGCGTCGATCTTTACATTCACTTATTTCGCGATGCGAGTAAGTTAGGAAAAGTCAGTTTTATTATTTTTCCGGGCGAATATTTGGACTGTCATGTCCAAAACGTTTTAAAGTTTTTAGAAATCGAATCGTACTTTTCAAATAAGAAAAATATTCCGGAACTAGTGGTCGAATTAGTTTCCGCCGGAAATGTACCGGTCTAGGAATTTATTTCTCGATTTTTAATACGCGGTATTAGACCCGTAAAACGGGATATTTTGAAATAAAAATACTCCCTCCAACCTACCCCCCCCCCCCCCCAGTTAGTCATCACTTGATTTTTATTTTCTACTTTAAGCTAAATATCCTACCATGACTCACCCTATGACTCACCATCTTAATTCTTCTATTTTAGTAACACCTATTAGTATAAATACCCCCCCACCACCTCATTTTTTTTTCTTCCCTTTTCTTCTCTTAGCCGCCACCCTCCCCACTTCCTCTCTTGTTATTTTTGTTCTTCATTTGTTCATCAAGTTCATCCAAGGAATCATCATAGCTTGTTCTTCATCCATTCAATCATAAATCTAGATCCATATTTATCAAGGTAATACTTATAGCTTTAATTCCATCCAAGTGAAATTCTTTTCTTTTGTTTTTGTTATTTTCGAATGGTATAGGAATTCTAGGATTGATGATTCAAGTTTATTTTCATGATTATGGAATGATTAGAAATGGATTCTATGGATTAGAATCAAGTGAAAATAATTTCCCTAATTATTTAAGTATGACCGAAAATTTAAGGAGGAAAGGGGATGATGTTTTAAGTTTAATTTCTTGGATATTATTGCATAGAATTGAATTTCTATGGTTAAGAAGTAAAGAGAAATCAAACCCCTTGATTAATAATGAAGACCGAAAATTTGGAAGGGTTAGGGTTTGAATTTTATGATTTTAATTTATGATGTTAGATTGTGTTATAACTTAGTATTAGTTAAATTGATGATTAATTATAAGGTATGAAATCAAGAATGAATGAAATAAATAAAGTATGCATGAAAATCGATGGAAATTAGTTCATAGAGGTTTAGTGTGTGTTCTAGGTGTTCTTGGTGTTCTTGGCCAAGAACATGAAGATTTAAATATGATTAAAATTAATGATAAAATAAATAAATAAATAAATTAATTAATTAATTAATTAATTTCAAAATTAAATAAAAATAAAATAAAATAATAATAATAATAATAATAAAATGTTATATTAATATTAAATGATATTAAATTAAATAAATAAATAATAATATTTTATTCATGGAAATTAGATTTTAATTTAATGAGTTAGTTGATTAATATTAAGTGTAAAGGTTAATTCTTATATGAATTGAATTAGTTAATGATTAGTAATGTGTAAAAGAGTTAGATAATGATAATGATATGAAATGAATTATGAAATGGAAGTTAATAGATTAAGTTGGAAATGAAATAAAATTGGTTTAGTAATTGATTAGTGAAACAACGAGAAAGTGTTTGTCGTATTATTAAACCGAGAAAGGAGAAAGTATTCTCGAGTAATGATTAAGTATGTTGACTGCCGTATGAGTAAAATTTCGTGAGTATGAAGTGGCGTAGCATTGATCGAACATAGAGAATTATACGTCGAGTTTTAACGAGCCCTAGGGTTAGTTCGGGCAGTTCTGCAACTTTTTACGGAAACTGTCATAACTCTTAGCTCGCTTAACGAAATCGAGATCCGTAAATTGGAGAGTAAACTAGACATCCGTAGCTTTTTTTTGGTACAGGGCACGTGACCTGTTTCAAAATACTCTGTTCTGTACGAACTCCAGAACTACTGCCTTGTGCAGGAAATTTCTAAAACCTAAATTCTTAAGTTGAAATTCTTTTCAACTTGTTTCCTTTTGAACTTTTAAGTCGTTATAAGTTATCGACCCTCATTATTTATCAACCTAAGTGTCGAGCAAGGATCCGAGTTAGTTTTAAACGAGAAGTGTTCGAATTTCGTTTCCTTGTTAATCAAAAGTAACTAGTTAAGCGTGCAAAGGCCTAAAAGACTAAAATCGATTTCGATTTCCTGTTTCTTTTATCGCTACGACCTAGATTTAAAGTTTGTTTATTTGCGATGAAAGGCGGAGGTCAGCATCAAGGATAGGATGGAAGATCATAGACGGAAGCTCGTGTAGTTGTTCTGTAATCGCTAAGGTGGGCTTTCTATATAAAAACAAAATGAGCAATGCTCCAAAATATTTATTTACAGCTTTGATAACTGTGATTTGAAATGATTATCGAGGCATGAAATGATTTGTTTTATGTGAGTTTGTTTGTGCCTTTCTGAGTTAGTCAACTGGGATTAACTAAATCGATCGGACTCTGAGTTAACCGTACGGGGTTTTTCAGAGTTAAGTGTACACGGTAGCCGGTGTGTGTAGTACCCTGTTGAGGGGTAGCCAGCTGCGGTGAGTTGAACGTTCGTGGAAGAAGTTAACTCTTACCCGGCGTTGAAACAGAAGTTGGGCAAATTGAACGTAACATCTATAAAATGCTCGGCCGGGTGATTCATGAAAGAAAAAAAATGTTTAGTAAGCTCGGGTCTTTATTGAAAAACCCCCAGAGCGTTACTGTTTGAAATGCCTGATAATCAATACTATTATGATATGTTTTGGCATGTGTCCACTAAGTGCTTTATGTACTTAGCCCTGCATGTTTGTTTTTTAAATGTGTAGGTTGAGTGACGAAGGCGGAAGGAGGTTGAGTAAGGATGTAGATAAAGAAGACAGTAGTATGCTAGTTTACATTTCCGCTGCCAAACAGTTTCTATTATTGTATAACTTATAAGTCTAAGTTCCATACTTAGAACTTAGTATGTTTTTTAGTACAACTTATCGGGCGATCCTTCGAGGTTGACTCTCTTCTATTATTTAGGGATCAAGTTCATAGTATTAAGCTGTTATAAATGTCTATTTATTTAATTATTCCCCTTTTTTCCCAGCTTCTTTAATCCAACCCCTAGTCGCACCCCGACTTTGCCTTCCCTCGGGATTTGGGGCTGTGACAGTGTCAGTGTGATTTGTGTTTGTGTGTTAATTGAGAAAGATGAGAAACAAAACATTTGATAATTAAAACGGTTCGTATATGTGTTATGTGTATTCATGTATAAGGGGAGAATAATGATAAATAAGAATAAGAGGGTAATTTTATAAAAAATTTAGTTAGTATTAATTAGTTTTTTAAAGACTAACTAGCGTATAACCCGTCGAAAATCGACGAGAAATTATAAAAATTAATAAAATTATTAAATAGTACTAATATGTGATAGATTAAAAAAAATATTATTTGTTAATTATTTTAGCGTTAAATAATTCGATTATGCAATCTACTAAACTCGCTTATAATTTATATGTCTTGAACACATCTCAAATTCAATTAAAAAGTAATTTTACCACATGTTTACGTCTCAAACCCATATAGTTATGTTTGTTAAAAATTATAACTAATATAAAAATATATTTCTCTCTCAAAGGAAACGATTCTTAAGCTGAATCTTTTAACTTTTTATTAAGAAAAAGAGGCAAGAGAAGGAGCGGGTAGTGAGAGAGAGAGAAGAGATATATAGATAGCAAATAATACTATAAATGTTAAGATTGTCTATAAGATGAAAGTGACCCTAAATATCTCACATTATGTATTCAACACAAGATTAAGAAAAAAAATAAGTTAAACCACCGCTTCACAATCATCCCGTCTACCCCGACGGTTCTGACCTGGAACCTGCTTATTGACTACAATACTGATTTTAAATTATACAAATAATCATCTTCCAAATATATTCTCAAAAAAATTAATGATGACATTTATTTTCTTTTTACCTGAAATTAATATTTAATTATATACATAACTATATTTCAAAAGTATTTACACAATATTTAATAAAAAAAATTTAATTATAATTATAGTATTATATAAATAATTTTCTTCCAAATATATTCATAGAGAAATAAATAATGACATTTGTTTTCTTTTTTACCAGTTTCGAGAATAACTTTTTTAACTGAGAATAAAACTTCAAGAATTATTTCACTATGTACTTGGTAATTTTTCCTTTTTACAAAACTTTATGTGGAATGATTGTGATTCATAAAATTATTTAGTCAATGATATAAGATAAAAGTTGACCATAAATATCATTAATTTTATGAGTTCAAAATTATATAATATATTAAAAAAAAAGTTATCCCGCAAGTACTGAATTAGTCTCGCTACACGCACGATTCTTGGTCAGAATTGGCTCGTTACCACTTCACAATCATCTCGTCTACATCGACGGTTCCGACCTGGAACCGGCCTATTGACTACAATACTGATTTTAAATTATATAAATAATCATCTTCCAAATATATTCACAAAAATTAATGATGACATTTGTTTTCTTTTTACTTGAAATTAATATTTAATTATATACATAACTATATTCCAAAAATATTGACACAATATTTAATAAATAAAAATTTAATTATAAATTATAGTATTATATTAATAATCATCTTCTAAATATATTCATAGAAAAATAAATGATGACATTCGTTTTCTTTTTTACCAACTTCGAGAATAACTTTTTTAACTGAGAATAGAACTTCAAGAATTGTTTCACTATGTACTTGATAGATTTTCCTTTTTACAAAAGTTTATGTGGAATGATTGTGATTCATAAATTTATTTAATCAATGATATAAGATAAAAGTTGACCATGCATATCCTTAATTTTATGAGTTCAAGATTATATATATTAAAAAAAAATGTCCCGCTAGTACTGAATTGGTTTATCTAAGCGCACGATTCTTGATTCTTGGTCAGAATTGATTCGTTGATAAATCGTTAGTAACTTTTCTGCCAATTTTCTTACATATTCTACGTTTTCCAACGGAGACGATTAATAAAACAATTTGAGATGATGTGTTTAGAATTATTCAAACTTGTTTGAAATTTATATACTCGTACTTGTTTAAAATCCGATTAAAAAATTAGTCATTTGTGTTCCTTTCTGAAAAAAATACGTATATTAGTCTACCGCCACAATTCTGCATCGGAACTGACCCGTTGACCATGACTGTGATTTATAAGTGCGTAATTTATAAAATTTATTTAGAATTTATATAGATCCATAAATTTAATAAAAATAATGATTGTACTATTCGTTAATCGTCCTTAATCGTATAGTATTATTCGTTAATTAAAATTATAAATTATGCAAAGTTGGAAACCCAACTACAAATAACGTAAAAATTATTTCATGGATGACGATTATAGATTTTAGAAAATACATGAGAAAAAAAAATAAAAAATTTCTCGAGTGTCGGTTAGGAATTGGCTCATCTACCGCCACGGTTCCAGGTCATAATTGACCCGTTGACCACGATTTTGATTTATAAATGCACAATTTATGACGATTCTAGATTTTAGAAAATACATGATAAAAATGAATAAAATAAAAATTTTAAAATTAATAAGAATAAAGAATGAAAATGTGTCACGTGGGATTCCGAGTTGAGGTACCTGTCAGTTGGGAATTGGCCCATCTACCTAATTAATTGACAAATTAGAAATTACTTATTTTTTTATCAAATTAAATAAAAAAATATTAGACTATTTTCAAATTTAATTCGGTCAACCAATAAATTATTCAAACTATTTTGAAACCATTTATTCTATCAACTAATAAATTGGTTCCCTAATAAAAATAATTATCTATTTGACCAATTAATAAATTGACTAAAATAAAATAACTTAAACTATAAAAATATACTCCCTCCATTCTTTAATAGTTGTCCCATTTAGGGTATGGCACGGAAATTAAAAAATCTGGAAAAGTTATTTTTAGTGAGGTAAAAAGTAGGATGTTGGGGTATTGTTAATAAAGTAGATTAAGTTGGTAATCTTTGTTTATTTTTTGGTCCTTTTAAATGTAGGGTATTTATATCTCTTTAACTTTTTTTTTTCTGTTTAAATTTTCGTTTTTTTTCCAAAAATTTCTGTTTTCAATTTTTTTTTTAATGATGATGACATATTTAGCTCTTTTGTTTAATGTTTTTTCTTTTTTCATCTTATTTTCCTGTTTTCTTCCATAATTTTTCGTTTTTTTTTTTTTACAGTTTTTTGATGATGATGATGAGAACTCATTTTCCTATTTTTCCAAGAGGTTTTTGCTGTTTAATGATGATGATGATGACAATTCATTTCTTTATATACACTTGTACTGTCATAGCGCCAAATCCCGAGGGACGGCAGAAGCCGGGGTGCGACTGGGATTGGATTAAAGAAGCGGGGAAGAAGGGGGTTGACTGAACTAAACATACATAAGAGACATCATATATACTATGTACAAGGCTTTATTTACATAAAGGAAGAGTTAAACTCCAAGGATTACTCGACTGAAAGTACACGATAGATAAACTAAGTTATAAGACAGATCTTAGTCTACAGTGATTACATACATGTTCATCAAAATACTAGAGTTTTGCAGCGGAAATGTGATTCATACTAACTAAAGTCTTCCTATGACAACTTTATTCAACCTTCGCCGCTTCCATCGCTTCAACCTGCACATTTAGAAAATATATGCAGGGCTAAGTACAAAAGTACTTAGTGGGCACGTTGCCGAAAACATATTCATAAGTGTAAATAATCAGGCATCTCATAATCGTAGCACATCGGCGTTTTATTGAAAAATGGCCCGTGTCTACTAAACATTTTCTGACTCATACAAGCATTTTTCTAGTATGTTACGTTCAAATCTTGATCAATTCTTATTCACCGTGACTGGTTACCCCTCAACAGGATACCACATACACCACAGGTTACAAAGTGCACAAACTCTGGAAAGCGCTTAATAGCTAACTCAGAGCCGATCGTAATCCTAGCGGTTAACTCAAAAATCTGGAATACACGAATGTTAACTCAGATAGGTACAAGAAAACTCATATAAAATATTTAAACAGTTTATGCCATGATTATCACTTTGAAAACACGATTATCAAAGCGATAAAGAAAAGATTTTCGAGCATTGCTCGTTTTATTTCATATATAAAAGCCCACCTTTGTGATACAGAACTACTAAGTACTAGCTTCCGATCTCCTGATCTTCCGTCCTTTCCTTACTGCTGGCTTCCTCCTTCATCGTAAAATAATAATCCTTAAAATTCGGCCATAAAAGATAATCGATCATAGAAAATCGAATTAGGTTTTAGTCGCTTCATTTCTTTAGGCATTTGCACGCTACTAGTTTCATTTTAACTAAACGGGAACGAGACTCGAACAAAACTCGTTTAGAACTCAAAAGGTCTCATACTCGACTCTTAGGTCAGTAGAGAAGGTAGCCGATAGCTCATTACGACTTAAAAGATCAAAAGGAACTACATTGGAAAGGAAGTCAACTTAGGAAATTAAGTTTTAGTTCTTTAGACGATTTAGGCATTTTCACGCTTAACTAAATTTCTTTACTTAAACGGATACAAGATACGAACTCATCTCGATTAGCACTCAAGGCTCTATACTTGACACTGAGGTCAGTAAGATAAAGGCATTTGTTAACTCATAATGACCTCAAAGATCGGAAGAAGCTAAGTTGAGAAGAAAACAACTTAGGAATTACAATTCGAACATACACTGCACGAAATCAGTGAGTCTGTCCAGAACAGGGTATTGCGAAACAGGGGTCATGCCCTGTACCAAAAGATAACCTCGGGTGTCTAGTTTACTCTTCAATTCGCGGATCTCAATTCCGATAAGCGAGCTAAAAGATATTGCAGTTTCCGTGAAACGTCGCAAAACTGCCGCGGCTAACCCTAACGTTCAATAGAATTCGACGTATAACTTCCTAAGCTCGTTCTAAGTTCTCGTACTCGATTTCTTACGAACTTCACTCTCAAGGCAGTCAACACGTACTCCCGTACGTGAAGGACTCCTTTTCAAAACTCGGTTATAACCACGACGATCACACCTCGTCGTTTCAACTACCATTTACTAAACCAAAACAAGTTAACAATTTCTCGTTTCTAGTTCTCGACTATAACTACAACTCATATTATAATATTCCGGATGCTCATGTCGTCAACTACAAAGCCGTACCTTAGTCCATTATAAACATTATTATCAAGTTAGAATTCTGTCTCGACTTTTCGGTTATTAACTACGACCCCTTGTTCGTCTCTTACGAGATTTCAAAAGTTATCGGATTTCGCTCAAATTTTACGTCATCAAACATCATCTCACGAGATTCATTATTATCCATATCATCACCTCATAACATTTCTAAATCTCAACTTAAAAGGGATTCTTTGTCTCTTACGACTCACAAAATGTTTTTAGAAAATTCCAATTAAAATCATATTATCAACTAACATCATTAACAACATTATTTCATCAACAAATCCTCAACCAGATCAACTACATGAAAACCCTTAATTTTCTACAAAATTTCGGTATTAACACATAATTAAAGAGGGTGATTTTCTTCATCAATCAACACATTTATCCAATTATCATACTACTACATTATTAATTGATCAATTACAAGTCTAATTGCAACATTAAACAAAATCCCCAATTCAAACCCTAGCCCTAGAACTCGGTTTTCATCCATATCATAGGGGTTTCGATTTCTTTTTGTTCTAATCACTAATTGAACACCTCCTAAGCATGATTATCCAACTAATTGAAGGATTCAAATTATCCTACAAAATCCCCTAATTTTCGGTACTTAATAGGAAATAGGGTTCTTGAATTTCTTTCACTTTTAGACATAGATCCATATCTAATCCATCCTATTACACTAATTGAAGATCAAAACATCTAATTTCCATGATCCATAAAAATCGATCCACATGAAAAATTAAAAGAAATGGAATCCAATTGGATAGGATTAGAGAGGAGGAGATTACCTCGACAATTAATAAAGGAAGTTGGATGATTCGATGGTTGGATGAAGACTTGTGTGAAATTTTTGCTCTAAGAACTTGAAGCTTCCAACAATGGTGATAAGAGATGGATGAGATAGTATATGTGTGTGTGTATTTCGAAATTTGAGAGAGAGAGTAGTGAGGATGACAACTTAATATGTATTATGAAATAACATTTAGATTAATAGGTGTAAAGTATTAATTAAAAATATCTAAGAGTGAGTCATAGGTTTAATACTATATAAAATGAAAATATCAAGCTTAGAAAGGGAAGTGAGGTCGGCCAAGAGAGGGAAGAGAAGAGAAATTACGCGATTTTCCGACGCGATACGACGTTATGGAAATCGAACGACGAAGAACGTAGCTTGGCACAAAATCGTCAAATTCCGATTCGACCAAAAATTCTAACGTATTAAACTTAATCGAAAAATAATATTAAAAACTTAATTCCGACAAAAACTCGGGACGGCCCAGTCCGAGTTTCGTCCGGAAAATCATAAAAACGAACTTTCTCGGGCGAGTTCGTATCGCGATTTCGTGAATGTAAAAATCAGACGGTTTTCCGTTCTGAGTTCTAGAACTAAAAAGTTTTCGTACGCGCTAACCCTAAATACAGTAGTCGTTCGTCCGATTTCTGGAAATTATTTTTGGAAACGGATTTCACCATAAATCTTAGAATTCAAATTCATGAACTTAGGTGTGCAAAGCCATTTTTATTATTAATTTTAAATTTTTAAGATCGTACGGAAATTCTGGGGTATTACATGTACCTAAAAAAACAATAAAGAAATATAGAAGGACAAATTGATGTGATCAAAATAAAAGGAGGGAACTTTTCATACATTAGCACACACTAATCAAAGCAATCATATCCATACAATTTGGAGGAAAGTCTTAAGTGGGAAATTTGAAATTACAACTCAAAGCTTACAACAATATAAATACAGCCTTATATGCTCAGTTTCTTCACTTTCAAAATCTTCACTTCTCCACCATAAACACAAAAAGGGCGCAGGACAGAAGAAGGGAGTCAGTCGACCAAGTTTGAAAGATGAAGAGAAGAACATCATCGCACAGTGGCTTCTCCAACATAGCACAGATAACAAACTGCAACATGGTGCCAAAAAGGAGGCTGCCCTCCTCTTCCAAATAGACGTTAGGACAGTTTACAGAATCTGAAAAGATGCACAACACCAAAAGAGCTTAGGCAAGGCAGTTAATGTTATTTCAAAGAGGAAATAATGCATTCATGGTGATAGGAAGCAGCTGTAGCAAAAATGCAAGCATTATCTTTGCTAGAGAGAACAAGCATGAATCAACTTGCAACAAATCTTGGGGTTTCTACATCATTAATACATAAGTGGGTGAAAAGCAGAGTTATCAGACCCCATACATCGGCTATCAAGCCCTTTCTCACTGATTTAAACAAGCTCAACAGGTTGAAATGGACATTGTCCATGCTTAATTGCATCAGAGCTAATGGGAGAATAGCATTTCAGCCAATGCACCATATTATACACATAGATGAGAAGTGGTTCAACATGAGTAGGACATCATAAAGATACTACATGTTGCCAGATGAGGTAGACCCTCATAGAACATGCAAATCAAAGCAACATATAGAGAAAATCATGTTCCTTTCAGCTGTAAGCAATCCAATCATAGACTGCATTGGACAGGTTATGGTGAAATTATCAAAGTCAAAGGCTGCAACAACTACAAAATACCACACCATGGAAATGACAGGCTAAGAAGAGAGGGGCAGCTCCCAGAAAGCATTGAGGTGGAGGAGCAGGTGGTAGATGATGCAATGCAGTATTTAAATGAGAATTTGGGTGAAGAGGGGCATGTTGCACCCTTTAGACTTGAAGATGTAGTCAGTGGAATAGAGCAGGTTGTTATAGAAGAGTAGGAGAACAAGTACAGGGACAAACATCAGTGTGTGTGTAGAACAGATTTTTGGCAGGTAGTTTACAGGGACAAACATCAGTCTTTGTTTATTTTGGATGTTTGGAATGTAAACGTCCTTGTTTGCTGTTTTTTGAAGATATGTAATCTCAGCACTTATTTTGTCATCAAAAGGTTGCATCATTGACACATATATCAGGCACTTATTTGAGCCTCCAGACATAGGTTAGTAGTAACCTAGTGGTGGCATCAAACAACAAGCAAACACATTTCATTCCTCAGACAAAGTAATCATTTAAACACATTTATCTCATTAAAAGAAGGCGACTTTGTCATCATAGGATCATGGAACAGGTAGGCAATAATGAGGCAACAATTTAATCGAATGAGGCATCAACGAGGCAACACTTAATCGAATCAGGCAGCAACAAATCAATGAGGCATCAATGAGGCAACACTTAATTGAAACATCAAGAAAGAAGGCATCACCAGCCTTAACCCTAATATAATCGAATGAAGCAGCAAGAAAGAAGGCATCACCAGCCTTATACACAATTTAATCGAATCAACCAGCAACAAAAAAGGCATTACCAGCCTTACCCCAAAATAATTGAAGCAAAAAAGAACGAAAGAACCTGCATTTGCCGAGGTTTTTTCACACGCAGAGAGGAAGATAGTTTTTCCATAGCCTTCCTTTTTGATCGATGCTTTGCACACTCGGACATCAAGAAATAGTACGGATCGGTAGGCACCATCTTTGACAAGAGGTAATCGAGGCTTTTCTCTTCAGTAGGTGAATCGGCCTCCGACGGTCAGTCCGGCGCAATTTCTTCATCGAAATCGGGCAGCGGCACAAAAGTATTGCGAGATCGAAAGGGCGGCAGACAGAGCTCCACCACCGACGATGGAGGTTCAGAGATCGCGCCGGACTCAGAGGGTGGCTGCGACTCATCCGGCACCGAGGAATCGACCAAGGCAGACGGCGCCGGTGTGAATGAGGTTTCCGGGACCATAGTCTCCGATTCCATCTCCATCGTCTCCCCTGACAACTCATCATTGCTAGGGGGAGAGAATCGTAGACGATGGTGGGGAGAGTTTGACATCAGAGAGAATAGGCAGACGGCGGAGATGGAGATTCAGAAGATCTAGGGTTTGAGAGAAGGAGGAAGAACACAAATGGGGATCGGGTGGAATGGGGGGTATTGGGCTGCAATAGATCGATTAGGGTTGGGTAGATTAGGGTTTATTAGGTGGGTAATTAATGGGGATAATTAGCAAATAGATTAGTCTATAAAATTATTGCTAATTAAAAAGGGTGGGTAAACTAATGGCAAAGGGTAGTAATTGTAGGATTTAAAGAGGGTAGTATGGTAAAAAAAACAGAGTAGGACATTAATTGGTGAAGGGATTTTAAAGGGGAAATTGGACATTTATTGTAGAATGGAGGGAGTAGCAGTTATTTATTCGACCGATTAATAAATAAATTAGCCAAATCAAACTCCTACAAAATATAATTATCTATTCGACCAATTAATAAATTGACCAAATTAAATTAAATTAAATTATAAAATATAGTTATTTATTCGGCCGATTAATAAATAAATTGGCCAAATAAAATTGGTGGAGCAAAAGATGAGGAAATACACATTGATTCTAGGTATTTATAGGTTTTTCAATAGGTGAAGTTTCATTGAGAAACCAATATGAGACACAAGATTTTAGTATAGATATTTAAAATCTATTATTTTACATTTAAAAATTCAAAAATTTGAGAATTTAGATAAATATGAATGGAGGAATATAAGGGGTGCCACGTAGGATTTTTTCAAAATAAGAATCGTTTTCCTTTTAGTAATATAATGATGATTTATAAGTGTGTAATTTATAAAATTTATTTAGAATTTATATAGATCCAAAAATTTAATAAAAATAATGATTGTAATATTTATTATCGTCCTTAATCGTATAGTAATATTCGTTAATTAAAATTATAAATTATGCAAAATTGGAAATCCAACTACAAATAACATAAAAATTATTTTATGGATGATAATTATAGATTTTAGAAAATACATGGGAAAAAAGCAAAAAATGAAAAATTTCTCGAGTGTCGATTGAAAATTGGCTCGTCTACCGCCACGGTTCCAGGTCACCTTTTGACTAAGATTTTGATTTATAAATGCACAATTTATGACTATTCTAGATTTTAGAAAATACATGAAAAAAATAAATAAAATGAAAATTTTAAAATTAATAAGAATAAAGAATGAAAATGTGTCACATGGGATCCCGAGTTGAGGTACTCATCAGTTAGGAATTGGCCCGTCTACCTAATTAATTGACAAATTAGAAATTACTTATTTTTTTTATCAAATTAAATAAAAAAATATTAGACTATTTCCAAATTTAATTAGGTCAACCAATAAATTATCCAAACTATTTTGGAACCATTTATTCTATCAACTAATAAATTGTTTCCCTAATAAAAATAATTATCTATTCGACCAATTAATAAATTGATCAAATTAAATTAAATTAAACTATAAAAATATAGCAGTTATTTATTCGGCCGATTAATAAATAAATTAGCCAAATAAAACTCCTAAAAAAATAATTATCTATTCGGTCAATTAATAAATTGACCAAATTAAATTAAATTAAACTATAAATTGTAGTTATTTATTCGGCCGATTAATAAATAAATTGGCCAAATAAAACTGGTGGAGTAAAAGATGAGAAAATACACATTGATTCTAGGTATTTATAGACTTTTCAATAGGTGAAGTTTCATTGAGAAACTGATGTGGGACACAAGATTTTAGTATAGATATTTAAAATCTATTATTTTACACTTAAAAATTTAAATATTTGAGAATTAGATAAATATGAATAGAGGAATATAAGGGGTGTCACGTAGGATTTTTTCAAAGCAAAAATCGTTTTCCTTTTAGTAATATAATGATGGTTAAAATTTATCTTTATTGTTTTAATACTGTTCTTTTAACTTTTCGCCCAAAATATAATGAGCTGATTTGAAGTTTTATATAAGTGATATCGTATAGTAATAAGTTAATGGGCGATGCTATTCGGACATAGTATGTCCGGACATAATTGGTTCGATCAAGAAAAAATCGGCGGTATTTCCCCATATTCACTCCTCCTCAAAATTTTTGCTTCCATCCCCCAAAGAAATCTCTTTCTAATTAAAATTGTATCAATTAACACCATATTTCATCGACATAAACATCTTCTCTTCTCTTCTAATTAAAATTTGAAAAGGGTATTATTGTACATTCATAAATGGCCGAAATTAATGAAAAAAATAAATTAATTAAAAAATTGTATAAAATTAATTTTTTTACTTGATCGAACCGGTTATGTCCAAACATAGTATGTTCGGATAACTTTATTGTAAGTTAATATACACTAATTTTGTAAGTGATATCACAAATATAAATTCGTGATATAACAACTGTAAAATAAATAGAGAAAATAAAGAAGGAACATGGACTATTTATCTTTTCTATACGAAGGGCTAGAATCACCATGTTTATTCTTTAATATATACTAGATACAAATATTACTCACTTTCTTTTTTAAGTTTTTTTTTAAGTATTTTATAGGTTACTTAGAATTTGACATCTTGTAACTTTCAACATATTGGATATAATTTACTTCTAGGGCAAAACTGTAAAATATATTACAAAAAGGTTGAAATTACATAAATCTGAGAATAATGATTTCTGTTGCACGACGGAAAATACTATAACATGTCAATTAGAGATAATAATAATTATAATATACTTTTTATGTCAAAATAATTTAGATTATTAATTATTAATTAATAATAGGAAAATAAACGGTGCTCCCTATTCGGTGCTCCGTTTTGATTTTTCTTTATACTCATATTTTTGGCATTATTAATTGAAAAGATTTTAAGAGTAGCACTTCTTAGATAGTTTTTTTTTAAATGTAGCACCCCTTATAAATCTTTGAAAAATATAACACTTTTTGACATTTTTGCCCTTCCATCACCTATCTAGTAACAAAAAAAATTGTGACTGAACAAAAAAAAACATTCCACCACCACAACCCCAGCGCCGCCGCCGTGCCACCACCGCCGCTGTCGCCGGCGGCCACAAATTTTTTGTGATGTCAGAAAAAAAAAAGAAAAAAATTGTGACTGATCAAAAAAATAAACATTCCACCACCTGAACCCCACCGCCGCCACCACCGCCACCACCGTCGCCGTCGCCGCCGTTACTGTCGCCGGCGGCCACAAATTTTTTGTGAAGTAAAAAAAAAAAAGAGAAAAAAATTGTGACTGAACCAAAAAAAATATTCTACCACCACTTTTCCGCCACTGTCGCCGGCGGTCACAAATTTTTTGTGAAGTCAGAAAAAAAAGAAAAAAATTGTGAAGTCACAAAAAAAAATGGAAACTTTGTGAAGTCACAAAAAAAAATGAAAAATTTTGTGAAGTCACAAAAAAAAGGAGAAAAAAAATTGTAACGTCACCAAAAACAAGGAAAGAATTTGTGAAGTCACAAAAATTGAACATTACAGATCTGCTTCTTTTTTTTCGCGAATTCCGGCCGTCTGGTTTTTTGCGAATTCCGGCCACGATACTTTGAATCGAAGGTTGGGACCAAGACCATTAGCTTCGTCTCATCGTTTCGCACATATATGTGGTGGTGGTGAGGGCCAAATCTACCAGATTTTACAGATCTGAGAGAGAGAGAGAGAGAGAGAGAGAGAGATGATATCTACCCATAGAGTAGTCTGCCAATCAGAAGTATTGCGATTGAATTGACATCGTAAGCCATTGCATGCATAAACCAACTATACAATCAGAAGTATTGCGATTGAATTGACATCGTAAGACCATTAGATCCATGGATTCGACGTCGGCGGCTTCCGCTTCGAGGTGGCGTCGACGAAGGTGCGGTCGAGAGAGAGAAGAGAGAGAAGAGCCACTGGAGGTGGTGGCGACGAAGGTGCGGCGGCAGTGGCGAGAAGGTGGCGGCGAGTTTGACGGAGAGAAAGAAGGAGAAAGAGAGGAAATAAAAAGAAAAGATAGGATAAGATGAGAATTATAAAATGTATTTGAGCGTATTAAAGAGAAGAAGTGCTAAAATTTAAAAGAATTATAAGGTGATGGTCCCGAAACGAGTTACTGGTGTATGGGGGGGGAATACACCAGTTAGGATTTAAAAACTTAAACCTGAAAAATCACTTCAACTGAGTAAAAAGGACTCAGTTGGAATCTGACAGCTGAGTAAGCGACCTCAGCTGGAAGAGTGAGGTTGTGCGGAATGTGGTGGAAATTAAACTCGTTAAAAACAACTCACGCAAAACAGCTCGGTTGGTCAAGAACCAAAACAACTCGGTTGAAAATGTGCAAATGAGGTTTGTATGCCGGTTAGTTCGGTCAGTTAAAAATGCAATATGAACTTAAAAAAATAAACACAGACACACAAGATTTAACGTGGTTCGGAGATAACCCTCCTACGTCCACGGGGAGATGTGAATCCTCACACCTCAGTCCAAGTTCTTCTGGACAGAACCACTCAGCTTACGCGGGCTGAGCAACCGTTAAGGATAAGTTTGCGGGTACTTATCGACCTTACAGATTAGTTTCCGAGCACTAAACAGCCTATGTCAAGTTTGCGGGTACTTGACGACCTGACTACTCAATTACAGGAATAGTAAGGTCCTAGCACACTTTTTAGGGTGTGAGTGTGGGTGGGATTTCCAACTACAGCTCGATCACGAATGAGAGCTGGATCTAAGGCTTGAACGAATAAACACTCAAACTAAGATCTAAGACAGATTTTCACTCTATGAACCCTTAGCTACTAATGTTCTATCACTATTGAACTCTCAGCTGCTGATGTTCTTAGAATAAGATTTTTCTTTTGTTGATTCTTTTGTGATTGCACTTTTCTTTGTCTTGCTTCTGTCTCACTTGTCTTATGTATATCTCTTGAATGAGAGAATGCCTCTATTTATAGGCGGAGAGTATCAACTAGCCGTTGGAGGAGCTGTTGATCTCTAATCGTTGAAAGCGATGGCTTGTCTCTTGTTTCTGCAGACTTTCCCGATATGGCATCTGTGCTCTTCTGCTTTCCATCTGAGACAGCCTTGTGTTGGGCCAAATGGGGTAATGACTGAACGGTCAAACCCTCATGTGACTTCCTTTTGAAATTCAAATCTTAACCTTCCTGACAGTCAACCTTGGTCAGTTGGTTGAAAGTCTTGATCTTCATCTGAGTGGTCTTCAGCTGATGTTCCGAGCTGTTGAACTCTCAGCTGACTTTGAACTTCAAGCAGTTGGACTTCTTGGTTGGATTCTACAACTGGGGTTCTGAAACTGAACACTCAGTTGTCTTCCTTGTATTTACTCAGTTGGGTTTGAACCCTCAGATGACTTCCTTTTCATCTGATGTTCTCTTCCTCTCTACTGCTTCTCATCTGATGAACCCTCAGTTGGTTTCCTTCTCAACTGATGTTCTGAAGACTTCCCCCTAGATGCATCGGAATAATGAGCTCAGTTGAATTCTGTGACAGCTGATGTTCTATCTAAGTGATGCCTTGTTGCCATCTTCAGCTGGAGACCTGTAGAGATAAAATCTTAACTTTGCTCAAACAGCGAGCCTAAATTCTAACATTAGGTTCTGGCAACATCTACTCGGTTGGGGTCAGTCGGTTTTGGAATTCATCAAAACTCTTACTAATAAATTTCCCAACAATTTCCCCCTTTTTGATGATGCCAAAACCACTTACAACTTTAAACCACTAAAGATTTAATCCTTACTAACTGACCTAAAATCTCAGCTGAAATTCTAGACAGTCTATAAGATAAAACATCAAAGGGTTAGCACAGTTATAACATGGTATTTAAAAGACTGCGATTCATAGCTTGGACAATGAGATATTGTTCGTCAAGTTGAATCGTATTATATACTTTGAAGTTTTTGTTACAACTGAAGGTTACAAGGTTAAGCACAAAACAAATAAAGATACAACAGTTGCTTCAAATACTACAACATCCAAAAACTTCATCAGCTCAAAAACTTTGACAGCTCAAAAATACTGTTGACCGTACTTGCTGAAGATTCGGTTAAAAATCTCTTTCTTCGTAGCTGACTCGATCCCAGTGTTGACACCATGTTCCTTGCAGACTTGTCTCGCCTCAGCCATGATCGCATTTCTGTTCGGCATGCTCGTGCCTTTGATCATCTGAGGGCGGTATATGCACTTCTTTGGAACTGGAACGGTGTTGGGATCGAGCTGAGCATTCAGCATAGCTCGCTTGAACTGACTAAACATTCCAGGGTCTCCAGATCTGAGTTCCCACAGGGCTTCCTTGAAGGCTTGCCTTGGGTCTTCAGTCGAGTAGACTTTCCTGTAGTAAAAGTCATTGATGAATTCATGCTTGAACTGCTCCCAGTCATCGTTCCACTCAGCATTCATCCACTTGTCAACATGTGGGTACCGAGACGGGAGCGGAGCGTTCTTCTGCAGTTGGCGCGTCGACTTCCTAGCCTCAGCCTTCATCTGGTGCTTGTTGATTCTTCGCACACTCCGGCTGGCTTTATTCCTATCGACGTTCTTTTCCACCTTGGCGAGCTCCTTCTCGAACTTGGCCACCTTCTTGGCCTGATCGGCAGCAAACTTCTTGATCCAAGAGGGATTCAAGTACTTCTCCTTGGACTCCCCCATAGCTTTGGCAGCTTCAATGCAGTCTTCAACAGATATCCCGTCAAGTTCTGCATCGAGCTCGGTCGTAAGCTCGGCTACGAGGTTGTGGGAGAGTTCCAGTTCGGGTTGTGATCCTTCAGCTCCTTCAGCTGGCACTCCTTCCCCTTCAGCTTGCTGGAGAACAGCTTTCCCTCGTCCAGCAACAGCTGCTGGCTCCTTGTCTTCCCCAGCTGCTGGCTCCTTATCTTCCCCCTTTTTGGCATCATCCAAAAGGGTGGCTACAGTGCCATCCAGGGAGGTCAACTTGGCTTCAGCCTGTTGAACTCGGGAAAACAGTTCGTCAACAGCATCCTTCTCAGCTACCTTCTTGGCCAACTCCAAGTCTTGGCGCTCCTGCTCAGCTCGCTGCACAGCTGCAAATGTCGCAGAGACCTCTTTGTGGAGGGAGATGAACTCAGCTCGGAAAGATACGAACTGAGACATCCACTCCTGGTCCTGAGTCTGCTGGGACTTTGCGAGGTCAGATTCAGCAATGGTTTTGAACACGTTGAAATCCGAGTTGAGGCTCTGAACGGCCTTCCTTAGAGCCGAGACCTCCGAGCTGGAAGAAGTGGAGAGGTCTTTGAACTTGTGCTGCAGAGAAGAGGAGAGGTGTTCCAGCTGATTCTTCAAGCTGGCATTTTCTGCCATCAGCTGCTGCATCCTGTCAGCTTCCTCCTCCTTGCTCAGCTGGATCTTGGACAGCATCTCCTGCCTCAGCTGGTTGACCCTCTCCGAGATCAGCTCGCAGATGGCGTCGGTTGAGAGAGCTGGCTGATCGGAGGGTCCGGGCAGAAGTTGTGGTTGTGGCTGGGCAGCAGGCTCCGAGACAACCATGGCAGATCGGCTGGCGAGGTAGGCCTTGAGCTTGTCTTCTTCTCTCTTGGCCGCCTCATCAGCAGCATCGACGTCTTCCATGCAGGTGGCATTCTTGGCCAGCATATCATCAAGGAACTGAACAGCTCCAGGGTTGTTGCACAGCTCCCTGGTGTCTGTCCCTTCTTGGATGCTCCTGTCCAGACGACGTCGTATCACAGCCACTTTCTGGTTGTAGGCCACCTCCAGGTTCTGATAGTCGAAGTATTCCCTCAGGTTGGACTCTTCGACCTTCAGCCTGTCCCAACCATGGATCCTGAGGGTTTCCTCCTTTACGTACCAGTAGCTGAATATGACGCTGAACTGGTATAGAATTTCCGTCCCGAATACAGTGAATATGGGCATCGAGGCTGCCTCGGGGAACATACCAATCAGCTTGCGGAAGCAGTAGCTGAGTCTTCCTTCATATTCAGCCAGGATCGCCTGGCGGTTGGCTTCTTCATCGATTGGAGGGGGGTCGATATCGAAGGTTACAGGTTCGATGGTTTCATCAACGTTGGCCGAAGGAATGGTCACAACGTTGGCATCGAGCGAGAGGCTCGGACTATCTGACTGAGGACCAGTTGAGAGAACTGGATCCTCTTTAGGTGGTGAGTCAGCTGGCTCGAGGGTTTCTTCAGACACAGGTGGGTTTACCTGGCTGGCATCAGCTCCAGTTTGACTGTCGTGGGACTCCTCAGATGAAGAAGAGTCATCTGAGGAGGAGCTGGAATCCTCCACTTGAATTTCTACGTCTTCAGCTGCTTTCTCCTGACGCGGCTGAAGAATGAATCCAGCTGGGTCAACCGATTGGCTGGATTCGGTTGACTCCTTCGCCTCAGCCGGCTTAACCACTACTGGACTTGTTGTGGATGGTTGAGCCGCTGGCTGGATGATCCTGATCCTTGGCCTCTTCTGCAGAGATTCCTCCTCTTCTTCTTCTTCGTCTTCTTCCTCCTCAACCACCTCCTCCAGCTGGCGCTTTGCTGGCTTGGTCCTCGAAGGGCGGCGAGCTGCTGACTCCACAACTGGTTTGGGGGCACCCTTGGGGGTGTAGACAGCCTCCACAACATCCCTGACCTTCTTAGCTGAGGGGAACAGCGACAGCTTGCTGACCGGAGTGTCCTCACTCCCTTCCCATATCAGCGGCAATCCTTTTGTGGCTTGGAGGATGAGGGCGGATATTTTTGTCCCAAAGTTGAGAGTCCCCTTGACACTCAACAGCAGTTCTCTGGACTCAGCTGTCGTCTTGGATATCTTCTGCTTCTCCAACAACAGTTGGCTCTCCAGATATCCCAGCCAGTCGACCTGGTGCAGCTCTTCCAGGGCCTTCTGCTGCTTGAGCTTAGGTCGGCTTATGTCACCGAAGGCTCCACCATATGCGAAGGCGCACTTGGAGATTACGTCGAAGAGAAGTCGGTGAGCCGGCTTCAGCTTCGTCCTCTGCATGCTCCCCTACAATGGCTCGGGAACAATGAGGATTGTTTGAAGGAAGGTATCAGCTTCTTTGTCAGTGAAGTTCCCCAGCACATCTGTGGCTTCGCGGTTTCTGGGGATGAGCTTCTCCAGCTCCTTGGATACCTTTATCTTCACGACGGTGTCTTCTACTGTCCGGGAGGTTCTGTGGCGTTGCTTGCACGGGATGATCGTGACAAGCCTGTCTTCTGCAACTCGCTGCAGATTCCGATAGAAATGTACGACCTGCTTCCTGAGCAACAGGGACGGAGAGAGGGTTGCCCAGTCAAGCAGATGGTGGTCGGAGAGAATGGCGGCGACGGGAGCGAGCTCAGGCGAGGAGAGAGCTGCTCTGGATAAAATTTGTTCGAAATGAATCTTCGACATCACCATGTCAAACGATTCCTGGAAAGTTGCAGGCTCTGTAGAAACCATCTTCTTAGAGGTTTTGAATTTGGGCCATCTCGAGGAGAGTTATATGCAAAGAAAGAAGGAAAATCTTTACTGAAATTGGTGAAACAAAATCGGAGGGGATGATGAATAGTGAGTAAAGATATGCACAAAAAAAGAAGGTAAGGATCACTTCCTGATTTGTCGTATTATATAATCTTTGACTCGGATAATATCAACAGCTGGGGTTAAATCGCGCGTATTTATCAACGGCTGTGATTTCGCGACTGTTGAGTAATTTTGACTAATGCTCCACGCGCGCGAGTGAGAAGGTGAATAGTTTAGGGTGTCAGCCCAGTTGCACTATAAAGTAAGGCTATAGGTGTTCAGCCAGACTTTACATTAAATGCGATATGATAGCTTGTTTAGTCTAGCTGACATGTTCAGGAATGTTTGAATTTATTTCAAACATTCTCATTTAATATCATAACACCTTCAGTCATAAATGAGACCTGTCAGCTGATGTCGATATCAGCTGTATACCTCATTTGTGCTCCTCAGTTGCTGCATACCATCAGCTGACTCGAGTTCGTTTGTTCAGCTGACGTTTGATGTCTTCAGTTGGCAATTCGTATCTGAGATTCCTCCTTTATCTGAGCTTCCCCCTTTATCTGAGCTTTCCCCTTAAATAGATATCCGATTCTTCAGCTCGGATGGATCCTTATCAGCTCGGATGACTCTTCAGCTCAGATGACTCTTCAGCTCGGATCCAAGAGTCCTAGAAGATCACACAGCATCTTGAACCGGGCTTCAGGAAGAGGTTTGGTGAAGATGTCAGCTCTCTGAATCTCAGTTGGGATCTTCTCCATGGACACATCCTTCTTCTCAATATGATCTCGGATGAAATGATGACGAATGTCGATATGCTTAGTCCGAGAGTGGTGAACAGGATTTAGAGAGATAGCTATGGCACTCGAGCTATCACAATGAATGGGAACCTGTCCAGTTGTGACTTCATAATCTCTCAGTTGCTGCTTCAGCCACAATACTTGCATGCAACAGCTTCCGGCTGCCATGTACTCTGACTCGGTTGTCGAAGTAGCAACACACGCTTGTTTCTTGGAGAACCATGAAACCAGCTTGCTTCCCATGAATTGACAGTGTCCAGAAGTAGACTTCCTGTCCAACCGATCTCCTGCTAGGTCGGCATCTGAGTATCCAGTCAGCTGGATATTGTCATCAGTTGGGTACCACAACCCAACATTGACAGTTCCCTTCAGATACTTAATGATGTTCTTTGCTGCCAACATGTGAGCTTCTCTTGGTTGGACTTGAAAACGAGCACACACTCCAACTGCGTATGAAATGTCTGGTCGGCTGGCAGTTAGGTAGAGCAGCGAACCGATGATCCCTCTATACTGGCTGGCATCAACGAGCTTTCCCTCAGCTCCTGGTTCAATCTTCCAGTTCGTATTCATAGGGATCTTTGTTGTCTTACTTGTCTGCAATCCGAACTTGGTGATGAGCTCCTTTGTATACTTGGACTGGTTGATGAGAATCCCTTCAGGTGACTGCTTCACTTGTAATCCAAGGAAATAATTCATCTCGCCCATCATTGACATCTCGAACTTCTCCTTCATGAGATCGGAGAATTTCTTGCACAGCTCCTCCGACTTGGAGCCGAAAATGATGTCATCGACGTAAATTTGCACAACAAGTATATCTTCTCCAATTTTGATGGTGAACAGGGTTTTATCAACTGAACCTCGTTTGAACCCCGAGTTCAGAAGAAATCCACAAAGAGTGTCATACCAGGCCCTTGGCGCTTGTTTTAGACCATAGATAGCTTTCTTCAGCTTATACACTCTTCCATCTCCAGTCTCAAAACCAGGAGGCTGTTCAACATATACATCTTCTTTGATATCTCCATTGAGGAATGCACATTTCACATCCATCTGATATACTTTGAACTTGTGATGTACGGCATAAGCTAGAAAGATCCGGATGGCTTCTAGCCTTGCAACTGGTGCGAAGGAATCCTCAAAGTCAATTCCTTCTTGTTGGCAGTATCCTTGAGCTACCAACCTTGCTTTATTCCTCACAATGAATCCAATGGCGTCTCTCTTGTTCTTGAAAATCCACTTCAATCCAATCACCTTGACATCATTTGGTCTTTCTACCAACTCCCATACACAGTTGCGTAGAAACTCATTCAATTCTTTTTGCATGGCCGTTGTCCAGTGGACATAGTTGAGAGCTTCCCCAACATTCTTCGGTTCTGGTACATCAGCTACAAAGCAAGAAATCATGGCAACATCTCCAGCTTGCTCGAACTCCTCTAGAACTGCCAATTCTTCAGCATATTGGGCATACGTGTTGGAATCTTCCTCGGTTGATTCTGGATTTGCAACTCTGCTCTGTGTACGCACACCCTCGGTTGGATCTCCGATGATGTCGTCGGTGGAATGAACTTCATACCATCTTCGGTTGCGTCTTCCTTCTTCTTCCAACTGTGGCTGTTCAGAAATCTGAGTTGGAGTCTTCAGAGCTGGTGATTGATCAGCTGTTGAGTCTGGATCCTCAACATTCACAATAGTTCGAGCTGAGTTTTGTTCTGCTTCAGATGTTGATGCAGTTGGAGGGGCATCAGCTGAAGTTCCCCCTTGGGACGAGCTGAGGTCTTCGCATTCATCTTCAGAGGAGTATGGATCCTCATCCTCAGTTACCCATACCAGTGGTTCAGCTCGGTTCTTTTCCCGAAGTGCTTGCGATCTGGTGAGAACTGGTAGAACAGCTGGATCCGCGTGTTGTTCTTTTACCTGTTCCCTGCACTCAAAGGTAGATTCATCAAAACTAACATGAGGTGTTATTTCCACAACACGAGAGCTGTTGTTGAAAACTCTATATGCCTTGATCCGAGCTGCATATCCAAGAAATATGCCCTTCGAAGCTTTGGCATCAAAAGTTTTCAACTGAGTCTTCCCATTGTTGTGAATATAACACTTAGAACCAAAAACATGAAAATAAGAAATATCTGGCTTTCTGCGTCTCCACAGCTCATAGGGTGTCTTTCCCAATCGCTTGGTGAGAAGAGATCGATTCTGAGTGTAGCATGATGTGTTGATCGCTTCAGCCCAAAATCTCTTTGGCAGAGCTGAGCTCGCTAACATAGATGTGGCTGCATCCTTCAGCGTTCTGTTTCTTCGCTCAGCTACCCCATTCTGTTGTGGAGTACGCGCGACTGATGTCTGATGGGTTATGCCATTCTTTTCGCAATACTCAATGATGGTTTCATTTAGAAATTCCGTTCCACGATCTGATCGGATAGATATGATCTTCATCTCTTGTTGGTTTGATATCCGATCCATCAGCTTGGGCAGCTCATCTCGGGTTTCACTCTTGTGGCGCATGAAGATGGTCCACGTATATCTTGAGTAGTCATCAGTTACAACCAGGGTATACTCGTTCCCGTTCATGCTCTTTGGTGTAACTGGCCCGAAGAGATCCATATGGATCAGCTGTAACACTCGGTCAGTTGAAGGAGTTGACTTCAACCGGAAGGAGGATCTAGCGAGCTTTCCCAGCTAGCATGCACTGCAGCTGTGTGTTGTTGAAAACACTCGATTGGGTATGCCTCTTGCATGTTCTTGTCTGGCGAGTCGGTTCATCGTTTTGAAGTTCAGATAGTTGAGCCTTTTGTGCCACAGCCAGCTCACATCCGAACTGCTCTTTGATAACAGGCAAGTGTCAGGGAGGCTGCTGTTCCAGTCAGCATAGTAAACATTCCCAGTTGGGGATCGATTTCCCAACAATATCACCTGCTTTGATCCGACATCTTTAACCCTGCAACCCTGTGCATTAAACTTGACAGAAAAACCATTATCATAGAATTGGCTGATGGAGAGCAAGTTATGCTTCAATCCATCAACATAAGAGACATTAGAAATAGAAACATGATCAGTTTCAAGTGTACCGTAACCTCTGGTGTAACCTTTTGAGTTATCACCAAAAGTAACTGATGGGCCTTCTTTTTCCACGAAACTTCCAAGCAAACCCTTCAGATTTGTTATGTGTTTCGAGCATCCACTGTCCATCACCCATATTGAAGCTGACGCCTTCTTCTTCCTCAGCTGTTTCTCTTGTACCTGCAAAGAGAAACTCGCTTAGGTCCCCAATTTCAGTTGGGTCCTGGATGGTTAGAACCAGTTCCCCCTGGAACTGTGCGTCGCTTTTCTCTGTACACTCGAATAGCCTTGTCATTCCAAATGATTTGCCCATTTTCATCAATTATAACAACACCTCGATTATCCTTAGGCTTGTTGTTAGAAATGATGCTCTGTTTCTTGGGAGGAGTTGGATTTCTCCCATGTTGGGCTTTAGGAGTTGAGGTTTTCCCCCTGTTTTGATGGCGATTTTTATCCTGTCTGATTTGTCTGAATGATCGGACGCCATGCTGGAATCTTCGTGGCTGATTCTGATTCCAACTTCCTGTGGCTTGTCTGTAGCTGTTCACGCCCTGCTGAAGATTCATATTGTGCCATGAATATCTCCAGTTGTCCGACCTGTTCCTTAACTATTGACTTGGTTGGAACCTTTGGTCGAGCTGATGTTGGAACCGCTGCTGATTCAGATAATTGAACCCTTGCTTGTTCTGAGGTCGGTTCCATTCCTTTTGATGTTGATTCCGAGGATGATATAGAGGTCGGTTCGGATTCTGAGTTCGGTTCCGGTTATGCCTTCGACGCCTCTGATTCCTCTTCTGACTTTTGGAACATTCCCCCTCGGTTGATGTCCCAACCGATGGAACATTCTGTCCTACATTAGCTACTCCTTTTCCCTTCTCAGTTGAGATTCTGTTGGTCGGTTGAACTTGCTGAGAGGTGGAGGTTGAGTTAGCTTCTGGAGACTCAGTTGTGTTAGGCTCGACAGCTGTGACTTCTACTGCTTTGATGAAGGTAGCTGGTGGAATACCAGTATCCTTGACAATATCATAACCGAGTCCTGACACGTCATCCATCTGTCTGCTATAACTTAAAAGGTTTTCGATGATCTTGGATGACTGATACAGCTTGATTAGATTGTCCTTCTCAGTTTGTAACTGTTTGAGGAGGACGGTTATCTGCTCGGTTTTACCATCTGACTCCCTTATCAGCTGGTCGATCTGAGCTTCTTGATTTTTCAACTGATCTTGCTGCTTCCAGATCTGTTTTGTCAGCTCTTCATCTGATGGTGTCTTAGCTTCTTTCAGTTGACTCTTGAGATTTTCAATCTCCTGGTTTGGCTCTTAATCAGATCGTCCTTTTCGGTTAAGGAATCTTCCAGCTTGGCGAACTGAGCTTGAAGACTCTTAAACTCAACCGACTGTTGATGCAGTTCCTCACTGAGTTCTTGAAAATCATTCCAGGATGGTTCTAACTCATCGCTTAGAGATTCCTGCATGTTAGAAGTATTGAAAGAATTTAAGCGAGCAGGATTAGATTGTACCTCAATATCATCTTGGTCGGTTCCAAGTGCCATGAGGCATTGATCCGGACTGATGACTTTGTTGGTAGAGGTCAGTTCATCCTCATCTTCAGTGTCTGTGAAGATGTCCATATCGTCAGCTGCTTCTTCAGCTACCATGGCCTTGTTCTTTGCAGTTTGCTTGGCCCTCAATGCTTCTCTTTCCTTCTTTGAGAGATCTGGGCAGTCAGCTTTGAAATGTCCTTCCTTGCCGCATTCAAAGCAACCATTGGTGACTGGCTTAGAACTGTCTCGAGTTCGGTTTGATTTGTAGAAGTGTTTGTATTTGCCGAACCGAGTGTCCATGTCGGCTAGCTTCTTTGACAACGCTGCAATGTTCTGTTGCAGTTCCTCTCTGCTCGGCTCCTTTGCAGTCGTGTCAGCCGATCTGGTTGGCCTTGACGATCTCGACTTTGAGTAGTCAGCTCGGAGAGCAACTGACTTCGATGCTGAGCCAATATCCTCAATTCTACTTGTCTTCCCTGAGAACTGCGATCTCCTCCTGTTGACCTTATACTCATTTCCTTTTAAGATTGAGAACAGTCTTTCAGTTCCCATTTCACCTAGGTCAGCTCGGCTCTCGTGGATATTGGTGAAAGTATCCCACTCAGCCGGTAGAGCTTGCAACACCTTGAGATTGATTTCTCTTAGTGTGTATTTTCCTCTTCGGATGGACTGGATTCTTCTGATGATGTCCATAAACCGGAGCTCTAGCTGAAGTTGTCAAAATCTTGACATGCATGTGAGAACTTGTTTTCCTTCATCTCGTCGCTTCCTTCACTCAGCGAAGCTAGGACGTCCCACATCTCTTTTGCAGTCTCACACTCCTCTATCCAGGGCAGATAATCTTGTCCAACCGTGGACATTATTGTGCTCTGAGCCCAGATATCCAACTGGCTCACCTTGGCCTCCTCTGGAGAGTAGTCTTCTGGCTATTTCTCCACATACTCCATCACTGTATTTCCATCGTGAGTATTTGTGGGAGTGCGAGCTATTCTTTCTTTAATGACTATTGGTCCGGAAGAAAGAACTTGTTGCATCCTGTGATGCTTTGACAGAAGGATCTTCTTCATTCGAGTTCTCCATGATGTATAATTGACTACTGAGAACATGACGACGATCTTGTCCTTGACGTCCATCTGCACAGACAAAGACAGGACAAAAATGCGAGAAAAAATGCACTAGCGTGAAAAGATCTGTTCAGTTGACCTCTCAAGAAAATTTCTCGAATTCACACCTTGTGAAACAGAGTCAGCAGTCTTTTGAACCACTGCTCTGATACCACTTGATGGTCCCGAAACGAGTTACTGGTGTATGGAGGGGGGGGAATACACCAGTTAGGATTTAAAAACTTAAACCTGAAAAATCACTTCAACTGAGTAAAAAGGACTCAATTGGAATCTGACAGCTGAGTAAGCGACCTCAGCTGGAAGAGTGAGGCTGTGCGGAATGTGGTGGAAATTAAACTCGTTAAACATAACTCACGCAAAACAGCTCGGTTGGTCAAGAACCAAAACAGCTCGGTTGAAAATGTGCAAATGAGGTTTGTATGCCGGTTAGTTCGGTCAGTTAAAAATGCAATATGAACTTAAAAAAATAAACACAGACACACAAGATTTAACGTGGTTCGGAGATAACCCTCCTACGTCCACGGGGAGATGTGAATCCTCACACCTCAGTCCAAGTTCTTCTGGACAGAACCACTTAGCTTACGCGGGCTGAGCAACTGTTAAGGATAAGTTTGCGGGTACTTATCGACCTTACAGATTAGTTTCCGGGCACTAAACAGCCTATGTCAAGTTTGCGGGTACTTGACGACCTGACTACTCAATTACAGGAAGAGTAAGGTCCTAGCACACTTTTTAGGGTGTGAGTGTGGGTGGGATTTCCAACTACAGCTCGATCACGAATGAGAGCTGGATCTAAGGCTTGAACGAATAAACACTCAAACTAAGATCTAAGACAGATTTTCACTCTATGAACCCTTAGCTACTAATGTTCTATCACTATTGAACTCTCAGCTGCTGATGTTCTTAGAATAAGATTTTTCTTTTGCTTGATTCTCTTGTGATTGTACTTTTCTTTGTCTTGCTTCTGTCTCACTTGTCTTATGTATATCTCTTGAATGAGAGAATGCCTCTATTTGTAGGCGGACAGTATCAACTAGCCGTTGGAGGAGCTGTTGATCTCTGATCGTTGAAAGCGATGGCTTGTCTCTTGTTTCTGCAGACTTTCCCGATATGGCATCTGTGCTCTTCTGCTTTCCATCTGAGACAGCCTTGTGTTGGGCCAAATGGGGTAATGACTGAACGGTCAAACCCTCATGTGACTTCCTTTTGAAATTCAAATCTTAACCTTCCTGACAGTCAACCTTGGTCAGTTGGTTGAAAGTCTTGATCTTCATCTGAGTGGTCTTCAGCTGATGTTCCGAGCTGTTGAACTCTCAGCTGACTTTGAACTTCAAGCAGTTGGACTTCTTGGTTGGATTCTACAACTGGGGTTCTGAAACTGAACACTCAGTTGTCTTCCTTGTATTTACTCAGTTGGATTTGAACCCTCAGATGACTTCCTTTTCATTTGATGTTCTCTTCCTCTCTACTGCTTCTCATCTGATGAACCCTCAGTTGGTTTCCTTCTCAACTGATATTCTGAAGACTTCCCCCTAGATGCATCGGAATAATGAGCTCAGTTGAATTCTGTGACAGCTGATGTTCTGTCTGAGTGATGCCTTGTTGCCATCTTCAGCTGGAGACCTGTAGAGATAAAATCTTAACTTTGCTCAAACAGCGAGCCTAAATTCTAACATTAGGTTCTGGCAACATCTACTCGGTTGGGGTCAGTCGGTTTTGGAATTCATCAAAACTCTTACTAATAAATTTCCCAACATAAGGGGTGCTAGATTTTAAAAAAATTATGTAGGAAGTGCTAGAAATGGGAATTTTCTCTTATTAATTCATAATAATACACATATCTTACTTATCATATTCATATAATAATTTCTCATGCTTCACATGTATATCTACTATTACTATCTTTATCTTTATTGTTCACACTATTTTAAACCTTTGTGTATTATTAATTTCATAATATATACTCTCTCCATCTTGAAAAAATGCTCCATTTACTGTTCGGCACGGAATTTAAAAAAGCTGGTAAAGTTGTATAAAGTGGTGTAAAAAGACTTGAGAGGCAGTGTTAATCTTGACCTTTCAAGTTTCAATTAAGCTTGTTTATTTCTTGATAGTTAAAAAATCTGCAGGTTTATTAGTTAAGTTTAATTAAACTACACAAAATAAAATACTACAATTAAGCAGGTTCAATAACATTTTTAATTTGATAACTAGACAACACAAAAAAAAATTGAAGGTTATAATAAAATGAGTTATTAGAGTTGGATTAGGGGTTAATTGATTTGGGCTAATAAAATGGGTTAGTAAAAATAATGGTATAGGGTGTAAATAAATATGTTTTGAAGGGTATATAAGTCCATAAAGTGAAACAAAGCATTTGATGGTGTACAGTTGAAATGTGGTAAGTAGGACATTTTTTCAAGTACGGAGAGAGTACTATATTTCAATTCGTAATACATATATTCTCAATTTCTAAACACAAATTATATAACTCATTTTCATTTTTAATTATATGTTAATACTTATGAAGAATAATTTTTTTTTAAGTTAATCTACAAGTAGCACCAATAATTAAATTTAAAGCAACAAAATAAGCAAATTACGGTCAATAGGAATTTTTTAAACGAAAATCTCTACGAAAACTAATAAATATATGTTAGAAAATATTTCTTAATTGAAAATCTCAACATATATACATGAAATTCTTTTTATCTTCATTCATATTATTCTAAAATCTTCGATCATTGTCTGCTAGAAAATATTACTTATATCACATTAAATTTAATGTATGAATAAATAGCTAAAATAGAAAAAAATATATTGAAAATGCAAATATATCTTTCTCGACAATTGGCTAAGATTATATATATCAATTTATTATAAACCAACAAGACGATTAAAACCAACAAGAAGATTCAAATAAACATAAAAAGAACAATTTTTACTAATTTTAGTTAATAATAACTTTATAGTATTCAAATTTTTATTGAGTACTATTACCCAACAGCTTTGTGACGGGTATATACAATAAAGTCACAATTCTAATTGTGATGTAGAAAAATTCTAAACAAATTTAGAATTGAAAAAGAAAAAAAGCAAACTGCAAATATATCTTTCTCGGCCTTTGGCTAAAATTAGAGATATCAATTTACCATAAACCGACGAGACGATTCAAACCATCGAGACGATTCAAATAGGTATAAAAGAATACTTTTTACTAATTTTAGTTAATATTAACTTTGTAGTGTTCATATTTGTATCGAGTACTATTACCCAACAAGTATGCGACGAGTATATAAAATAAAGTCACTATTTTAATCGATTGACTGGACAACACCAAAGTGAACAAAATTCTAAATAAATTTAAATTTGAAAAATAAATAATAAATTAGTATATGGTTTATTGTCATTAATGATTATAAGTTTAGACTATCTGCAACGCAGCTCGTTGCCGCGGTCTCGAGGGGAGCTCGAGACCCCCCCAGCTCGAGGCAGCTGCGATGGAGGGCGCCGCGGCTCGAGACCGGCTCGAGTGCTCGAGATTAGCTTGAGCAGCGCATGTAGCGCACGCACGGGCCCAAAAATAAAAAAAATTAAAATGACGGGCGCGTGCATCGCACGCGCCAACGTTAAAAAAAGGTAGCAACGGGTGGAAAAAAACGGTAACCTTCGATTTTTCTTTTTTTTTAATTCAATTTATTTTGCCTATAAATACCCATTTCATCTCCTTCATTTTCACACCTCTTCATCTCTTTCATCCCTCAAATTATTTTCATCTCCTTCATTTCTCCAACAAATTCATCCAAAAAAAAATATGGATCCCAACAATTCATTTTCGTCGGCGTGGTTTCCCGACATGTCCGACAATATGTATGGTTTCACGGGGGCAGGGTTTGATTCAATCAACCTCAACACTTTGGCCTTCGCCGAATCTTACCCGTCCTTCTCCCCCGACACCGACAGCCCAGTGACGAACACAGAGGATCGCCTAATTTTGGCGCCGCCGTTCCAACCCGCTGCCAAAGGAAGAAAAAACAAGGGCAAGGGCAAAGTCATTGCCACCTCCGCCGCCGCTGCCGAGGAAGATGAAGAGGAAATCGTCAAGGGCTCCAAGAGACACAACTACACCGACGAACAAGCCACCTACTTGGCACAGATTTGGGTGGAGGAGACCTGCAACTTCTCCGTTGGATGCGACCAGTCTGGCGAAAGATACTGGGGCAAGGTCCAAGAGCGTTTCAACAAGAGGTTCGACTTGCGCCTCAACAAGAAGCAGGTGAAGAGCTACTTCGGCCATCCAAACAGCGGCGCCTCTGACGGGATGGTGATCGCAGAGGCCCAAGCCATCTACAAGCAATCAACCCAAAGCCCGTCTTTCCACTATTTCATAGTTTGGGAGATTCTGAAAGACTTTCCCAAGTTCCTCTTTGCCAATTTTCCAGACGTACCCTCCATGAAGAGGACGAAGACTACGGCGGAGGGCAACTACACATCTTCTGCGTCCCAGCCGTCAGCGGAGGAAGCCCAGTCCACCGAAGGAGAAAGCGCGCCTCCCTGACCGGAGGGTCGAGATACGGCAAGGGTCAGGGCAAGGTCCAAAGGAAAGAAGCCGGTAGAGAAGTCGTCCCAGTTCGAAACCGTCATGGATCGATATACCTCCCGGCTTAGCCAGTTCGCCGAGGCCAAGCATGAGATCGCGTTGGCGTTGCGGGAATCAGCTCAAGCAAAGCTGGAAAATGCTCGGGTGAGGATGGAAGCTACTCGGCAGAAGCAATATGCCACCGACTTGAAAGTAGTCTCCAGGGATACGAGATTCATGACGCCGGAGCAGCTCCAGGTTCACCTGATGATGGTGGAGGAGGTGAAGCAACGTCAAAGATGGGCGTAGCTTTTTTTCGTAATTTTTAGTTATTATGTAATTTTTTTTAATTAAGTAGTATTTTTTTTATAGTGTGCAACATGTAATTTTTCAATTTTCAAATATTAGTGGAAAATTCGTATTATTTATTAATTAGTGTATTTTAATTTATTTACAAATACATGAATTAATTTAATAAATGAAAATGGAGAATTGTTTAATATGGTGCTGGAGACTCCTTGGAGACTGTTGGGTTTCAGGGGTAGAGGTCTCTAAGGGGTCTCTAGTGCTGGAGACACTGGTCTCCAAGGGATGCAGGTAGTCTTAGATACGTGAAATATTATTAATTTACTATATTTGATTTACAATTAATGCAAACAACATAACTTCTATATAAGATACTCGCTCCGTCCACGAAATGATTGTCACTGTTGCCATTTAAATCTGTCCACGAAATGGTTGTCACTTCCATTTATAGTAGTAGGGCCTACATAATACATTATATTTAACCTTGTTTTTCTCACTACTCCATTCAATTTATTGTGGGATCCATATTCCACTCACAACAATACCCACTATTATACACTATTACCTATAATTTTCTTAAAACCCATGTCGTCCACAATGTGACAATAATTTCGTGGACGGAGGGAGTATAAAACTATTTTTAAATACAATAATGCTTTCGGTCAGACGGTGGCCAACCACACGCATAAGAAAAAAGGAAAGTGAGTGTAAAAATGGAAATAATCACATTTCTCATAGAGTTTATGCTTCTCCAATTAGGGTATATTTTCATTTTCAAAATCTATATTATCATTTTTAAATTGTGTGACCGGCCACACTGTGACCAAATAGCACTATCCAAACTTTTAAATATAAGTGATCAGTCTTTGAAAAGAAATTAGAAAGAGTGAGGGGAAAATGTTGAGAGATAAAGAAAAGTTTTTTTTAGAGTTATGATAATGTTCTTTGGTTTTTTTTATCGTTTGCAAGATGTTTGTGTTTCTTCTCCTTCTCACTTTTGTGAAATAAAATATTACTTACAAAAAAACTTATTTTTAAAGTATATTTATATCGATAAAAATATAAAATTATTTTTCGTCAAGTCTCGACGGGTTACTTACTAGTTATGCAATAATAAATAAATAAAACTCATTGGTTATCCGCTACTATTACCTGAAAAACACTCCATGCTCCGTCCATTCACATAAAATATTTGTCCACAAAAAAATACCTACTTTATCTTTTACAATCAAAGCAACTTTATACAATCAAATCAACTGATACCTTACTTTATTTACAACTATTTTCACTCTCATTTTATCTTTTCACTTCATAAGTGGATCTCTTATTCCACTCACAAAAACTTTAACTTCACTCTTTTCACTATTAGAATAAATAAGACACTTATTTCATTCACAATAATTTTAACTTTCATTTCACTTTATCTATTATAACAAGTGAGACCCAACACAACAATTTTACCAATTTTGTTAATCTCCGATCCCAAATAAGTATTTATATCATGAACGAAGGGAGTATAATTTTTTTGCATATACAAAATTGGATGGATTTCATGTAAAAGGAAAAAAGAAAAGAAAAAAAAAAACTCGGCCTTAAATTTTGTTAATTAAAAATTTCAGATTTTGAGATGATGAGATCATCCTCCTCTCTCACATCACATCCCAAAAAAAGGACAAACCTGTAAATGCACCTCAGTAGTAGTCCTAGATTTGCTGTTCCTTCTGTTGACCCTCACTGATCTCTCTCATCTTCATAAATCGTTAATATTTTTCTTATATTCACATTCCTCTTTTGTCTGGATTTCTCACTTTATCTAATTATTACTAGTATAGTATTTTTCTTTTTCTTATTTTCTCACACCATTGCTATAAATGCAGTCTTACTGTTCTAAGTTTCTGACCTCATTTTTGCTTTCCCTTTACTACTATTCACTCTCTTTCTCTTCCCGTCTCTGTTTCCTCCATTGCAAACCAAGCATTCTTTACAGCTTCACTGATGTGCCTCTTTTTCCCCACATTCTCGAAACCCTACCTACCATTTTGCTCGATTGGACATCCCACAGCTCTAATTTTCTCCCATCATTCAAAACCAAGCGAATTAAGGGAAAGATGAACACTTCCGCCTCATAAAGATTGGATTTTTTGTCTGGCATTGTTTCGAGAAAGAAAAAGAAAATTGCTTTCTCATTTGCATGATTGTTATCATTTTTCTTGGCCCACTGTTACACCATAACCTTCTACTTCTAAACTACTCTTTGTGTTGCTTATCCTTTCTTTCGTGATACACTTTCCCTTCTTTTTTCTCCCTTTTTCATTTTTTTTTTTTTGTAATATTTGTTGGGTTTGTGGTATTTCATATCTGCATTGGCCTATCTATGCTCATTGGGCCTCTGTTGCGACAGAAAAGTGCCCTTTCTTCACTTCTTTGGGTTCTCAAGGAGGAAGATCAGGGGGGTTGAGTTCAGATCACTTGCCTAGGTGATGGTTCTCTCTCTCTCTCTCTCTCTCTCTCTCTCTCTCTCTCTCTCTCTCTCTCTCTCTCTCTCTCTCTCTCTCTATTGTGTGTTGCTTGGATGGAGAGTCATACATTTTCTTGATTTTGATTCAGTCATTTGAATTTGGGATTATATGTGAACCTGTAATTGGTGCACATCAATGGTGATTAAGTTTTATTTTTGTTAGCTCATATATTTTGTAATGCTGTAGACTATGTTAAGCTTGTGACTTTTATGTGTGGAGAAAGGCTTCTGTTAATTGGTTGGTTGCTCATATTCTGGAAAAATAAAATAAAGAAAGGGTTTGTGTTTTGATGCTGTTTGGTTGGCTGTGTTTGTCTAGTAAATTAGGAGTCTAGCAGCATTGTATTTGTCGGTGCTGATTCTGAACTCTTCGATGAACATTGCTACTTTGGTGTTCTCTGATAATGTGATGTGTTTTCAATCCAGGGTTCAATGTAGTAGTCCTTGTTCAGGACTTACTGTGCAGAATTACTTGCTAAGTACTGAAATTGCAGAAAATGTCTTCTGAAAGTTTAAATTACGAGTTATCGAAGAAATATGGGGCTCTGAAGCTGTGGGTTCTCATTGGCATATGTGTTGGTGCATTTATAGTTCTAATTCTGGGAATCTTGTCAATATGGATCATGTTTCAACGGAGATCACGGAGAACCTCGGACAAATACTCTCATAGCCAAATCCCTAACTTCTCCAAGGATATTAGGGTAGATAGAGTTGCAGAAGAAAACACACGCGATCATCCAGAAACTTTATACTTGACTGTTAATGATAGTAAATCTAGTGGTAAGAACACAGAGAAGATGTTAGTTCGTTTGGGTAGGAGTAAATCAAGTGATGCCGATAATATCAGCCAGAGCAGTTCAGTTTATCATAATGAAATGGGTGGTAGCTCTCAATCCGGAGAGGAGGGAAGTTCTGGTAATGCCCAAAAACAATCTTCAATGGCGTATGCGCTGGCCACTGCATCTCCTTTAATTGGTTTGCCTGAAATATCTCATCTTGGGTGGGGCCACTGGTTCACACTTAGAGATCTTCAAATCGCAACAAATCGTTTTTCAGCAGAAAATATCATTGGGGAAGGTGGTTATGGGGTTGTTTATCGGGGCAGATTGGTCAATGGTTCAGAGGTGGCAGTTAAGAAACTTCTTAATAATCTGTGAGTATCCTTTTCATCTTTCCTATACTAAGGATTGTGTGAAATCTGCTTTTGTTAAATGACGTATTGCATTGCAGAGGTCAAGCGGAGAAAGAGTTTAGGGTCGAAGTAGAGGCCATTGGTCATGTTCGACATAAGAACCTAGTGAGGCTTCTTGGCTACTGCATAGAAGGAGTTCAGAGGTTAGCTTCTTAACTGCTATAGTTCTGCTTTGGTTTCGGGTTTTCGTGCTGTTTTTCTATGTTTGTTTTCTGTATTTTGTTTGAATTTTTAGATGAGAAGAGACGGCATGAACTGTATTTGCAGGATGTTGGTATATGAGTATGTAAATAATGGAAATCTGGAACAGTGGCTTCATGGGGCTATGAGGCAGCACGGCACCCTAACATGGGAAGCCCGAATGAAGGTTCTACTTGATACTGCAAAGGCGTAAGTGGACTTGATTTTTTGTTTTTATCTCTCAACTCCTTTAGCATGCATTGATTTTTCCTTTCAACAGCTGTTATTTGTAGAAAATACTGTGACATTCAAACTGGCTATGTTTGTTCATTTGGTCATTTATATTTCTCCAAGCATGTATCAAGATTGAATTATTTGAAAAAAAACAAACAAACAAACTTAAGTCGTGTAGGTTGAAGTACCATCCCCCAAATTAAAATGATAGTAACTGTTTTTGTTCTGCAGACTAGCTTATTTGCATGAAGCTATAGAACCAAAAGTTGTGCATCGAGACATAAAATCAAGTAATATCTTGATTAATGACGAGTTCAATGCTAAAGTTTCTGACTTTGGCTTGGCTAAGCTGCTGGAATCTGGAGAAAGCCATATTACAACAAGAGTAATGGGAACATTCGGGTATATTTTCTTGTTGAATTTTTCTCCAATCGGATTTTCTGATCCATTTTTATCATAATTTTTCTCATAATAATCGGGCGCGTTTGTTAATTTCAGTTATGTGGCGCCAGAATATGCAAATACTGGCATGTTGAACGAAAAAAGTGACGTATACAGTTTTGGTGTTCTACTTCTTGAATCTGTTACCGGAAGAGATCCAGTTGATTACGGACGTCCAGCCAATGAGGTGCGAATTTAATTTCTTTTGTCGGGTAAACTTATCCAGATAGCTGGCCACCCCATTCCAGTAACAAGCCATAAATGTGTCTGTGGCAGGTTAATCTTGTTGATTGGCTCAAAATCATGGTAGGGAACAGGAGAGCAGAAGAAGTTGTGGACCCTAACCTTGAAGTTAAGCCTACTACCCGTGCCTTGAAACGTGCACTTCTTGTTGCACTAAGGTGTGTAGATCCCGAGTCGGAAAAACGGCCCAAAATGAGTCAGGTTGTCCGTATGCTGGAAACCGATGATTTTCCTTATCGTGAGGTGAGAATCTATCTCTGATCTGGAAATTGTTGAAGCTAGAAGGTTACATCGTGCTCTCTCTTTGAATTAGAGCTACACGACATATTTACTTGCATTTCTTGTTAGTAAGCTATTAAGCCTCATTGATTTTTTTTTCTCTCTGGAAAAGAAAATTACTATACACGAACTCTTGCATTCAGTTCCTATTACGAGGATCTACATTCAGAATGAGATATATTTCACAGCTGAACAACTTTGTGTATAGTTACATAGCTTTTCGATAGATCTACTAAGAAACTACATATTGTTTGAATAGAGGTGAGGTGAAACTCGTACATTGCCTAATAGGATGCCTAATATGCGAATTTTGAGTATTTGAAGGATTGCATGATCAAACAACAAGATCCAAATTGTTTAATCCATCAAAATATGTGGTCCACGAGCCTATATTATTCTTAACTATTAAGGTATCAACCCAATGTAAACACTTCTTAAGACAGACGACATGAAGGAATGTAGAGAACTAAAACAATAAGAGAGAGCCCCCTCCCAGTCTTTCTAATTTCATTACCTGCAGGATCGTCGGAGTAGGAAAAGTAGGACAACGAGCATGGAAATCGAGTCGATGAAGGAGGCTAGTGGGTCGGCTGAGCTGGAAAGCAGGGTGGAGCAATCAGAAAGCCATACTTCTAAGACAATGGATAGGGACTGACAGGAAACATGACCTTTTTAGAGCTTGCAGTGACATACATTTATCTCTCTACCATTCACATTTTCAAAGTTGGTTGCTGGAAAAGATTCCTTTCCTCCAGTGACAGAGTGTGATTCAGAAAAGGATGGCCCAGTTTGGAAATTTAGGGCATCACTTGTCATCTACCTCCAAAAATAATGAAGAATCGATTGCGTCTCGCGCATATGTGAGACCGAATGTGTTGCTCTAAGGAAAGTCCGGTAGGCAAATATCTTTTCTAACATTATGGTTATATCGTTCTATTTTCCGACTCCATTTCTGTCTTTCATTGGTATTTTGATTAACAAGAATGGTGAGATTTTCCGAATCGTTCTCCGGTTTATAGATAACCTGCTTCATTAGCCCCCTTTTGTCTCGCGACATCTGTTATATTGTAAATTATTGCTGAACCAATGTTCTTACATTGACCTGCTGTTTCGTTAAACAGTGTTATCTCAGATGTTCTTTGGAAATGTACCAAATCGAAGTCCTAGAATTTAGGACAGGCCCTTGAGAGAGAGAGAGAGAGAGAGAGAGAGGGTTTGATCGTTGGTCACGTGGTAGATGATAAAAGTTGCAGATGCATAAATATGGGGTATATATATATGTAATAATGTCATCAGGTTTTGGTAGTGTTGTTGAATCTGAGGATTGATTATGCAGAGATGGATGAGTAGGGTAGGGTCAGACAGAGTATCTAGTGCCCTACTATGTCTGACTTAGGTGTTGTGCTAATTTGAATGCATTTGACTGCAACGGCATGTTATTGGTGGACGACGCCACATACATAATAATCTACTCCCTCCGTCTGAGTGAAGAAGTCCCATTTGAGAATCGTACGTAAATTAAAAAAAAAAAGTTAGATGATAAAGAGTGTAATTAGGGTAGTATTTTATTATTGATGTAAAGTAGGTTGAGTGGAAAAATACTGTAGACTAAAGTAAATTATACTATTCATCTAGGTATTAAATGAATAACATAAAGGAAATAGGTTGGATTAGTGTGTTAATTTTGCCAAAAAAGATATGAAATTTTTTAAATGAGACACTCAAAATAATAAAATAGGACTTCTTGAACAGGACAGACGGAGTATTCCTATTTTCTTTTCTTTCTCAGGCTAAAATCTTGATGGATGTGTATATTTGCTTCTCGAAATAGGCTAGTGGATATTTATTTTTTTCTTGGCTAAAATTGTCTCTCAATTTATAACGTTTGCTCACTTTCTAGAATTGCACACAAATTAAAATTTCTGTACCTAAATACATAACCTTTTTTTTTTCTGATTTTTTCCATGACCACGAAATTTCACCAAATCAAATCCTACGTGAATGTTGGAATAACACGGTGGACGCCGAAATTCATAAAACAACGTCGTTGTGCATAGATAAAAAAATAAAAATAAATGCCATGTCATTTTTTTCTATTAAAAAACAAAACTACCCACATCTCTCTCTCTCTTCCCCATCTCTCTCTCGTCTCGTTCCTCCTCTCCCCATCCCACTTCTCCGACCACCACCACCACCAGTCCACCACCCATTATCTCCGACCGCCGCTACCACCACTCCACTACCCATCTGCAAACTACCTCTCTCTCTCCCCCACTCACCTACTGTTCACCCTACCCTCCCCCACCCCGCTTCTCCGACAACCACCACCATCAGCTCTGGTTCACACGATGCAGCCAAGCTTCGTAATCTTCATCTTCTCCAAGCTCCTCCACCGCCTCCGCGGCTACTTCTCCGCCTAATGCTTCTATGACATCACCGACATCGACGACGTCAACACCAACGAGCTTTACACCGCCGTCCATCCCCCAATTTCCTCACCGGACCTCTTTTCGCCACTACCTCATCTTCATCGTCCTCATCCAGAAATCCAACCACCCGTCGCCGTTTAATCGCACGGCGGAGAAGGCGTTCTATTTGATCTCGCATTTGGCGTCGTCTTGGTGCGGCCCTCGAGGCGGTGGCGCTTGAAAACTGAGGCGCCCATGGACCAGTGAGCCTCCTCCGCCCAAGACATGAGCGGATCCATGACGGAGAGCGGCGGGTCCACCCTCTCGTTGCTGAAATTGACGTCGGTGTAGAAGCACCGAGTGGAGGCTGCTGCCGTAGAACTTTCCCGGACCTAAGGCCTCAACCAGATCGACGGCGGTGCTATCTATGTTTGTGCGTGAGTTGGTGCAGACTGTGAGGTTTATTCTGTGTTTGGTACTGTGTGTTTGTGTGTGAACGAAGGTCACAGCCGTCGGTGTGAAGAAAGAGATGAGATGGCATTTAATATGTTTTGTATTTATTTTTTAATTTTTTAAAAGCAAAGTGACGTCGTCTTGCTAGTTCTGAACTCCTCCGTGTCATTCCGGCATCCACGTAAGATTTGATTTAGAGAAATTTGGTCGTCATGAACAGAAAAAAAGAAAAGTCATGTATTTAGGTACAAAAATTCTAATTTGCATGTAATTTCAGGGCAAACGTTATATTTAGAAAAAATTTGTCGGAAATGCTACTTTTCACATGGAGCGGGAGAAAGTGAAAAAATAGATTTAAAGATGACGATTATTCTTATTTTAATATCATTAGAATAAGTATGATAACGCAGAGCAGCAGAGGCTTATCTTTAGTGTTTATACACATCGTAGAGCTCCTTTCTTGTATATGCATGTACATATTGATAACTACTCTGAAAATTTCTTCCAATATTTTTCTTAATAGGAATTCTTATTTCGATGAGAATAAAAGAGAAAAAACAAAAAGAAGAGGCAATCATTGATCTCCTTTCCGGGCATCACATCTCGGTTACTGTAGGAACGAGATTACTCTCTTCTGAGTAACTCGACAAAATAATACCCCCTTTCTCCCTCGTAGGTGCGGTGTGAGGATGTGGCACGGGTCTTAAGAAAGTAAGTAAATGTTTGGTGAGTGGCGAAAGATGGAGAAAGGTGTTAAAAAGTAAGTTTGCAGGATAATCTGAAAATAGGAAAGAAAGATAACACGATTTATTTAGCGTTAAGACATGAAAAACTCGTCTAGATTCTAGAGATTAGAATTCTGAATGCAAAAAGAAAAAAGAAAGCTTCCTTTGTCCCCCTTAAAATGAGATGGATAGATAGGTTTGGGAATGGCTAGGCCCATCTCAGCCATCTGGACCTAACTCAAAAATATTATATGAACATTTTATTTCCTTTTTCTTTTCTTTTGAACGTTCTATTTCTGAGAAAACGTTAAGTATATTAGTGTCAAATGATAGTAGTATGACACATATTTAAACTTTTGATAAGTACTAGTAGGAGCTCTCATCTAACACGATTAATTATATATATATATATAAATTATGTTTGATATAATTTTTGTGTAAAGTTATAATACTATTAATTAGTGATTATATATTAACATCGACAAAATGTTAGCAAGTACATGTAAAGAGTAGAAAAATGAAACCAAATTTCTTATACTGTACACATAATAATCATCTATATATATTATAATATATTGATCTAATTATATATATATATATATATATATATATATATATATATATAGAGAGAGAGAGAGAGAGAGGAGTTCTAGCACCCAAATTCTGAATATAACAAGTTTATTATATACCTCAAAGTTAAACTTCATAAAACTTTTAGTGTAAAACTCTAGCTAGTGAAAAAACTCCAAAAAAAAAAAAGAAAAGGAATGATCTTTAATTAATTAAGAGACCTTAGAAAAAGCAAACAGACATATTAGTATATATTTTCCATTACAATGTTTACTACCATCTTAGCTTATATATCTATATTTTTTAAATTTTAAAGGTAGTTATTATGATGACTTCAATTACCATGAGGTTACTTATGGAAAAAGTATGTTACAATTATCTGTATTCTACACATGATTTTTGAAATTGAAACATCACATTCACCACTATAACCAATCGTGACTACCAACCCTAGCCCCTTCTCTGTCTCCTTTTTCTAAAAAAAATTCGAAAAGCTATTTTCTACAATTAAACTTGAAAAAAAACTTTAATAAATGAATACTAAAAATTATACGACAAAAAATCACCTCTTACAACCCAACCTTAGGTGGTGGCAGAATTTAATCAGGAGAAGATATGAGTTTGTATGTAATTCAATTAGAATAGTATAATTTATCATATTATCCTCCAAAAAAAAATCTTTATTAATTGATTCTTTTTTCCTTTCGATAGTCTCGTATTAGAAATTTTCGATAGCTTCTACTATAATTAGCTAGGATTTCTCGTGCTAAAAAATTTCCTTATTAATTAAATCCTTTTTTAATGTTATAAATGAAAAAGGATTAGCATCCCTCTAGTTCTGTTTTCTAAAAATTTTCTAATTTTATCAATCCTATCTATATATGATTAGGCTGGCTCAAATATAAGAAAATATAAATTTATCAAATATTAAGAGAATATATAGTCATATAGCCATAATGAGCAAACAAACTCAATATTTAGTCCAACCTCTTCAAAAATACAAATTATATATAGTCATTCTTTTGAATTTGGGATCTAACTACCCATTACCATCTTCTATCTGAATCCATCACTGCTGGCCAGATTTTTTGTTTTTTTCTTTTTCTATTTTTTTTTTATATTTTCAGGTTTTTTCTTTCTATTTTTTTCCATTTTCTTTCTGTTTTTTTATTTTCCATATTTATTTTTCTTTTTTTTTTGTTCTTTTCTATTTTCCAATTTTTTTCTATTTTTTTTATTTTCCAGATTTTTTTTCTGTTTTTTTTTTTCCAGTTTTTTTTTTTTTAATTTCCAAAATTTTCGCCTCTTTTTTTTTTTGTTTACCTCTTCGTTTTTTGTTTGTCTCTTCATTTTATATTTGTCGATTTTTCTTTGGTCAAGATTCGAGCGAGGGGAGCCGAAGAAATCCAAATTATTAGTTACGCTTTATAGCAGGTTGAATCTATTGCACCTAACTTGTTAAATGTAATCTACTTTCTTCTGTAACTGTACAAAGTTACGATTGCTAGCTAGCACTCAAATAGCAACCTATTATTCTCGTTGTCGAAAAATAATTATATAACTCACAGTTCATTCATGGAAATCAATCCCCCTTAACAAACATAATTGTCAAAATATACTAACTTCCCAACATGGCTTGTCTCTTTACAGTAACTAGTTTGTTCCCCGTGCGATGCACGGGAAAATTTTCATATAAAAGAGTAAGGTTATCTAAATGGTATACATAAATTTCGATACGATTTAATTTACCATAAAATTATTAATTATTTAAATAAATCAACTTTCAATTTTTTTAGAGTTTTATTACGTTGTTCATTTCCTGCCAATTTAAATAGGATGTAGGTTACCTCTATACATGGCACTACTCTAATTAAACGTCATTTTAATTATAAAAAAAGTTTAATTTAATATTAAAATTTCACCTCACCGCCTACCCTAGCTCACTCTCTCCAACTTACATGCATCACCATTTCTGATCAAATGCACGCAGCAAGGTTATGCCTCCAAGTGCAAAATTTTGGCGAGAGAGAATATATTGAAGATGCAGTTGAGAGAGAGAGGTTTGGCTTTTAAAACAAAAAGTGCTCCATATTCTAAGTGCTGACTTCTATTTGATTTTGTTTTTCTATAAAGATAGATCATAGATGTATAATATTGTCATTGGATATATAATTTCAATTAATGCATGTATACATATTTGTATAACTTACACAAGATGATATAAAACATGTCTTTTTAGAGGGATTCGTGTCATGAATGTATTTATTTATGCTATATATATATGTATTTATCATTTATGTATTCATGTATGGTTTCATGTATATATATGTATTTCATATATATATATATATATATATATATATATATATATATTCGTGTATGTAGAATATTTGACTCTAATTAATACGTAACTATTGGGTTTCCCTTCCTAAAAGAAATAGGAAAAATCCGTTGGGCTTCCAAACAAAAGTCTACAGGAGTAAAAAGTATAAATTTTATGTTTTGTAAAATCGAATGAGACGGTGTAAATTTAAATTAAAATAAAATATTCTATTGTGTTATAGATAGAAAAAGGCGGACGAGAAAATAGATATATAGATAAACTGGTGAGACATATATTATCAATCCAAATATAATAATTATTGTTACGATATTATTTATATATTTTTTTTTGTAAAATTAAAATATGTGATACTCATAGATTAGTATTGCCACATATTTTGCAAAAGACGCTAAATGTAGCCTTTAAGATTGTAATGAACTTCCTTTCAGAAGCAAATGAATATTGATGAATATTTATCTCAGAAGTTTTCAAGCAATTTGAATTAATATATACCCAAAAAAATGCCATAACATGAGTAATCTATCTCATGTTCATAATAGATACATGCTTGCAATACATATATATGTATAATTGACGTATGAAATATTCAAGAGATGGAAAATGCAGCTTTTAACTTTTTATTATCAATAAAAAATAAATTAATAACACAATAGTAATGGCCATTAACAAAACTCACAAAAGAAGTCCACGTCGAACAACAACTAAATCATTATAGCGCCCAAAAGAAATAGAAATGGCAGTCAGTAGCCCAAAGTCATTATCGGCGCTTCTTCTTCTTCTTCTTCATCGTGATACTCAAAAGTAACCCCTCCGGTCCCTCGTACTCCCGCGTAATTTGAACTCATACTCGACACTATTAAAGATGTAGTTTTCGAAGGTTGGATACGAAATTTCGAGGGCGGCTCCCTCTTTCTTCGGTCGCTATAATTCATGAAATAGTTATTACTTGCAGTAACAATTTTGATATTAATAGTGTTTTTTTCGTATGCACACCGCTCATAGCTGATGAATGCACATCAAGCCAAAACAAGATTTCGTATGCTAGATTGCTGGTGGAGATCGATGTGACTCAGCCGTTTAAACATGTTATTCTCATTGAAGGAGAAGAAGGGAAGCAAATAGAGCAGAAAGTGGTATATGAATGGATTCCTCCATACTGCAAAAAATGCAATCAAGCTGGACATGATTGCTTAAGGAAGGAGAATATCAAGCCACCAGTCCAACAACAGAGAGAAGCGAGGAAAGTGTGGATTCCAAAGGACAGTACAAGAGATTCTGCAGAGGTGATTGAGGAGGAATCCACAACACTTCGAGAAGGGAAGCAAAAGGAGAAGGAGAAGGAGAAGGAAGAGGAGAAGGAGGTGTGGAACATACCTAGGAAAGTTAGCTCAAAACCAGTAAGAATGAAACCAAATAAAGGAGTTGAAGTGGGAAATTCATATCAATTATTCTCAGAAAAGGAATTGATGGGAGAGTATGCTGAACGGGGCGGGGACCCTATCTCCTTGGTGGAAACATGAATCTCCTTTTTGGAATATTAGGGGCTGTAACAAGCCCTTTAAACAAAAGGAGTTAAAATCCTTTTTGTTAAGAAATAAAGTGGATGTAGTAGGTTTATATGAAACAAGGGTGAAAAGGCATAAATTCAAGAAGATTTCTGAGAATATTAACCCAAATTGGCAGTTTCTAAACAATTATAATGAAGCTGAAAATGGAAGGATTTGGGTGGGATGGAACCCAAGGAAAGTAGTAGTCACGACAATCGATTTCCATGCACAGGGGATCTTGTGTGAAGTGCTCAACTTACAGAATGGTAAGAAGTTCTACTGTGTAGCAATATATGGGTACAACACAATTGAGATGAGGAAAGAATTGTGGAGGTTTCTTGGTAGAGTATGCCAAGTAATAACAGGACCTTTGATTATGGGAGGAGATTTCAACGCTATTCTTAAATTGGAGGACAGATTTCATGGTAATGAGGTGACTGAGGCAGAGACAAGAGATTTCAACGAAGTAATCCAAGACAATGAACTATCAATGATAAGAATGTGTGGTAATAACTTTACTTGGTGTAATCAACAAAAGGGGGAGAACAGGATCTATACTCTCATCGATAGATGCCTTGTCAATACACAATGGAATGCTGAGTATGCAGATATTATGGTTGAGGTATTTGATAGAGGTATTTCTGATCATTGCCCCTTATTGTTAAGGTTTGAGCAGTGGCCTACTCAACGGAATGCCCCTTTCATATTCCTTAATATTCTAAGTGTGCATGAAGATTTTCTGCCATTAGTGAGGGAAGTGTGGAACCAACAGCTTTGCACAAATAAACTGAGCAACATCAGCAAAAAACTCAAGCTTCTAAAGTTTCCTCTTAAAAATCTGAATGTTTCTCATTTCAAGAAAACAACAGAGAGAGTCAAATTGACAAGGGATAAAGTGGAGGAGATCCAAAACTTATTGGCTCAGGACCACTTCAACTCAGAATATATAGAATTGGAAAACCAGACCCTACAAGATTTGGAGAAATAGAGCGGGATTGAGGAGAAGATATGGAGGCAAAAAGCAAGAGTGGATTGGATAGGCTTGGGTGATTCCAATACTAAGTTCTTCCATTCATATACTCGAGCTAGGAGGAATAGTCAGGCTATCAAAAGGTTGATAAGAGAAGATGGGACAATTCGTGAGAATCAACAACAAATAATAAATTAAGTGAGAAATTTCTACCATGGCCTGATGGGGAGTGCAGCAAATTCCCTAACAATGGTTGATAGGAATATTGTGAAGAGGGGACCTATTCTATCACATGTAATGCAAACTAGTCTCCTAGCTACAATTACAGATGCTGAGGTAAAGGCAGCTCTATGGCAAATGGACTCCTCAAAAGCCACTGGCATAGACGGTTACAATGTGTTATTCTTCAAGCAAACATGGCAAATTGTGGGAGCTGAAGTGACTGAACCAGTGAAAGAGTTCTTCTCTACAGGTATCCTTCCATCTCACATTAGCAACTCTCTGCTAACTTTACTCCCCAAGGTAAATAACCCAAGCAATGTGAAAGATTACAGACCTATAGCATGTTGCAATGTTCTCTATAAAATTATCTCCAAAGTCCTCACCAATATAATGCAATCTGTCCTTGGCCAAATCATTAGTCCTAGCTAATCGGCTTTTATTAAAGGAAGGTTGATCAGTGATAATATTCTGGTGAGTCATGAGCTTATTAAAGGATACACGAGGAAGAACATTTCTCCCAGATGCATGATAAAAATAGACCTGCAAAAAGCCTATGATTCTATTGAATGGCCCTTCCTGAAATACCTCTTACTGGAGCTACATTTTCCTTATGATTTTGTTAAGCTGATCATGACATGTATCTCCTCAGTCTCATATATCATCAATGTAAACGAGGAGCTGACCATTCCTTTTAAAGCTAAAAAGGGATTGAGACAGGGTGATCCAATGTCTCCATACCTCTTTGTGATAGGAATGGAATATCTTCAAACGTGTCTGATGGAGTTAGAGGACGATGGGGATTTCAATTTTCATCCTAAATGCAAGAAACTAAGACTGACTCATGTCTGCTTTGCAGACGATCTCTTGTTGTTTACTCGGGGAGACCTCATATCTGTTAGAAAGTTAATGCTAGCCTTTCACAAATTCTCCCAAGTTTCAGGTTTGCAGGCCAACCCCAGCAAGAGTAATATATATTTTGGGGGAGTCTCTAACCAGTTGCAAAAAGCTATTTTGGCTAAGTTTGGAGTGTAGAAAGGGGAGCTTCCTTTCAAGTACTTAGGAGTGCCGTTATCTACTAAAAAACTGACCACAATACAGTGCCAGCCTCTCATTTTTAAAATCTTGGCTCAAGTGGTTTGTTGGACTTCCAAGTTGCTCACTTATGCTGGTAGAGTGCAGCTCATTACTCATCAGCATCCAGACATATTGGTGTCAAATATTCCTCATCCCACAAAAGGTTATGAATCTCATTCAAACTGCATGTCGCGCCTTCCTTTGGACTGGGACAATAGGAGTAACAAGGAGAGCGTTAGTGGATTGGGATTATATGTGCCAACCCAAGCATGCAGGGGGCTGGAATCTCACCAACATGAAGCTATGGAACAAGGTAGCAATATGTAAACTTCTATGGAGCCTTGCACAAAAACAAGATCGAATTTGGATTAAGTGGATCCATGAATATTACTTAAGAGGGAAAGACCTCACCACCATGAATGCTCTGAGTCAAGCGTCGTAGGTAGTGAGGAAGATATTTGAAGCTCTTAAGGTGTTGAGGGGTATTCCAGATGGCTTAAGCATGCTGCAGCACGCCTCTTTCTCAATCAAGAGGGTATATAGAGCCTTGCACGGAGATTTCCCAAGGGTCCAGTGGAGGAAAATGTTATGTAACAACAAAGCTCCGCCTAAATGCATCTTTATAACTTGGCTTGCTATTTTAGGAAAGCTGGTGACTTGTGAGAACTTGATAAAAATAGGAATCATGTGTGAAAGACGGTGTGTTCTTTATGCTAAGGAGGATGAGAGCATCCAACACTTCTTCTTTGCATGCGAATTCTCACAGGAGGTCTGGAAGGAGGTGACTGGATGGAGCAAATTGAGTTATAGACCACGCAATTGGGAACAGGAGATGGAAGTTATGACAAGACAGTGCACCTCTAATCGAGGAAAGCAGGCACTATACAGACTTATGATAACCATCGCGGTGTATTATGTGTGGAGAGAAAAAAATACGAGGAAATTCCAACAGAAGGTCAACTCGAGTGCTGAAGTTGTTCAGGAGTGCCAGGTTACTGCTGCCATTGTATGTAGGAGAGAACCAAACCTAGCTAGGTTTTTGCTTTCCTAAGCCTGCTATTGGGCTGCATGCAGGGTTGGTTGTGAGTGAGTGTGGTTTTGGGGTTGAGCTGTAAATCTTCTCAAAGTGGTAATAAATAATCTTATTTATCAAAAAAATAGTGTTTTTTTCTCAAATTATGTTAAGATTCTTCAATTCCAGATTTTTAAAGGATTTAACAAATTCAAAAAGCATACATATAAACTACTTACAGTAATGGTGCTGTTATTCTTGATGTTACTTGTTGATAGTTACTCCTCCCTTGATGTTTTTGAAGGCTGCAGCCTTCTTTTTGTTGGGACATCATCCATCTCACCAAGTAAAATTCGACCACATGTAAATACCTTAATGACTTCACATTGATCTTATATCAGTTTGCAATATTCAAAATCTGCTGGTAAGAAAAAAAAAAAAGATGGAATTAGTAATGTTAGAGATGGAGACTATCTTCAAGCCAAAAGGCAACTACAATATGTTAAAGAAAAAATCTTATACAAATGTTGAGCTAAAGGAATGAACAGAGTATCATTGGTGCATATAGATAGATAATTTACAAATGGTTCTAGAATCTGCGATTTGAAATGAACTAAGAGTCGGTACGAATTATGGTGAAAATTGTCGACTAATTTTATTGCAAAAATAAGAAAAAAAATAAGAAAAAGTACAGTTATTTCTATACAAATATATATACACAGTTTCTTATAAATCTAGTCAGGAACTTCTTATGATTTATAAATCCCCCTTAACAAACATAATAGTCAATCCCCCTTAACAACATAATAGTCAAAATATACTAACGTGCCAACATGGCTTGTCTCTTTACAGTAATTGAATGACCGCGCCTACACGTGTGAAACCCCTCTGCCACGTAAAAAAAATTGTTCGATTCTCTTAAACTTTCGTCTTAATATATATATATATATATATATATAGAGGAAAAATAGAATTCATTATTTAATCAAAGTCTAAAGATATAATTTCCAAGAGCAACGAGGGCGAATTATCATGTCATAAGGCAATAGAATCTAAACTTCTAGCTAATCGAGCTAGCTCGTGAGTAGTCATGTTTGCCTCACGTCGCACATGTCTAACAAAAAGAACATTAATTTTCTTCGCAGAGCAAAAGAAATCAAGCAACTCTTCATAAAGAACCTGATCAGCCACATTCTCTTCTTCAATGACGTGAACAACGAGTAAGGAATCAGAATAAACTTCAATAGGAGAGAAACCTTCTTCTATACACTGACAAATCACATGCATAACCGTCTTTAATTTATCGTACGCTGACAAATATCACTACAAGAAAATTGGCATGTTAAGACACTCAAAAACGTCATGATAATGCATTTATTACGCTATCATGACATTTGGAAGAAGTGCCATCTATGCCAATGTAGCAACAGGTCAAGTGTAATGAGAAATGCCTGTTGCCACACATTTGGCAAATGTAACGATAGACCATATGTAAGGATAAACAATCTGTCATGACACGTTGAAGCGTCATAATTAAGTTCTTCATATGGCGCTAAAGTGTGCGACCAAATGCAACCTAAGACTACTTGAAATTTAAAATACGAAAATTTTCTTTTTTATATTTTTTCATCATATTATTATAATAATTTCATTTTATTTTGGTATTTTCTTGTGACCATATTTATATCAAATTAATAGGAAAAATATAGTAGAACAATGAAGGGGAAATTACAAATTTATTTAAGAAAATAGCATATTCCATTTATAAACTCATACAATGTATCTCGAATATACAACATTCTATTCGATAGAACAGTGAAAATTTGCTCTAGCTACTGCAAGATTATCACAAAGACTAATTAAATTGGGTCCAGATTAATCTCCAAAATTTTTATTTTTGCTTTGCACTCCTCGAAAACTTGACAGCTTTTATCCAGGGTCCTTCTGTGGCAACCTTGGCAACCTTAGAACAGTATCTACCCTGTTAATTACCAATAGAAGTCAATTAGTCTCTTGCCCAGAAGTTGGCATTACAATATCCTATTTTTTTATTTTTTAAGAAAAAGGGTTAACTAGCATGAGGCATAGGAGTTCCATTATCATTATTAAGAAGCATACTAGAATCAGGAACGATTTCAAAAAAGATTGGCACAGTTTTCATCATGGAAAAATTTTCTTTTGCACTGTACAAATAAGTTAAAACATGTAATTGTCAGAAGAAATCACAAGATAGCCAAGAGAAACTTTCAGCTTATTATCTGCCAACATGGACTTCAGCACATGATTAAGTAACAAGATATGACCAATAAAATATATAATGTACACTTAATTAACAATTGATCCTTGGATCAAGAAAATGCAGTGTGATGGCAGCATACATAGTTCAAGAGAGTCATGTATAGAAAAGTAAGCTAAAATACATCATATCAACACTGACTCATGTCACCTTAAATAACCACATCATGTCATGCAGAGAAGGATTAAGAATGTAAATATGAAACATGAACACTAAAATACTGAAGTTAGTCAGAATTCAAAGCAAAGCAAAAGAAGTTTTTAGTCAAATATCAACATGATAAAGTCATGGCAGAATCACTCTCATCAAATATTTGTTTAGCTAAGAGAGAACATGTCTCAGGATTTCACAAGCATTACTTATTTGAGCATAAATATTGAGAGTATGTGATAAACTTAGGAAGTAACTAGTCAATATCATACCAATATTCAATCAAAATTATAAACTGAACTGATGCAAATTTTTGATAACAATCAAATAACTATGTATTAATAAAATAAATTATCTGCAGCGAAATTCTCACACAAGACATATAAATATGTACAACAACTAAAAATTCTACCAATGAATTTAATATAATTTCAATTCACATAGTTTGCTTCTTCATTAATTCAGAGCTAGATAAATAAAATTAGAAATTCTAGTTTTACACCTAAGATCCATGCAAATCTATGATGTATCACCTATGTGAATCCACTATCAAATAAGAATTTGAACACACTGCATATACCCAAAATTGAATAGGCCTCTACAGCAATGCAATAAGAATCAACAACATGCAAACAGAAAAATTTAAACCTTCGGGGTGAAGTACAGAGAGATTGTGTCTGCTTGGACTTGAAGACTATTGGGAGTCTGCCGTTGTGTAGGCCAGAGAAGTGATTGCAGCACTGTTAAAAAGACTTTAACAATTTCAAATAGTTTTTTTGTAGCAATTAAACAGGTGAGAAATAAAAATAGATCTAATCACAATCTAAAGCAGTCTAACTACTGACAATTGATTAAGGTACACAAATTGGAGTGACTATTTTAAAGAACTGTTGAAGAAATTGCCGATAATATGAGGCCACTTAAATAATTAAGGATAATAAAAGGGCCCATCTTGAGCCTCAATTTTATGAATAAAAACAGATAGTTATCCTAATAGTAATGTCTATTTCTCAAATTGAAGAAATATTTAGTGCACTGATGTTAAACCTTTTAAAAAACGTATATATTCTGGTAACATGATGAATTAGATTGTCTTGTTGGTACTAGAATAATAACGTGAAAGTTAATTATACATATTAGAAGATGAGTCTACATAACCAAACTCTGAGGCAAGTGAAGCATTTTTTAGTTTCATCATATGCAAAAATCTATTGTAGGATAATAGTTTTTACCTGGATAAATGATGCAAGATTCCCATCCATCTACACTATGATTTATTCAGCTACAAACTTTGCAACAAAACCATCAGAAAAAAGAAAAACAATTTCCTACGCTCAACACAAAAAAGAAAAACACATCCAATATTTAAGATTTCAATGGAATTTGGATATAATCGATAAAAACAATTCGCACAACCAATTTGTCACAAAAATAAAATTCAACCCACCACAGTAAAGAGTAGAGAGATTGGGAAATAAAATTCAGACCTTCATGGTGAAGAATAGAGATTGCGTCGGTGTAGATCGAAGACGACTGAGAGTTTAATGTTGTGTTGTGTGTGCCGGAGAAGGGATTGCAGTACCGTCGGTGGTGATGCGGTGACAATCACGGTGACGCGGTCGATTCGCCGAAGGTGCACAGAGAGCGACGGTGATGTGACCGTTTGGGATTCTAGGGATTTTACAATTTGGGGCAGAGCGAGAGAGCAAGTGAACAACCGTGTTTAATTTCCAAAATTCATTAATTAATCTTAAAAATATTGGAGGGAGGAGTATTGGCGGCTGATTTTCTCCTATTTGCCGCTCAATTTCTGAATAAGTAAGTATCTTTATTTTATATTCCATGTACAGTATATATTTTATTCTTTTTCTCTTTTTTCCTTCTAAGAGCATTTACATCAGGAAACGAGGGGGGGTGTCGAGTGCGAGGTCGAGTGGATTGACACACCCCCCCACTCGACTCACCCCTACGTCGAGCTGCTGTGGGGGATCGACACACCCCTATGTCGAGGGGTGTGTCGATGGTGGTGTCGATCCCTCGACTCTCCACTCGACCTCATGACAGCGATATATGGGGACACTTGTCGTGTCCCCATTGGTCTCTTATTTTTTTTTTCGTTAAAAATTAAAAAAAAAACGTTAATTTTTCAAAGCCGCAACGTATACATTTTTTATCTCCAACGTCTATATCCCATTTTTTCCCTATATATACCCATTCATCTCATTCATTCTCCACACAACCTAATTTCTCCATCCATTCTTCTCCCAAAAAATTTTCATTCTTTCAATTTATTTTGTGCAAAAAAATGGCCGACGATCAGTTTAATTCGTGGTATTCGCAAACTTTTAGTTCAATCCCACCGAACCAATCTCCAAATCCGGCGAATCCACCTCCCAATCTGGCGAATCCAAGCTCCGGGTTCTCATCAATTCCAGGTTTCGGCCAATACTCGGCCCCTGCAGGGTTTGGTGCTTTTTCCCCGACGCCGGGTTTCTCTGCATTCCCTCCGGCCACTGGGTTCTCGCAGTTCTCACGGCCGCAGGGGTACGGCCAATTCCCCCCTTCGGCTGGATTTCCACAGTCGCCCGACTTCTCCCAAGTCCCTCCGTCATATGGCTTTTCGCAGTCGCCGGGATTTTCACCTGTGTCGGGCTTCTCGCCTGCGCCGGGCTTCTCGCTGTCGCCGAGCTTCTCTCAAGTACCCCCGACATCCCAAAGGAGCCAATTCTCGCAGCCCCCAGTGGGTACGGCTCGACTCAGACGTTTCAACCTCAACGACGACGACGACCATGTTGAGGTGGAGGACGAGGAAGAGGAAGAGGAAGCGGCGTACGACTCCCACCACTCGGAATCGGACGAACACGAGCAAACACCACCGCCCCCGCCCCGCCGCAAGGGGAAAGCTGTCGCGACATCAAGCACGGCCACTTCTCCGGCCAAGGGGAAGGGCAAGGCACGCCGCAAGGGGAAAGCGACCGCGGCCTCATCCGACGAGCACAATAAGCCAGCACGAGGTCCTAACTACACGCCCGCTGAGATTGAATACCTCGCAAGGTGCTACGTTGACTTCGGGATGGACGCGATCACCAGCAATTACCAAACCTCAAGCGCGTTTTGGGAGAAAATAATGATCCGTTTCAACGAGTTCATAGCTCCCGCCCACCCAAAAGAGAAGAGTGCGATGAAAAGCGCATGGGGCCGCGCCAAGAAACAGATCCAGAACTTCGCCGCCATCTACATCCAAGAAGAAAACCAGCTCGGAAGCGGGGAGAACGACTTCGATCTGTACACGAGGGCCCAAGATTTGTACGCCGAGAAGTTCAACAAACCGTTCCCGTATAGGGCTGCGTGGGAGCTCTTGAGGCATATCCCAACTTTCACCAACCCGGCGAAGCCAACAGCTCCAAAGCGGACGAAGATAAATGAATTCGGCGAGTACACTTCGTCTGCCAGCGGCAACGCATCCACCACATCCGCGAGCGATGCAAACACTCTGCAGGTTCGACCCGAAGGAGTGAAAGCGGCGAAAGCGGCGAAGAAGGGGAAGAAGGGAAAAAGTGCGCTACGGGAGCAGGCGGTAGAAGAGTTGGCATCCCTCAACAAGCAATCGAGGGAGGAGTGGGCGTTCAATATCTATATTGCCGACACGTCGCATATGAATCCCGAGCAAAAGGCGAGGTACGAAAATGTTCGCCGCAAACTTGCAAGGGAATTCAATTGGGAGGAGTAGTTGTCTTTTTTTTTTTAAATTATTGTAATGAAGTAGTTTTTTGTTATTGTATTTTTTTTAATTAGTGTATGTTGTAGTTTTTTTTAAATTCAATAAAATTGTCAGTTATTAATTTCTGAATTTAATTAAGTTAGTTTTTATAATATTTATTACAAATAAAAAAAACAACAAAATAAAATTTATTCAATCATTGAAATCACGTTTCCCAGTGCTTAGACCTAGGTCTTACTCAACCCCATTGATGTGGAGAAATCAACCTATGTCTAACTCAACACCACCAATCATTAAAATCACGCTTCCCAGTACTTAGACCTAGGTCTTACTAGACACCCGCTGTAAGTGCTCTAATGCTCCACGTTGCCTACAATTTTGGTGGATTATCGACATCTAACATAAGTGTAGCATAGTAGGCCAAATCATGACATTTATTCTAAAATGTCATATCAGCTTTTCATATAAATGCAGTAACAGGTCGGTGTAGTAATTGAATATTTCTAGTTACATTTGCTAATAAATGTCACAAAATTAATGTAGTAATAAGTCATTTTTCTAGTAGTGTATTCTACACTTTTTCGAACTTTACATAGTCGACTATTTTGGCTGAGTCAATTTTAAATATACTGTTTGAAAAATTAGTAAAGGTTTTAATTTATACCAAAACCCAACTGACCACAATCGAGTAGATGAAAGCCATCAGTCAGAACTTAGCTAGAGCTCACTGTTTGGCCTAGGAATTTTTATCTTTACAGGATTCGAGCAGAAGAAGACAACCAGACTGAAGAAGGGAGTTCGCGCGTGAGGAACTCAGTTGGACCGCAACTCAGTTGACTCCATAACTGAGCCATGCAGCTCAAGTATGAAGAGAAGTTGTGTTGAAATCAGACGTCACAAAGTTGAGAAGTGAAGACTTTGAAGACGTTGAAGGCAGAAGAGTTGAAGTCCAAATTCAAACCTACTCGAAAGCACAAATCAACTGGAAACTTACTATAAATGGACCGACAATAAAGACGTGCAAAAAGTGAAGGTCGCAGTTGCCATTTTAGGAAAGTTTGCAGTGAAGCAAGTGGAGTGTCATGCTTTTGGCAGAGATCAAGCAGCTCTTTCCAACGGCTAATTAGATCTCCCTCTATAAATATAGGTCTCCACGTCGAAGAAGTAGAGAGAGAGAGAAAGCACAGAGAGAAAAGAGTGCAAGAAGTAGAGTGAAGAAAAGTAGCATACCACCACTCTCTCCACAACAAGAACGTCCAAGTCGAAGAACAAATAGAAGTAGAGTGTTCACACCTCCTCCAGTTCTTTCATCTAGCCTCTCAATAAGCTATTTCTTTGATCGAGTCTAGTATCTAGGTTCTTTTTTATTTATTTCTGAGCAGATTCTCTCCCAAAACATAGAGTCTCTAAGCCTTAGGAAGAAGCCTTCACTTCTCTCAGTGTAGAAGGCTTCATAGTTGGAAAAACCCAAATTCCAAACCTCAGATCTGTCTTTGAACCCGCAATCAAAGACACTAGGTCCTTTAGAACCCGCAATCTAAGATTAGGTCCCTTAAAACCCGCAATCTAAGACCAGGATGTACACTTGCCCGCAAAAGTGTTGTAAGGTTTTGTTCAAACCCGTAATCAAACTGGTTAGGTTGCTTGGTATCTGCAAACTAAGTAGAACGTTTGATAAGCACGCGTAAGCTTATCTAGTGGATTACTTCCCCGAAAAGGAACTCGTGGATGTAGGAGGTCAATCTCTGAACCACGTAAAAATACTGTATCGTTTACATTTCTTTATTTACTTTCAGTATTTATTTTTCAGTTACCTAACCAACTGACTCTGCATACAAACTGCACTAAGTTTTGGGAACTTGACCGTCCCCCATTTTCATAAAAGTTTCAGTTTAAGTATTTAGCTTTGATTTCCACCAACTCGTTATCGGGACCATCATATACCAATGGTTTATTACATTTCCAACGATATTTGTATACAGACTATTCTATATACACCAATGTAATGTGTCATCAAATTCGGGAATCAAATTAAATAGGTAGGTAAGTGAGTATGAAACTTGAAAGTTGAAACATTAATAGTATTTTGTAAAATTGAATACACATACATTATAATAAAAATAAAAACCCGCTCATTAATGATTGATTTTATTGATGGATTTTTCATTGAAAAACTATTAACTGTCAATATGACTGCGTTTGATTCCCTTTTTGTGTTAAACATTTAATTATTTTATGTTGTTTTTCTCGATCTAATAAGATATGATTAATAATTTATAATATATTATGATAAACCTATACAAATAATCAATATTAATGTTGTAAAACTAGCATCAGATGCTAACAACATTATTAAATCAAGCGGGGGATTGACTTCCTACCGCTTAATTGAAGAAGTCTGGATTCATCATGATTCATGTAGGGCTTGCGGTTCTTTCACTGTGTTTGTTTTCAACGCCTGGCCTTGGAGTTGGGGCCCCTTGTTTATATAGAATATTACTATTCAGTAGTTACACCTATTTCATTTCTTAAAGAGATTATTTTAGTTATGCATGCCAGTATAGTTAACTTTGAAGCCCGAATAAAAAGGCCAATACTTGAAACTGTAATCCTTTGTGTTTGCTTTCTATCCCTTAGTTTATAGGTAAATAAAGATACAAATAAAAAATGTATCCTTTAAATCCTTCCCTCTTCTTAAATTTCTCCTTCCACTCCTCATTTTCACTCACAAAAGAGGGAAATTATTATCACTCCAATTTAGAGGGGATAATTTAAAGGGTGAGATTTTATTTATACCTCCATTAACTCTAAATGGAGAGATAAAAAACAAACACACTCTAATTATATGACTAACACGAGGTTTGAAAAAATATATGAGTGATAGTGTTTGAGTGGAGAAATGTGTGATATATCTTTGTTGAGTGGAAAATGAGATCCATTATTTTAAAATTATGTGATAGATGTTGGAAGAAGTTTGTGAGTGATGTCCCAAAATGAAAATAAATAAAAGTGATACACTTTTAGAGTGGAAGAAAATTGAATTAGTGATAGAGTTATGGGAACGAGAGTACGTATATAATACATGTACTCATATAAAGTATTTAGTTAGTTTTCTTGTTTATCCAGCCAATTATCTGTCACAGCCCCAAATTCCGAGGGACGGCAGAAGCCGGGGTGCGACTGGGGTTGGATTAAAGAAGCGGGGGAAGAAGGGGGCTAACTGACTAATCATACATGAAAGGCATCAAATAAACCATGAACAAGACTTGAATATAATAAAGAAAGAGTTAATCGCTAAGGATTACTCGGCAAAAGTACACAGTAGAAACTAAGTTCATATTTACAGACTTAAACTACAGTGTTGTTCAAAAGGTACATATTTCAAAGGACTGAGAGTTCTGCAGCGGAAGAGTTCTAACTAAAGCAACGTATCTTTCAACTCAACATCAACCGTTGCCGTTCACCGTCGCTTCAAGCTGCACATTTAGAAAACAATGCAGGGCTAAGTACAAACGTACTTAGTGGACACGATGCCGAAATCATAATCATAAGTATAGATAAATATGGCATTTCATAATTGTAGCACATCGGGGTTTTATTAAAAAGAGGTCTGTGTCTACTAAACATTTTCTGACTGATTTTCACAATTTACTCGGCCGAGTATTTTCTGGTATGCTATGTTCAATCTTGACCAATTCTCATTCACCGTGGCTGGTACCCCTCAACAGGATATCACATACACCACAGGTTACAAAGTGCACTAACTTACACTACAGGTTACAAAGTGCACTAACTCTGAAAAGCACTTAGCAGCTAACTCAGAGTCGATCGTTAGTTAACTAGATAGATTAACTCTAAATCTGGAAAACACGAATGTTAACTCAGATAGGTACAAGAGAACTCACATAAAGCATAAAACAGTTCATGCCATAATATCACTTTGAAAACACAGATATCAAAGCGATAAAGAAAGATTTTCCGAGCATTGCTCGTTTTATTTTGTATATAAAAGCCCACCTCGATATACAGAACTAAAAGCAAAAGCTTCCAACTTCGGATCTTTCGTCCTTTCTTTACAGTTGGCTTTCTCCTTCATCGTAAAACAATAATACTTAAAAACGGGTCGTAAAAGATAATCGATCAAAGAATCGAAATAAGTTTTAGTCGTTTCATTCTTTAGGCATTTGCACGCTTACTAGATTCATTTTACTTAAACGGGAACGAGACTCGTTCAAATCCCGTTTAGAACTCGGAAGGTCTCATACTCGACTCTTAGGTCAGTAGAGAAGGTAGTCGATAGCTCGATACGACTTAAAAGATTATAAGGAACTAAGTTGGAAAGAATCAACTTAGGAGAATTTACGTTTTAGTTCTTTAAACGACTTATGAAATTTCTCGCTTACTACTTCTTTATTTGAAAGGATAAGAGATATGATCTCGACTAGTTTTCATCACTCAAGGTCCTGTACTTGACTCTAGGGTCAGTATGAAAATATTCGATAGCTATTACGGCTTAAACGATCGAAAGAAACTAAGTTGCGAACAAAACAACTTAGAAGAATTGAAACTGAAATTTCACTGCGCAATCCAGTAACTCTGGGGACTGCCCAGAACAGAGGATTTAGAAACAGGGGATGAGCCGTGTACCATTTGAAAGTTTGGGATGTCTAGTTTACGCTCCAATTTACGGATCGCAAATCCGATAAACGAGCTAAAAGTTATTACAGTTTCCGGCGAGGGTCGCAAAACTGCCGCGAAAACCCTAGTTGCTCGATAGATTCGACGTATAACGTCTTAGGTTCGTTCTAAGCTCTCGAATTCGATTTCTTTAGAAACTGGACCCTCAAGGCAGTCATCATGTACTTCCGTACGTGACGAACTCCTTCTCAAAACTCGTTCAATAGCACGACGTTCTAAATGTCGGCTTTCAACTAACAATTACTAAACCAACAAGTTATTCAAATCGCGTTCTAGTTCTCGACTATCACTATAGCTCATATTATAATAGCTCGAAAGCTCATGACGTCAACTACAAAGTTGTTCTCAAGTCCATCATAGACAATAATATTAAAGTAGAATTCTCATTCGACTTCTCAGTTATTAGTTACGACTAATTGTTCGTCTCTTACGCGATTTTCAAAGTTGTCGGATTCCGTTCAAATTTTACGACATTAATCTATATCTAACGAGAATCACTTCTATGCATGCAATCATTTCATAACATCACTATATTTCAACTTATAACGTGTTCTTCGTCTCTTACATTTCATAAAATATTTTTAGAAAAATCTAATTAAATTCCCATAATCAATTAACATCAATTACAACCTAATTCCATCATCAATTCATCAATTAAACTCAACACATGAAAACCCCTAATTTCTTAAATAATTTCGGTATTGACATATATATTTAGAGAGTGATTTTCTTCTCCAATTAACAACATTTATTCACTAATCAACCTACTATAACATCAGTCGAACAATTGCAATCCAATTTCATACTATCATGCATAAATCCCCAAATTCAAACTCAAACCCTAATCGAATTTTCACAAAACATGGGGCTTTCGATTCCTCTTGTTCTAATCACTAATTAAGCATCTCTTAAGCATGAATTTATCATTAATTGAAGAAAACCAAAATCCTACTAATTAACCTAAAATTTCGGTAATAATACAAGAGTTAGGGTTCTTGGTTTTGTTCAATTTTAAACCCTAATTAACCTATCTAACATATCCAATTTCATTAATCCAAGATCGAATCATCTATTTCATAACTCTAATTTTCGATCCAAAGAAGAAAATGAAAAGAAGAAGAAGATGGATGGATAGAAGTATAGAGGAGATAATTACCTTGCTAATTAATGAAAGGAGAAAGAGGTTTGGATGGTTGGATCAAGACTTGTGATTTTCTTCTTGGAGTTCTTGAAGCTCTCTTCAATGGAGGATGGAAAAATGAAGATGGGAGATGGAGGAATGGGGGCTGCCGATTCTAAGGTGTGGGAGAGAGAGGTGGATTAAGTTTGAATTAAACAAAATGATATAAGGTTGCAAGGTGTAAAGCATGAATAGTAACTAGCTAAGGTGTCCCTTAATTAACTAATAAAATGAAAATATCATCTAAGAGAGAGTGAAGAAGGTCGGCCAAGGTGGGAAAAAGGAGAAAAATACGCGCTTTTCCAGCGCGATCCGACGTTACGGAAATCGAACGACGAAAAACGTCGCTCAGCACAAAATCGTCGCGATCCGATTCGACCGCAAATTCTAACGTACAAAACTTAATCGGAAAATAAATTTACAAAATTTATTTTGACAAAAATTCGGGACGACACAGTCCGAGTTTCGTCCGGAAAATCATAAAAACGAACTTTCTCGGGCGAGTTCGTATCGCGATTTCGTGAATGTAAAAATCAGACGGTTTTCCGTTCTGAGTTCACGAACTAAAAACTTTTCGTACACGCTAACCCTAAATATAGTAGCCGTCTAGCTGACTTCTGTAATTTATTTTCAGAAACGGATTCGACCGTTAGTCTTAGAATTCAAAATCGTAAACTTAGCCGTGCAAAGCCTTTTATTTAATTAACTTTAAAATTTTGAAAACGTAAGGATTTTACGGGACATTGCATTATCCCCCGCAAAGAAAATTTTCTAAATGAAAGTAGTAAGTACTCTTCTAAATTATAATAGTACTATTAAAAGCGTCACTTTTTTTTCACTCTAGAAAAGGAGGGAAATACATGCAATTGTAGTCTAGTTAGTCTCCTTACCAAGACTATAAAACAATTTTCTTTTAAAAAAATAATCACTTTCTTTCTACAATCAAGCGCATAGTATTCAACATGCATCACTATCTACATCTGTCCCTCTCACAATTTCCTCTCTCTCTAGAAAAAAATGACGAGAGAAGAAAAAGAAAGGCATAAAGTATGTTAAAAAAGCACAAGCTATCTATCTCCAGCACACAATAAAACCAAACCAAAGTCCTTTTGTCCAAACTCCTCCCAGAATATTATTATTTCTGTTTCCTTAACCCCAAAATTCTGCAACAATCTTGCTCAGAAAAACTACTGATAAATAATAGTATCATAATCCCATTTTAATTAATTCCTCCCATGTCTGATGATCAAGCCAAAAATTCCCATTCTTCCTTTTACGAATTTCACCATGATCATCATCATCATCACACCATTTTATCAGAAGGGTTTGCATTTCCCATAGTTACAGATCACAATAATTTCAATCATCCTTTTATGTACAATCACTCACAGCAGCCTCCTCTGCAAAACCCTAATGAATTTGACCACCATTCTTCTGACATCAGCTTCTCAAATTTATTGCAAGGGGCAGTAGAGTACAGCACCTTATCAGCACCATCTGTCTGTAATAACACGAGTACTGCATGCGGCGGCGGTGGCGAGAATATTCCGATGACGCCGAATTCGCCGGCGGCGTCGTTGTCGTCGCAGGAGGCTGGAGGTGAAGAGGATTCTTCCAAGACCAAGAAAGATGTTCAGAGAGAATCTTGTGAAGAAGGAGATGGCAAATCTAAGAATGTGTATGTTTTTGGTTTATTTTTATTTTATCATTTATTCAGTTGATGTTGAATTGGGAAAATTAATAGGTGAACATGCGTTAGTTACAGTCAAGATGTGGACTTTTTGATTCTAAGTGGTAGGTTTGGTGATTAATTAATTAGCTTATTTTCAAAGCTGAAGATAACAGGATTCTTCACAGTTACCCACTTCAATTTCTATAACAAAACATATAGTATTAATTATATGCAGATCTATGTTAATTCATAGTTGGATATAATCTATATATATATTTACTAATGTAATGACATTATAATTAGTTGTTGTAAAAATAGAAAATCACCTTAAGTTCTTGAAATTAGGAATCAATACAAGAAACCCTAGTGCTGCATATATTTGTGGTCGTGCACCAATATTAAATATTTGTTTACAGAAACTCTGTGAAAAAGCACATGTTTGATAAAATTGATCTGTTTGTCAAATTTAAATTTACATTCGTGTGCGTGAATTGCGTTTCGATCAACAGAAAAGCAAAAGAAAAGGAAGGGAAAAAGCAAAGACAACCGCGATTTGCCTTCATGACTAAAAGTGAGGTAGATAATCTTGAAGATGGATATAGATGGAGAAAATATGGCCAAAAAGCTGTCAAAAATAGCCCTTTCCCAAGGTAATTAATTACTAATATTTTCAACTACACTATTTGTTTCATTTACTATATATCCCTCCTTCCTGTTTATATAGGCCAATTGAAATTTTTACAAATCATATTAAGAAAATCATGCATTGGAAAATTATAGTATAGTATACATGTAAATTAAACTTCCTAAATATACCCATATTTATTCTTTCATTATACATTTTTCCACGAGTACTGGATTAAAATAGTTGAATAAACATTATCTTTGATAGAAATAAGTCTATAAATTTCGGACATCCCAAAAGTAAATCAAGCTTATATAATTTGGATGGTTGGAGTATATTTAATTTTTTAATTGAAGGTGAGGTATAACGTTTTGGCTAAAAATGTGATGATAATATATGAGATGAAATTATACAAAATTATTTTTATAGGAGTTATTACAAATGCACTAGCCAGAAGTGCAACGTGAAGAAACGCATAGAGAGATCGTACCAAGACCCATCGGTGGTGATCACCACCTACGAGGGGCAGCACAACCACCACAGCCCCGCCACGATACGGGGCAGCGCTGCCACCATGTTGGCGCCGTCTTTATTTTCGCCGCCACCTGCAGCCGCATTACCCACTTTCCATCATCAGGACATGATGTTTTTCCCATCAACTGCGGCTCACACTAACCCCACCGCCTTCTACACGCAGCTGACTGATTCCCGCCACCACCAGCAGTCGCCGGCAATTCCTGATGAATACAGCTTCTTAATGCCCGGCGCCGCCATCTACTTTCCTCCACAAACCGTACCGGACCCATGAATGATCAGAGAGAGCTTCGGTTTGACCGTTTGATCAACTTATCTCTTCATTTTCAAAGTTGTATCTAATGTTAGTCTCTCTGACTAGCTTCTTGCATTGGTGGATTTTTTTGAAGCTTTTAAATTACTATGCAATTTCTTCCGACTTATAGTTATTGGGTGGATTTTTTTTGAAGCTTTTAATTAATATGCAATTTCTTCCAACTTATTGGGACATATTGAATTTTTCTACTAGTAGATCTATATCTATCTATACCTATATAAAAAGGGTCTTGTTGAAAAAATATGATTTACCTATTATATTCCTGTTAATATATTTAATATAGGGACAATTGTGTAAATATATATATATATATATATATATTATCATTAGATATATATTAAATATGTATATTCTCATTGACAATAAAATATAATTATTGTACATTAAACAATTGTAATTATATTATATTCAGTAGATATATATTTAATATTATATTATCATTAATAACTAATAAAATTCTTTAGCTAGATATATTTAAGTTCTTTATGCACGAGATACATCTAATTCTTATCCATTATATTCTAACATTGTTTTTCTAATATTAAAAAGAAAATGATTTATCTTATATTCTTGTATGAGAAAGTATGAATGCAGCTAAGACGATTATCAAGCTAGAGCTTACTATTACTATGTGCTAGGTTCGCAGGTTGGGGCAGTGGTGCAGGCTATTTCGAACTACTATGGAAAAATGATGGAAAATAAGATTTTCTACTGATAAATCCCTCATTTTTTATAGAAAAAAAAAATCACCTTATATTATCCTTCCTTTTCACTCCAAATAAGGAAAATATTACCACACTAAAGAGAAAATCATCCTATAGGAAAAGAATGATGCGGTCAATTATTAATTTACAATGAAAAACAAGGTAAAATAAAAATAATTGCAACAATGAGTGGAGTATTTTTTTAACAAAAACAATGGTTGGATATATATATATAATCTCTTTTCTTTTACGTGTGTTTCAATACCAAGGTTTCCATCCAAAAATGGAAACAATTAATTTTTCAGAAGCTGTGAGATCTACCACTTTTTATCTTTTTACTTTTATTTCTTAATATGTGTACCTATAACAAAATTGATCTTGCTATTGGACGGAGAGAGTATAAGTAATACTTCATCCGCAATAAGTGTCTCATTTATTTTGGGCACGAGAATCAAAGAGAAAGTTGATTTAAAGGATAAAATGATAAAAATAGTGGAGGACACACCTGATTGTGCGGGAGAGTAGTAGTTTTAGAAAAGAAAATGGGATACTTGGGTTGGACAACTCAAAAAGGAAAGTGTAACACTCATTGTGGGACCTAGGGAATAATTATTAACTACCATATTGTATTATCTTTAGTATAATCATCTGAATTACGTGCAACGCACGTAATGTCTGCTAGTTTCAAGAAATGTGCATGGATTCATTTTTTTCTAGATTTGACATACTCCTCCGTCCTGAATAATATGGCCATTTAAGTGTGACACGAATTTTAATAAAATTTAGATAGTCGCGAGTGAAGAAAGAGATAAAAAAAAGTATAGTTGTTAAGTTAGAAATAAAATCAGAATGAGATTCATATTTGAGAGTAGAGAGTAAGGAATAAAATAAAAGTAATGGTGAGATTATGTCCCAAAATGTAAAATAAAAGCCTAAGGGAGTGAGTCTTCAGCTCGGTTCCCTTGTTGTTGGCCCCGTAGTACGGCGTTCCATTCCCGATCTCCTTCCACTGCTCCTCATAAGCCACATCTCCTGGGGGTGGCACCATGGTCTTGGCCTCCATGAACTCGTTCTTGGCCAGATCCCTCAAACTCACCATCCCCAGTATCTGATTCAGTGCACTAACTTGGAAGTCATACTTCTCGCCCAAAAGCGAGAAGGAGATCATGCTCACCGCATTCTCGGGATCACTTGTTATTGTCGCCGTGCTGTATACCTCCTTAACATGCTCCTCATAGACATCCACAGGCCATTCCAAAAACTTCTTCCAGCCTATCCCCTCAAACAGCTCCCTGACTTCCTGGGCAACACCCAGGTTCTCATAGAGTTTGAAGTCAAGAACCCTGGGTGCTGTCACCTTCCATTCTCTGGGCTTCCTGCACATCACCACTGTGGGGCCCTTCCTCTTCTTCTTGTTCCTACCACTTGCTGGGGTAGACTGATCAACATCCATTTCCTCCTCAACATCGTCCCCTGCTTCTTCTTCCTCGCTAACCTTTGACAGAGTCTCGACGGCCGTCCCCTTTGAGATCGATGGTTGGAAGGAGCCGGCGTCTGAAGCAGTAGTCTTGTGCTTCTTCGCCAGTGTTCCCTCGCCACCGTGAGGACGCTTCTTAGCCGCCTTAGCTCCCTTCTTCTTCGCCGGGCTTTCCTTGGGCTTGGTTTTTGCCTGCATCAACGCCTCCACTGCCAGTCTTGCCGCCACTGCGTCAATGGCTTCATCCAAATTGTCCTCATCGCCATTGTCGCCTTCTCCCTCATCACCTTTCTCTTCCTCTTCGTCCTCATCGTCGTATTCTTCCTCTGCTTCCTTCTCTAATTCCTCTTCCTCGAACGCCGGCTTAGATTGAGTTTCCTCCTCCGTCTGCTTCGCTGCCTCTTCAATCAAACTGGGGTTTTCGTCGCTCATTAGCAACGTCGCATCGACCGGAGGGCTTTTTGGCACAGTGGTTCCGATGGTGATTTTAGGGTTTTGATCAACAGAGGGGTTGGCGGATTCCATGGGTAATTTTCTCTTGGTGGTGGTTTTGGGTTTAGTGGTGGCGGTGGTAGGGTTGTTGGTGGTGAGATCGATACTAGTTCCGGTGCGGATTTTGTTGAACTTGTTTCTTGGGCGAGTGGACACCATAGTAGGGATTCAGAGATTTTGATGGGGAGAGAGAAGAGAGAAGATGGGGAGTTGTAGAGTGAAATTCAAATCAAGTAGTGGGGGTGTAGACGTGGTAGGGTGGTTTTAAAGGGCGCGTAGTTTTAGGGGTACAGTAACGGCCTTGAACAATTGTTGACCAACGACTTGGTTCTTGCCCAAAACCTCTGCTCCACTCCCACAGTTCCTTCTTTTATTGTGGATCCTGATCGACAACCTGCATCTTGCTCACATCTCCTGCACACTTAAAAACACAATTACACTTCGGAAACAAACTCTCCCTTATGGTTAGACTCGAACATATAATGCTTCAAAATAAAATACTTAAAACATAAACTAACTAAACTAAACTAATTTTTTTGGATTTTCATAATTTTACGATTTTTTTGGATTTTCATATTTGTACGAAAATAAAACGAATAAATAACATAAAATTATTAAAAAGAAAATACTAACCAGGTTGCCTCCTAGACAGCACCCCGTTTAAGGTCTTGGGCACGACACCCCCCTCCTTAGAAGTCAGAGGTCCTCCTCGACAGGAAACCCAGATGGTTCCCCCTCAACAAACTGTTCTTGCCCAAGATAGGCCTTTAGGCGCTGGCCATTGACTTTAAAAATCTTCCCGTTCTTGGGATCCTTGATCTCAACAGCTCTATTTGGGAATTGAGCTTGAACTGCATAAGGTCCTGCCCACTTGATCAAGAGCTTCCCTGAAGATAGCCTGAACCGAGTTTGATAAAGCAGCACTTGTTGCCGAAAATGGAACTCCTTTTTTTTAATCAAAAGGTCGTGGGTCTTCTTCATCCTTTCCTTGTATAGACCGGCATTATCATAGGCTTGGAGCCTAATCTCGTCAAGTTCCTGGATCTCGAGCTTCCTTGATTCACCTGCCTCGTTCCAGTCGAGGTTGAGTTGGGCAACAGCCCAATGTGCTCGATGTTCCAACTCCATGGGCAAGTGACATCTCTTGCCATAGACCATGCGATAAGGGGACATGCCAAAAGGTGTCTTAAAGGCAGTCCTATACGCCCACAAGGCATCATCAAGGCGCATACTCCAATCCTTCCTTGTTGTCCTCACGGTCTTCCTCAAGATCGTTTTGATAATTCTATTAGACAATTCAACTTGTCCATTGGCTTGTGGGTGGTAGGCTGTTGACACGCGATGAGTAACTCCATACTTCTTGAACAAGGCGGTCACCGTCGCGTTGCAAAAATGAGAACCTTGATCACTAATGATAGCTCGAGTTACACCAAACCTATTGAAAATTTGGGTTCTCAAGAAATTAGAGACGACCTTTGAATCATCCTTGTATGAAGCACGAGCCTCTACCCACTTCGAGACATAGTCCACTGCCAATATGATGTACTTGTTGCCTTTGGAACTCGGAAATGGTCCCATAAAATCCATGCCCCATATATCGAACACTTCCACCGGCAAAATCGGGATCATGGGCATCTCGTTTTTTCTTGTGATGTTGCCTTCCCTTTGGCATTTTCCGCACATCTTGACCCACTCATAACAATCCTTAAACAAGGTTGGCCAATAAAAACCACACTCCAAAATCTTCCTTGCAGTACGTTGGTGTCCAAAGTGTCCTCCACACTCCTTGTTGTGACAATGCTCAAGAATGCTTCTTTTCTCTTTGTCCTCGACACACCTCCTTATTATCTTATCCGCACATTCCCTCCATAAATATGGCTCGTCCCAAATGTAGAAACGACTCTCATGTTTAAGCTTGTTCCTCTGATAACGCCCAAGATCGGAGGGAATCTCTCCAGTCACCAAGTAATTCACGATATCAGCATACCATGGTTCATCTTGGGCAAGACTTAGATGCTCATCGGAAAAGGTCTCCTTGATCGGCACCCCATCGTCTGGCTGGAGGATTCGACTTAGGTAGTCGGCAACTTGATTCTGGGCATCACTCTTGTCTTTGATTTCTATGTCAAATTCTTGCAACAAAAGAATCCATCTAATCAATCTTGGCTTGGACTCCTTCTTGCTCAATAAGTACTTCAACGCCGCGTGGTCTGTGTATACTATGGTCTTGCCTCCAAGCAAATAGGATCTGAACTTCTCAGAGGCGAAGACAATGGCCAACAACTCCTTCTCCGTGGTGGCATAGTTACATTGGGCTGGGTTCAACGTCTTGGATGCGTAATAGATGACATAGCTCTCCTTTCCGCGCTTTTGTCCAAGAACGGCTCCTACGGCATAACCACTGACATCACACATTAACTCAAAAGGCATCCCCCAATCCGGAGGTTGGATAATGGGGGCTGTGATCAAATTCTCCTTCAAGGCATGGAACGCCTTCTTACAATCTTCATTGAACTCCCATGGTACTTCATTTTGAAGTAGTCTCGTCATTGGTTGAGCAATCTTGGCAAAGTCCTTGACAAATCTTCTATAGAATCCAGCATGCCCTAGGAATTCTTTTAACTCCTTCACCGATCTTGGGTAGGGAAACTTGGCAATAATGTCGATCTTGGCCTTGTCTACCTCAATTCCTTTTCCTGAAATGACATGCCCCAAAACGATTCCCTCTCTTACCATGAAATGGCACTTTTCATAATTCAACACAAGGCTCTTCTCAACACATCTCTTCAAGACTCGATCCATGTTGTTGAGGCATGATTCGAAGGTCTTGCCGTAGATAGTAAAGTCGTCCATGAAGACTTCGATACACTCTTCAAGAAGGTCTGAAAAAATGTGCATCATACACCTTTGGAATGTCCCTGGTGCATCCTATAAGCAAATGTGCCAAACGGGCATGTGAAGGTGGTCTTGCCTTGATCTTTGTCAGCAACCCAGATCTGCATGTAACCAGAATAGCCGTCAAGAAAATAATAATAGTCATTACCAGCTAATCTCTCAAGCATCTCGTCGAAGAAGGGCAAAGGAAAATGATCCTTCTTCGTCTTTTGGTTGAGCTTTCGGTAATCTATACACACTCGCCATCCGGTTTGTAATCTCATGGCCACCATCTCGTTCTTATCGTTCTCAACAACTTGGATTCCTGACTTCTTGGGCACCACGTGCACAGGGCTCACCCACCGACTGTCGGACACGGGGTAGATGATCCCCAAGTCAAGAAGCTTAAGTATCTCCTTCATTACCACTTCTTTCATGGCTGGATTCAATCTTCTTTGTAGATCTCTTACGGGGGCAGCATCCTCCTCAAGCAAAATGTGATGAACACAATCCAAAGGGTTAATGCCCTTGATATCGGCTAACGTCCACCCTATTGCCTCCTTATACTTGCTCAACACCTCTCCAACTTTGACCTCCTCCATACTCGATAACTCAGATGATATGATCACGGGCAAGGTCTCGTTCTTGCCAAGATATATGTATTTCAGGTGCTTGGGCAAAGGTTTCAACTCCAGAGTATGGGCCTTTTGCAGTGATGGCACCAACTTGTCCTCCGGTTTCAATTCAGGGATATTGAGTGGTTCAAATCCCTGAGGCTGCATGTTGCCCGGCATCCTTGCATAACTGCATTCCTCCACATCTGCTGGTTCCTCGTTCTGGGCAAGATTCCCTTCTGTCGGCAAGCTGTTATCCTACTCAAGAATTGTTTGTTGCCAAAATTCCTCTACTAACTCTTCAGTCTCATCATGGGGTAACTCCTCAAGTTCCTCATCGAACTCGTCTTTGTCTTTATGGAAGTTTTTAGGAGTGTTGTCTTCTAACTCCTCATCCGTCCCATAGTCTTCATCGGCGGAGTCGAAACTATGTCCATGGACTGACTCCTCCCAGAAGTCTTTATCACTTTCGTACTCATCACCTTCATAAAACTCCAACAAGGCACCATCATCCTCAATATCCCTTTCTTGGTCGAGATCCTGGTCAAGCCCCTGTATTAAATTGAGCTCCTCCTGACCTGCGTCCTCATCGTCTTCTAAGAAGCAACTTAAGCTATTCAATGTCTCCATTCGTCGACCACATGTATTGAGGGTATTGAGGTGTTCTAGGGCATCATCCTGATTTTGCCGATAAGCGTCAAACTCGACGACTTCTCCAGCTACTTGAACTGTCAACCTCCCAGTGTCACAATCGATTTTGGTACAGGCCGTCCTCAGGAACGACCTTCCGAGCAAGATCACTGGGTTCTTGATTGCCTTTTTTCCCATGTTAAGAACATAGAAGTCCGCTGGGAACAGAAGATCCCCCACTTTGACCAACACGTCCTCCAACACTCCATCGGGGTAGACAGTGGATAAATCTGCTAATAGGATGGTGACACGTGTAGGGGAAAGGGGTCCAAAACTCATTTCGTCGAACATGGCTCTTGGCATCACATTTATCGAAGCTTCTAAGTCAAGCATCGCCTTGGGTATTGACGTAGTACCAATTGTGCATGGGATGGCAAACATGCCAGGATCCTTCTTCTTGATCGGAATGTGGGAATTCATTAGTGCTGACACGTTCTCCACATGGAAACGGGCATTATCTGGGTACTTTATCTTCTTCAAGCACATCTCTCGTAAAAATTTTACACACTTTGGCATGGATTGTAATTCCATCAACAGGGGCAGGTTGATTTCTACTTTCTTGAACACCTCCATCATGTCCTCCAACTCCTTCTGATCACGTTCGCGGGCAAAACGTCTAGGATATGGGATCTTGGCCTTAGTAGTGCGAGGAACGGTCCTCTTGGCCAAAGCCTCTGCTTCTCTCTCAGCTTTCAAGGTTTCCAACATCACGTCATCTTTGTCAAATCCCAGCTTTGATCTCTCCATCTTCACGTAATCAAACAAGGCTTCATCATCCTCATTATCGAAGATGGGGTTCTTGTTGGCCTTTATCCCTTCTTCACGCTTTGCCTTCAACTCCTCGTAGATGTTATTAATATCTCCTGAGCTCATCTTATTTTCCTCTACTCGAGCTGGTTCCTTGGGTTGTGTCTTGGGCAACATCTCTAACAAAATCCTTACCACTTCGCAAAGTCACAGCATTGACTTGCTCCTTGTTGACCTCTACTTGGGCAGGAAGCCTTCTGCTCTTGTCATCTACAAGCTTTGACAAGATTTGGTTTATATGAGTCAATTGAGCTTGAAGGTTGTTCGATTGACCTCGACTTTCTAATTGGAAGTTCTCGAAGTCTCTCCTAAGCCTTTGGTTATCGTTGGTAAACCTATCAATGGTCTCCTTTATGAACTCCGTCTTTGCTGGTTCTCGATGTGGAGGCACATAGTTGTTTTGCTGTTGAGGCTGTTGTTGAGGTGGAGGCATATATTGCTGTTGAATAGGCTGCTGCGGTTGTTGGTGGGCAAGAGGCATTTGGTAATGGTTATTATCATACCTCAGGTTCTCATGCTGATTCTGCCTATAGCCGAAGTTGTTGCCATAGTTATTGTTATTGTCATATTGGAACCTTTGTTGCCCACCGTCTTGCTGGTTCTGACCTATTGCCTTTACCTCTTCTCAGTCTTCCACAAACCAACTGGGACATTCTGAGGTGACATGTGATGTTGCCTGGCATACTTCACATCTCTTCACAGCTCTTTGAACTTCCTTGCCATCTACCTTCTTCTTCAAATCCTCCATTTGGCTAGACATCTTGGTCATGAAGTCTTTCATGGTACTGACCAAGTTGTCTTGGTTTCCTTTGCTGCCTTCATACCCCCCTCTTGGGATATCATCTTCATCTCTGGATTGTTCAGCCATGGCGGCTATTTTCTTGAACACTTCAGATGGTAGTTGATCAACTATGGCTCCTCCACACGCTGCAACTATGGCTCCTCCACACGCTGCAATTATGTATTTCCTCTCTGATGCCCTTAATCCCTTCAAGAAATGCTCGATCAAATCAATATCCTCAATCCGATGTTGAGGACATCTCTCCAACAACTTCTTGAACCTCTCATAATAGTCATATAATGACTTATTTCCCCCCATCTTGATCGATGAAATAGCATTCCTCCCACTTTGTATCCGGCCAACGGGTATATATTTGTCAAGAAAAGCTTGCTGCATCTTGTTCCATGTGTCAATGCTTCCCTCTGGCAAGGTGTAAAGCCACTCACGTGCTCCGTCTAGAAGTGAGAATGGGAACGTGAGTAACCTTACGTTGTCAGGAAAGGTATCTTGGGCAGCATCTTGGTTTCTCACAACTTCAGCATCATTCTTATTTCGAACAACTTGTCTATCCCCATTGTTCCTGGCAGTAGTGGCATTGTTCCTCACTGTGCTGATCGCCATCTCAAAGTTTTGAAGATGGGTTTGGGGGTCTTCTCCAGGATGATCACTGAATTTGGGCAGTATGTGTATCAGCGAGTGCTTGAGCTCCTAATTGCCATTGATGGTGGGCAACTGGATACTTGATGGTCTGATTCCCTTGTTGTCAGGGAACATGATCTGACGGATGGTTCTCTCTGGCTGTCCTGCCATGGTTGTTGATGTCTCTACTTTTGCTTCTGAACTGGATGTTGACTCTTTACTGTCTGTACTTGCTGTTGAGCAAGATTCGTCTTCTTGCTCAGTATCTTGTTCGTCTATCAAGCTCTGTGACTCTGAAGGTTCGTTGACGCCTTCCTCCAGATCTCTCTTCTTCTTGTGTTGTTCTGCTCGATTCCTCCTAGCTATCACCTCCGAACAAACACCGTGATCTTGTGGATCTCCGTCACTCCGTAGATGTGGATTGGGCATAAACCGTGCTCAACTCAAGTTAGAAAAGCAAACTAGCTTAAAAACCAAGTCCTCGGCAACAACGCCAATTTGACGAAGCGTTGCCGTCACACTCTTCGCACAAATAATATTTATAAACACCTCTTGTCCAATAAGGTAGAAGTTAGTGGCAAGTGAGATCGTCCCCAAGGGACTCGGCGTAATCTGCTTTTCAGGTAGAACTCAACAAAAGGGATTTTGATTATAACTCAATAACCTGTAACTCACCAAGTAAAATTATCAAATAACAAAAGATGTTTGGATTGGGTTTCGAATCAATGATCTTAATTACTCTTCACTCGTTCATTGGTGCAAGGATATTCAATTAACTGATTTTATCACTTGGTTTTAGACAAAGATTAGTTTATACCCTAAGGTCACGAAGTCACGATATAAACACACTTAGCCTATGTCTAATCAATTTTACAGATCTTGACCAGAATGCAAGATCTCCTCTCTTGATCAACAAAGTCACGAAGACACTTCAGTAACGATGCTGCCCAACAGGCATTAAGAATAAACAGACCCAAGACAGCCAAGAGGTAGGTCAATACCGACTGCTCTCCAACACCCTTTACCTTCTTGGGCACGAAAGACACTCTCGTGTTAATCCCAATTTCTGTTAATGACTTAATCTCAATATCTAGATGGTGATCAATCAAATATCAATATCAATTAAGTCTAGAATTAATCATAAGTGTTTCGGGAACAAAATCTCTTAACGAACTTAAACAATTAGACCTCACGAGTTTAGAACGAGTAATTAGAATCACTTCATCTACATCCAACCCAAACAATAAACTTAGCTAGATATAATAATAAACGTAAACACAAAACATATAAAGAAAATTATACTTAACATAAAACTAGAAACGGGTTGCTGCCCAAAAGCGTAGTCAGCAACTAAGGTCTTGGCTTCAAGCCAACAACTAAACTAAAGCAGTAAATACGAAATAAAAGTAAATTGCCCGTCGGACTTGTTTCTTCCTCACTTCCTCTCAACTAAGAATGCAGAACTAAGAGTAAAAATCGGCACACAATACATAATGGAGCCGGCCATATATATAGGCGATGGAAATTAAGGTTTAGGGAAGTTTCCTTGTTGATAAAGGACTCTTCCATGCATGTCACATCCGCATATCTCTCTCATGCATGCACGATTCTTCCTTCCTTGCGTGGTAGATATCTTCTTGGATTAGGCTCAGCTCGGATAAGGAAAGAAAGATCCAATCCTTATCATCTTCCTTGAAGGAAAAGAAAAACCTGCTGCTGGTCCGACTCGCATCTTGCCCTTCATTTCTGCATCCTGAATTGCTTCCTGTGTTAACCAAGATCCTGGCTCCTCCGAGTACTCTGTCTGTTGGCTTAAAGGATATGAGGAGGTACTTCCTGACTCGTAGAATGGATATTTCGATGTTGCCTAGCTACAAGCTTCCAGCCCTATACCCATTCGCATTATATCACCATCTCAGCATCTCAACAACAGATTTTCCATCGGATTTGCCCAGCATCCCACCTGTTCTTCCCTGGACACCATCTCTCGACTTCGTGTCCTCCCAGACACACTTTGACTCGATAAAGACTAAGAAACACAAGAAAAACACAAGAAAAAATGGACACAAATATGGGTTCATCAGCTACCTAGCTGTGAGCTATCGATCTTCTAGTAATTAGCAATTTAGGTATTATCAAAAAGTATATAAATAATTTCAACTGAAAATTCAAACTATTTGTATGATCTTTTCTGCATCCCCGATGAGATATTCAAGTGGTAGGACTTTATTTTGTAAGCAGTGAAGTCTTTCAAACTTATTTGCTCTCTCTTTTCCTGTCAGAAAAAACAAAAAGAAAAAGGACTTTCTTTGTTCTTGTGAGCTTTGTGTGGTGTCTACAAAACTTGCATTCTCGGATGACTGAATAGCAATTAAAGAATAGCTGGAAGAGTTAGTTGAAATGAATTAGTTGGAAACCTAATTAGCTAATTCATTGAGCACATCTTCAGAAGCTCGTTTTCTTCTTTAGAAGAGAGATGAGCGGTTACTCTTTTATTGTGTATATATTCAGGGGATTACTCATATTGTGAGTGAGGGATTTAACCTTGTAGTTGCAGAGTGTAGATAGAGATAGAAAGGGAGAAGAGAGTGACATTTCTCGTGAGGAAGAGCGTGTAAATTCTTGCCCATCTCTGTAAATCTGCAGTTGCAACTCTCATTGTTGTTAGTGAAGCTTTGCCAACGGTGATCTCCCGTGGAGTAGGTCGCAAGACCGAACCACGTAAAATTCTATGTCTCATTTCTTTTGGTTTTGATTTCTTGTTCGATTGCTTGGATTGAGGATTAAAATCTTAACAATTGCCGCCGTTCGACGGAAGCAGACTCACGGCGGCGAGCGGAGGAGATCTGGTCATCGGGAAACAGAGGATCGACTGAAGAAATCAGTGGCGGTAGAGTCGCGTTGGAGAAACGATCTCAGCAGGAGAAACAAGTGGTAGATCACGACGGAGTAGGAGACACGATAGAAGAATTTCGATCGGTGAAATCGATCGTGGCAGCAGAAGCTCTGAAAAGAGAAATTGATAAAAAAAAAATTGTCGCTGTGAAAAGGTGATCGCGGAGAGTCGATCGAAAAGATTTGACCGGCGAATTGGAGAATCTGTCAGAGTTAATCAGTAGAAGGATAATTCTGATTGGCGGAGATCGATTGGATAAGGCTAATCAGAGAATTGGCCGGCGTGGCTGATCGGCAAGGATTGGCCAGATAATTTAATCAAAATCTTGTTCGGAGAAAGCCTAATTCGACAACGGAGGATATGCCGAAGAGTTACGGAGGAGATCGGAAATAGGTTTGTAGCGGCTTGAATCAAATCAGAGGATGATTTATGGCAGTGGCTGCTCGGAGGGTTAAAGCAAGGAATCACAGTCAGAGAAGTGACCAGCAAATCGATCGGAGGAGAATTCCGATGATGAAAGTCAAGGTAGAGAGACACGCAAGAACGACGAAGGAAGAGAGGCAGATTTTGGAATTTTGGAGCAGCGAGGTTTTCGATCTTGGTCTAATTCAGAACCAAAATCGGGGAGGAGAGTTCCTACGATTAGGGAATTGACGAGCTCGAAGGGAGAACCAGTTTGCATCCAAGAAATTCAAAGTTTGGTTGGAAAAACAGAGTGTCAAGATAAGTGCAAAGAGCAGTACGAATGAGAGTAGTACGAGCTTGTTGCAAGAGAAGGGGTGAGATCGAATCGGGTTAGATTTTGATCGATTCTCTTGTGGAGTGAAGAAGAGCGAGAGTTGCGGTGAGATTCGATGGGAGTTCGATCCTGGGTTCAGCAATCTCTTGGAGAGAAACAGGTATCACGGCTATGTCTCGTAAGTTTCTTTCGTTAGTTCTTCTTCAAATATTGCATGTGTTTGAACTCTGATCTTCAATAAGCTTGGTCTGTTTAAATTTCCTGTTGGCATGCTAGAATCTAAGAGCTATGTTTTTGTGTGAAATTAGTTCTTGGTATGTTTGGATTCTAGAGTTAATGTGAAGGGAATAAGAGAGGATAATCTGCATCTTGATGTCTTGTGTATGTTCTTAAATCTGTGTAGAATCTGTGTTTGCTGGTAATTTGCAGTAGCAAGATGATTGTTGATTGGATTAACTTTCATGTTTCTATTCTGGAAGATTAGAATAGGTTGTTAGTGAAAGTTTGAGTAATCTGCAGTGGATAAGTTAAAGCTTCTAAGGGCATTTTTCTTTGTTTTAGTGCTGACCTTTGGCCTGGAGTTTCTTCAGAGCAATTTCTAGAATTTGCAGGTTTTAGAAGTGTTAAAGGCATGGTTTCGTGCTGAGTAACTTGAAGCAGTAGTCTGGTGTTAGACTTGGAGCTGCAGAGTGTTCAAATTGAGGTGGAGGTAAAGCCTCATGGTTATTTGCTGACTCTTGATGTGAGTTAGGAGATGATTTGTTAGCCAAGACACATTGTCTAGAGAGCAGGAGACAGTGATATGCTTAGACATGGATAGTGTTCTCGAAATGCTAATGAATTTGATGATGATACAGTTGGAAGTACGGGACAAAGAGATGGAAAAAGAAGCAGTAATCTGGTTAATAGATTGGGACTGCAGGATCTTGTTTTCTCTTTTGTATTACTGTATTGTTTTTTGGCGATGAGAGCATGATTCGGTCGAGAATCAAATATGCTTGCAGAGTGAGAATTTTAAATATGTGTTGATCAAGGTGGAGCTTGAGAGAACACGAACTCTGGAGAATGTGTTTTCCATGTGAGGAAGAACATCAGTGGAGTATGGCTATGGCAAATGAACTATAGTGTTGCGTTGCTGATAGAGGTTCGCTCATGTGGAGGCAGAGATTGAGCTCGTGCATCCGATGTCTTGGTAAAGAGGCATGGTAGCCTTGTGATGGTTGATTAGCAGGGGAACTCGGAGTTCGTGGAATCTGCTAAAGTGGAGGTTGTATGAGCCGATCATGGTTAAGATGATGTTGCATAGTTTTGCAGACAAGGTGGAGATTTGTGAGGTTTGTGTGGTGTCTACAAAACTTGCATTCTCAGAGGACTGAATATCAATTAAAGAATAGCTGGAAGAGTTAGTTGAAATGAATTAGTTGGAAACCTAATTAGCTAATTCATTGAGCACATCTTCAGAAGCTCGTTTCTTCTTTAGAAGAGAGATGAGCGGTTACTCTTTTATTGTGTATATATTCAGGGGATTAGTCATATTGTGAGTGAGGGATTTAGCCTTGTAGTTGCAGAGTGTAGATAGAGATAGAAAGGGAGAAGAGAGTGACATTTCTCGTGAGTAAGAGCGTGTTAATTCTTGCCCATCTCTCTAAATCTGCAGTTGCAGCTCTCATTGTTGTTAGTGAAGCTTTGCCGCCAGTGATCTCCCGTGGAGTAGGTCGCAAGACCGAACCACGTAAAATTTTGTATCTCATTTCTTTTGGTTTTGATTTCTTGTTCGATTGCTTCGATTGAGGATTAAAATCCTAACAGTTCTCTCACACATTGAAGCATTAAATCAATTAAGATGGTTACAAAGTTCTCTCTCTCACACACGCACAATGTGACTGCCAAAGCATAAGAAATCAACAAGAAATCTAGTCACAAGTGACAACTTATAAATTTCAAGCTACATTCTTATAATTTCGGCAACCTTAATTCAAAATTTTCTTAGGTCAAACAAGTACATATATGGAACATGTCGAACACGACATTTGCACGATTTATTTGAATTCGCTCTTGCAAATTAATACATTGTCGTCTACCTTTTAAACAAATTGTATTCAATTTCAACCTCGACACTTCAACATATATAAGCTAGTATTTGGGATTTTAGGGTGGTAACTGCAATGTTTTTTTTTTAGATCGTTTAGGTCAAAGAAATGCTACGTATCAAACATTTGTGTGACTCATGAGTGTCTGCTTTAACGTTGTTCATCAAAATTGACGTCTTCATTGAATGCCAATTAAATGTTGGTTAAACATTTTTCAACTAATTTATAAATCCAAGAGATGCAGTTTCAGTTTTTAAGCAGTGAGATTCATGGTTCAAAACTCACCGTTCTCTCTTCCCCAAAGTTAATAAAAATGAATTTATAAGTCAATTTATCGAATAGCTTAATTACGATTTACGTGTTTATTTGGCCTTAACTCGGGCTATATAGTTTAGACTAGTAACACTCCATATTTATCATATCGACATACTTTAGTATAAAAAAAAGTTTTTTGAAATTAAATAAAATAATCTGTGAACTCCAAAAATATCAAGAGAATATAACATTTCTGAAATGAACTTAGTCAAACACACATTAATAACAAATTTCAAATATGTGGAAGAGCATAGAAAGATTGGTCCACATGATGCTCCAAGGTCAAAATTAATTTATTGTTATCATATTCCACTTGTCCGTACTTCATCTATTGGCTTATACAATCTCATATCTTGAGTTCTTTATTTATTTATTTATTTATTTTTTTGAGAGAATTGAGTTCTTTATTGTCCTTAATTATTTAATCTATCTTTTCCGGGCTAGCATCAGTCTCATATAAAATATTTGTATAGTTATTTCTTTTTTCAATAATTCTATTCGAACGTAGTATGTCCATATACGTCCTTGAAATAGGAAAAACATTATCCGATTGCCTTCAAAATGTCTTTCCTACTCAGATTCCCTTCTGAAATATCGATCTCACGCACATCCACTGTCAAATTTTACTCTCATCTACACCCAAGTCCTAAACTTGTGAATTTAAATTGGGATAAAACTTTATAATTAAAATTTAAAAGTGTATGTTTATTAATAACCAAACTATCGAAACTATGAAATTAAATTGTTAGTTAAAAACTTCAGTCAAATCCATAATTTTACCATCGTATGTCTGAAGATAGTATGTCCAAATAGCTAAAAAAAAAAAGTATATTACGCTGGACACAATTTTACCATCCGTAATTTTGCGAAAGTTCTATATAAGTATATTAGGACAAATTCCAGACATACGAGCGTTCTATATTTCGCAATTCACAGCCAATCACGCTAAAAAAAAGCTATCATAAAAATGTTGCTATTGCTTTTTCATGTACTGTATATCATAAATTAAAATGTAGTATAAAAAAGAAGGGCAGTGCTATTTGAACATACTATATCCAGACATATGATGGTAAAATTACGGATTTGATGGAAGTTTTTAACTAATAATTTAATTTTATAGTTTCGATAGTTTGGTTATTAATAAATATACACTTTTTAAATTTTAATTATAAAGTTTTATCTCAATTTAAATTCACAAGTTTAGGACTTGGGTGTGGATGAGAGTAAAATTTGGGAGCGGGTGTGCGTGAGATCGATATTTCGAAAGGGGATCTGAGTAGGAAAGAAATTTTGAAGGCAATCGGATAATGTTTTTCCTATTTCAAGCACGTATGTCTGTGAAGGGTTGTATACGAAAGCAAGACTTTTGTTTATATACAATTGATATTTATTTCACTATAATTCTCCTATCTGAAATGTTTATTATTGCATAATTATTATTTGTCCGATTATCTCAATATCATAGATTATATAGTGTGTTGTAGATCACAGAAGATTATATAATCGGCATTTTATGAGATATAAACTAATATTCACAATCGAGACAACTTGGATGAGTTGTTGGTTTAGATTGTAGCATAATAGTATTAAATAGTTTATCTTGACTATTTATTTATACTAGTACGTTAATCGTATTGAAATGATCACAGTGAGATTAATTCTCTGTTCTGACTTATTGAGAATTAAAGATCTCGGTGACTTAAATAGTCTTAACCTTAATTGGGCTTATCAGTATGAATAAGTGTCTGACTTTTGCTTTGATCTATTATAAATGAGAACTTAATAGTGGTTCAAAATTTCGTATTTTGGGCGGTAGCAGTTCTTATTTGATATTGATAGAGCTGCAATAAGGATCCGTGTCCTATGCATGATGGGATGATGATATCCTCTCGAGGAACTTAATAAGTTTATCGTATTAAACCCTGCAGGTGGAATTAGTTCCGATACGATGATAAGTTTAAGTGGTAGCACTGGAGATAATTATTTGTTTAGTGAATAATTAATTGATTAATTAATTGCTGTCAGAAGTATTTAATTAATTAATGGATATTCGAGAATCTTAAACACGGAGATTAATTAAGTCTAATACTAGCCTCGACTCAATTAAATAAATAAGAGGGTAAGTTAGTATTAATTCTTTAGTGGAATGAATTAATATTTATATTTGTTTTATATTTCTGGACTGAATAGATTAAATCAGATATTATCGGACCAATCTTATTTAAGCTAGTAGATCCCTGAACTGGCCTAATGGCCTGCGTCTCTAGTGGGCTAGGCGCCTGTCTTCTACGGCCCGTGAGGGTTGTCTAGGTTCAATGAATGTGAGCAATTATTTATCTATAAATACAAGGCTCATAAGACTCATTATTTACTTGTATTCTAAGCAATAAAACCCTAGAGAGAGGGACAGTAGGCGCTACCCATAGCTGTGAGGAAGAGTACGAGGTCGATTCCATCCATCGTTGTATTCTAGCCGGGAACAGTTCAGAAGGTCAACTCTGGAGTCGTTGTGCATCAAATTTGCAGGTATTTCGAGCAAACATCCTATGATTGTAATTAAATTCATAGGAGCATGCTAGGTATGGATTTTGTATGTGTTTGTTAGATATCTATAATTGATCCGTGGGTTAAGAACGAATTGATTTTCAATAACCAGTTCCGACAGTCTGGACATACTATGTTCGAATAAAATTATTGTTACAAATATAAGCGATACGTATAGCATTAAAACGCACACGCGCTTTCAGTATCCATGCTTTTGATCCTAGCTCTGCTTCGTTCTCGTACTCCTTCGCTATGTTTTTAGTATACTCCAATGTTTATCAATTTTCTCTAATTTTTGTTAGCTATATACCACGAAAAACAATATTAGAGTCTGCGAGTAAAGTTAATCACATATTTACTCGATGAATTAATTAAGCAATTAATGAAAGAGATTAAACAATAGTAGTGTAGGTGAATAGTTAATTAGACAAGGATTGATGTAAATAACGTTAGCGTTAGCGTGTGTAAACAAATTAGTGAGAAGGAGTGAATACCATTGCCTGCTGTTAGGTAAAAGGGCTTCTCAAATCTAATTGGTATCAAAGTAGGTTACCTACCCTACTCTTTAAACAAACCCCCATATAAATCATCACTACAATATTACCTCAAAAAAATCATTACTACAATTAATATTAATTAATTAAAACTTAATATAGATTGTTGGTCGACTCGTTAACTGCAAACGGGATTGATATTTAATTTGATAATGGATGAAGTATGTGTCAGTGTCACAGTTTATTACGTATAAAACTGTCACACACTAGACTATAAATAATTTCATGCACGACAACCATAAAGCTTGATTTGTTGGGATAAGACTTTTTTTGTTTTGTCCTCTTGAACTTTGTACGTAGCTTGTTTATGGGTTCTCTTGTGCATGTTTTCAATAAATTTTACTTCAAAATAACATCGGGTCTTTTTTTTTGAGAATAACATTGGGTCTTAATATTACATGCAAATGCACTCATGGTCATGGCTTTGAGAGTTGATATGTTCTTTAGTTAGATCACTCGAATATCATAGTATATTTTACGGTAGCCATATATTTTATGAAGCATAAGTGTTCTAAGTGCATACGCTTTGACTCACTAAATCGTCTAAACATTTTTGACTTTCCAACTATATAAGTGACATTAGAATTTTTGTATTCTACCATAAAATCATAAAGGCAAATTCTCTTGTGCAACGTGTCGCACATCATGCGGCGCGCGTGCGGCACGTGCACTTTATGAGCACGTCTTTCACACACAGCGCGTGTTGTGCACACACCCATTTTTTTCTTTGTTTTACTTTACGATCAGATCATATGCATCACACCGTGTTTTTATATGTACTACATTGTATAATGAGATGCAAAAATAAGAGTATTGAGATGCACCTATTTTTTTTTATTTCATTATTTTACGGTAAGATCATATACACCACAACGTGTTTTTATATGCATTACACAGTATAATGAGATGCACCACTAAGTGTATTGAGATGCACCAATTTTTACTTTTTATTAATATTTTTTTCCCTATTTTTTTTAGATGCACCACATAATGTATCCATATGCACCAATATATGTAATGAGATGCACAACCATGTGTACCGAGATGTACCACACTGTGTTTCCATATGCACCACCATATATAATGAGATGCACAATCATGTGTACCGAGATGCACCACATTGTGTTTCCATATGCACCACCATGTATAATGAGATGCACCACCATCTCATATGCACTGTGTTTGCCTCTACTTCTTTTGTTAAGAGACCGAGCGAGGGGAGCCGAAGGTCTCGGAGCGAGCCGAACGATCCAAATTATTGCCACTATGATTATCTATAGATTATAATCGGAGCCGAAGGCAAAGCCGAAAAAAAATCTGAAAAAAAAAAAACTGGTGCATTTTAATGCTCTAGTTGAGCATCTCATTATACACATATATAAATATACGTTGTAGTGCATATGAGCTGACCATAAAAAAAAAAGACACGTGATGAAGCTCGTGCGTGCAGTGCACGCGCCACACGCCGGTCTCACATTGTGAGACCGGTTGCACAGGAGAATGACTCAATCAAAAATTAGAGCACCCAAAATAGTTGAGACATCATGGCGTCTCAATCTCTTGTGAGGCCCGGATAGAAACAACTACCTGCAATAAAGAATTATTTTCTGAAAATGATTTTAGAATTAATTTTAACTAAAATAAAAATTACAATAATTTAAATAAAATAAGAAAAATACATTAATGAAATAAAAATAAAAATTACATAATTCAAACATTAAAAAAATGCTTCTAATCTTCTAGAGCTCCAAAATGCATCCAAAGGTGCTCAGTTAAATCCTTAGTAAGTCGAGCATGCATTCATCGATCTCTGAATTCTACATCCTGTTTGACATATTGTTCAAAAGAAAATGGGATTGATCGTGTAGGTGTGAAACTTCCGCTAGACTTCAAGTCCATGTCGTCCCTCTAATTGTAGTTGTTCTCCTTTATCTTTAATAATTATGTTGTGCAAAATTATGCTAGCAAACATGATGTTCAGGAGATGCTTTATATACCACATCTGAGCCGGATTCTTAATTATTCCCTATCGGGCTTAAAGAACTCCAAATGCTCATTCAATATCCTTCTTGCATCTTCTTGAACTTCGTCGACTTCTCATCCGTTGAGAGAGGAGGACTCTTGATTGAAGTTGGCCAACATGGGTAGATCCCATTAGTCAAGTAGTATCTCTTGTCATACCTTCTTCCATTTGCATGAAAAGTGATTGGTGAGGCCTTATCCTCAAGAACGTAGGTGAAAAGGGGTGACTGGTTGAGCACATTAATATCATTGTCGGAGCCGGCAATGCCAAAGAAGGCATGCCAAAATCCACAAACCCGCCGACACCATAGCCCCAATAATTAACATTGGCACGCCTTGATCGCTTCTTGTATATGCCGTAGCCTACGCTTTCGGGCAATTCTTCTATGCCCAATGCATGCGCCATCGTGCACTTTTGCACTGCCATTAGGTTGTCTCTTCCCGTTGCATCTTTGCAGAGACGGAAATATAGCTCGTTAACTTCAAGCATATTGAAAATGTGAAACAACAACTCCTAATGCATCCGAAAACGACGTCGGAAAAAAGAGGGGCCATAATTGGGTTGACAACGAAGTAGTCCGCTTCTAGCTCTTTGCATGACGCCTCGTGATTGTGGTAGACGTGACTTCTCTTCTTCTTTTTCTTTTTGGAAGCCTGTTGAACTAGAGCTTCTTGCACATTAGACTGTCCGCAACCCGTCTCGAGAGGGGGTGCTCGAGCACGGGGTGGCTCGAGCACCCCGCGTGGCAGGCAACGAGAGCTTGAGCCGTGCTCGAGCTCGGCGCGTGCTCGAGCTCGGGCTCTCCCCCTTCGGCCAAAAATAAAAATAAAAAATAAAAGGCGCGTGTGACACACGCGCCTAACGTTTAAAAATTTAAATTTTCGACCGTTTTTCAACGGCTATTGCCGAGTAATTTTTTTTTATTCATCCACTTTAAATACATCCTCAAATCCTCATTTATCTCACACAAAAAAATACATCTTCTTTATCTCTCAAATTCAACTACAAAAAAATGTCTTCATCTTCGTTGAGTTTTTCATCTTTGTCGGTGGAATATGTCGAGGGCGGCACCGACGACGAGGTAATGGAGATGATGGCGGACGTGGATCGCTACATACGTGCACACCTAGCGGAGCAGAAAAAGAAGAAGAAGAGGGCGCGGGGGTTCGTCGACTGCGACAGAGAAGCGGAGTGTGCGCTCCTACACGCCGATTACTTCACCGACAACCCCACCTACGACGAGCACTTTTTCCGACACCGTTTCCGGATGCATAAGCATCTATTCTTGCGCATCTGCAGGACGTTGGAGAAAAACGTCCACTTCTTCACGCATCGACAAGATGCACTCGGGCGATGGGGGCTGACGTTGGTGAGAAAGGACATAGAGCAGGCCTTTGGAGTGCTCCAAGCCCGATGGGGAATAATACACGCTCTGGGTTGGTGCTGGTACAAGAGGCATCTCCGAGACATCATGTCCGCGTGCATTATTTTGCACAACATGATCATCGAAGACGAGCGGGAAAATGTGGAGAAATTGAGAGACGACTCCGATTCTCCGTCCACTAGCGGGATATCCCGGAGGACCTGTCCGATCGCCTTTAGGACCTATCTCCAACGGGAAGCCGACTTGAGAGATCAACGAAAGCACGTTCGGCTTACTAATGATCTCATCGAGCACCTTTACCAGAATTTTGGACCTCTACGGGAGTAGTCGAGCATTTTTAATTAGTGTAATTTTTTCTAATTAATGTAATGTTTTTTTTTTATTTTTAATTAATGTAATGTTTAATGTTATTTTTATTAAAGGAATTTTATGAATTAATTTAATAAATGAAAATAGGGAATTGTTTTATATTGTGCTAGAGCACCCTTAGAGCACCCTTGGGATGCAGGGGTAGAGGTCTCTAAGGGTGCTCTAGTGCTAGAGCACCCTAATGATCTCTAAGGGATGCAGATAGCCTTATAGGGAAAAAGAGAAGAAAAAATTAAAATCGAGCTTTTAGGGTTGCCGCAACGGCAACCCACAACCAAATTCGATCGTTGCATCTGTGACTTCATTTTCAATTGGGTTAATATCATGAAAATACACGAATTTTGAGCAAACTTTCATTTTTCCCACGAACTTTCAATTTTCTATGACAATATACGAACTTTGAATTAACTTTCAATTTCCCCACGAACTTTCAATTTTTTGTGAAAATACAGGAACTTTGTGTCAGCTTTCATTATTCCTACGAACTTCAACTTTGGTCCAACTTTGAGTCAGGTTATGTGGCAATCGAGAGTTTGCAGTCTTTTCGTCCGACAACTAAATTAAACGATCTCTTCTTTTTAGTCTCGTATTCTCTAATTACCTTATCTATTGAATTGTCTTGCTAGGAATGAGACAGAGCTCGTGACAGCGGTACTTGCAATACGGGTGTCTCGACGCCGAGCTGACTCGAGCCGCGATCGAGACACCCATTGCAGGTACTCTTAATATATTCGTCAATACCGTCTAGCTAGATCCCTTTATTTTCTTTGACTTATTTAAAGGGAAAATTACGGGGAGTTTTATTTATTTATTTATTTAATTTTTTTTGTTTATCGAAAAACATCCAGATGGGTGGGTTCGGGGTAAGGTAGACCCCCAACCTGTAAAAAAATCAGAATAATTTTCCATTGTCACAAAATGAGACGAACGGGGAATCGAATTTGAATGTCACACTTTGTAAGGTCTTTTTTTGCATCAACTTGGATCATAATGTATATATATATATATAAAATAGATATTAACAAAAAAAAAGAAACGAAAAGAAAGTCGTCGGTTGGGAATTGATTCTTCTAAAACAACGGTTCCGGACCGGAATCGGCCCGTTGACCACGGTTTTGATTTATAAGTACGTAATTTATGAAAACCGTTTAGAATTTATATAGACCCAAAATTTAACAAAAAAAAAAGTTGTCGGTTGGGAATTGGCTCTTCTACAACAAACGGTTCCAGGTCGGAATCAGCCCGCTGACCACGATTTTGATTTATAAGTACGTAATTTATGAAAATCATTTAGAATTTGTATAGACCAAAAATTTCACAAAAAACAATGATTGTACTATTCGTTCTCGTCCTTAACTGTACACTAATATTTGCCAATTACATTTATGAATTATGATGAAACTCAACTATAAATACTGTAAAAATTAATACATTGATGACGATTCTAGATTTTAGAAAATACTTGAAAAAAATGCATAAAATGAAAAATTTAAAATAAATAAGAATAAAGAATGGAGATATGTCAAATGGTTACCCAAGTTGAGGTACCCGTCAGTTAAGAATTGACCAGTCTGCATAATTAATTGACCGAATTAAAATTAATTGCTTTTTTTTTTATCAAATTCAGAATGTAGATATGCCATGTGGTACGAATACATACGTTTCGTATTACGAATGATAGAATTTAAAAATTAAGTGACTTGAGAGAATTTAATTTTTACTCCCCATATTGGCTATTTGACCTCAAATTCTCTTAAAATTAATTATTTTTTATCAAATTTAAAAATATATATATATATTTTTAAATATGATAGATATTGATTTTGAAAATTTGATCTTATTAATATTTTGTTTCCAAGTCATATCTAAAATAGAATATAAATTGATTTTTTGTTATAAATAAAAGAAGAAATACTATTATTGAGAGCCAATATGGGATGTGATTTCTTTTATTAATGGCTTTCCCGTTGTAGGGGGATTTGAAGATCTTTGATATATAGATCTTCTCTTAAGGGGCTACGGAGTTAATTTCACAAGTTTTGGTTTATTAATAACAATAATAATATGATTAAAAAAGTATACATAAGTTGATATGTATATGAAAAACGTGAGAATTGAAATATATATATATATATATATATATATATATATATATATTAAAATATGATAGATATTAATTTTGAAAATTTGATCTTGTTAATATTTTGTTTCCAAGTCATATCTAATATAGAATATAAATATAACAAATATTAATTTTAAATCCAGAAAATTGGAGAATTTAGATAAATATGAATGAAGGATTAAGAGGGGTGCCATATAGGACTTTTTCAAAATAAGAATCGTTTTCCTTTTAGTAATATCATAATGATGATTATTAGACTATTCACGAAACAAATATTAGGTAAGAGCTCATTAAATACGGCATGACTAAAGAGTAATTAATTAAATATATGATATATGAAGAAAAAGTATTTTAAAATAATAAATAAATCGATATTTAAATATGATAGATATTGATTTTGAATATTTGATTTTGTTAAGATTTTGTTTTCATGTTATATATATATATATATATATATATATATATATATATAATATTAAATTTGATAAATTTGATTTTAAATTCGAAAAATTTGATAATTTAGATAAACAGGAATGGAGGATTAAGAGGGGTGCCACATATAATTTTTTAAAAGAAGAGTCGTTTTCGTTTATATAATAATAGATTCTTAATTAAATAATCAATAAAGTCATTCAGTCACACGGTGGTCAATCACACGTATAAGAAAAAAGAAAATTGACTATAAAAATAAAAATAATTACACTTTCCCTAGAATTTATGCTTTCCCAATTATGATATATTTCTTAAATAATATTACTACCCAAATTGTGAGATCCTTTCTCTATTCACAATGCAAAGAATTTCTTAAACCTCATGCCATGCCACTTTTAGGTTGACATATTTACGGGACACAAAGGGAGCCTTTGTTTGTAATGTTTCATTTGCAATTTAATCAAAGTAAAATGAGAGATGTGGAATCTAGAAATAACGTGTTGTGGGGAACCTGGTTCACATAGTGTGTTTTACTATCTTAGGAGCCGTAGACGTGTAATATAATTTATATATCCAATTAGTTTTTATGTTTGATTATTTCACATTTTGTTTGTTATTTTTTCTTTTAACTCTGATGTAGTTAGCATACAACATTACGACCACTGGACCACACAACACCTCACTGAGTAGGACCCACCTACTCGACTTATTCTGCAATGAATGTTATCGGCGATAGTGTGATTTTATCGCCATTTTTTCCGACCATTTTTAGTCTGTATTTTTCTTTTAACATTGATGAAACTTCTCCAATTTTTTTGGCCAAATTATTAATCTTTAATTTCCAAAATTTTTACAATCATCATCAAGCTTTTCATTTTATTAGTTTTTACTTCTGTTGTTCATTTTCTGAATCCAACTGCAATATCTCACCCACCGACAAATATCACCACCAACACAACGGCAATTGCATAGCACCGCAGTTCCGAAATTGGTAGAAATTGGGGCTTTGCAGAATGAGAATTCAGAAAGTAGATTTTAGATATATATCTACACCATAACTCATAGCAACACACATACTTTCCTTCGACATAGGCGGTGACGGGAGACGGCTGAAGTTGCACCCGGTTGAGATGGAGAGGGTATGCAGCGGCAGTTGTGTGGCGAAATCTTATGAGGTCGGTGACTGTTGTCTCGTTGAAGGTGTTGGTCGCGTTCTGGTGTTATGGTGTGGAAAGAGGGAGGCGGTGATGAAAGATGGTCGGACATGTCGCCAGTTGAGATGCAGAGGGTTTGTTGCGGGCAGTTGTGTGGGAAAATCAATCGAGATTGGCGACAATTGTCTCGTTGAAGGTGTTGGCTGCGGCTGGGTACCGGAAGAGATGGATGAAGAAGGAGAGAATTAAATATAAAGAAGATAAGAAATTTTGGTTCTGGATATGGATAAAACGACGGTGGGGAAAATGCTATGGCGTATACATGGTTGATTTCTTTGGATATACAAGGTGGATTTGAATGCGCCGATCACGGTGCAAGACCATGGTTAGCTTAACTGCTAGTATTTCTTTTTAATTTTGAATTATTTTATAAAATATAAAATGAGCTACTACGTGTAAGCAGATTAAGAAGGTGTATGCACACTATGTTGGTGCCAACTTCCAACGTTCCCGTGTTGTGGCCCTTGTGGAACATCCTTTCATTAAACCTAAACATGAAATATTTACAATAAGTTCGGGGCTTCTACTCTTCTGCATGCCGGATAAATTTCGCTCATTTAGTGGGTATGTTCACTTGAAGTAAATATGAGTGAAAATAAGGTAGAATATTATTTTATTATTTATATTTTATTTAATTTTATTTTAAGAAAAATATAATCAGAAGGTATAAAAATTTGAACAGTCCCTTTTTTCTTGCACAAGTTATAAATTTATATCTGAGAAATGAAAGTTTAATATTATATCTCATTTTACTTCTCATGTATTTTGAACATTTCTTCTTGGCAATAACTTGAATGCGACCGGTCGCTTGGCATGCGACCGGCGCGTGGCGCGTGTAATACACGCGCCAGCCGCCCACACGTGGTGTGTGTATTACACGAGCCAGTATTCTTTTATTTTATTTTATTTTATTTTTCGTTTATTTTTCAGTTTTCTTTAATTTCATTTTTCTGAATTTCTGTTTTTTTTTCAGCTTTTATTTCTTTTTTTTTAATTCCACAATTTTTTCCACCTTATTTTAGTTTGTCTCTTCATTTTTTTGTTTGCCGCTTCTTCTTTGGTCAAGATTCGAGCGAGGGGAGCCGAAGGCCTCGAAGCGAGCTGAAAAAGTCCAAATTATTGCCCGACGATTATCCTTATATTAGTAATTGGAGCAAAGGCGGAGCCGTAAAATCGGAGCCTAAGGCGGAGCCAAGAACAAAAAACAAAGCAGAAAATTTTAAAAAAAAATCAAAAAAAAAAGTTGACCGGGTCAACCCCACCCGACCCGGTCGCATGGGAGGCGGCAAGTCGCATGGGAGACCTTCTCCTTCTTCTTTTATCCATCATTTTCCTTCGAAGCGAACAAAATATAAAAATTGTGGCCTTCCTCGAGGGTAGAAATAAAATATTGTATATTATCGTTCATATCAAACAAGATATAAAATATATGGTCCCCACTACTATATATCTTCGACCCACTCATATTATCATCATTTTCTTATTTAAGTGTACTACTCATATTGTCATCTTCTAAATAAGGAAAGTTTTAATTCTTTAAAATTCTTTAAAAGTAATGGGACCTACCACTTTTGTATCTTTTTATTCTTATTATTAATCTTCTTTTCAAACAGTGACATAACAATATTTATGAATTAAAGAAAGTATTAAATATAAATTTATATCTCATTATATTATTCTTTTATGTAAAAATATAAATTTATACTTCAAGTAAATGCACACTGAGTATATAAATAGATCTAGCAAATCAAAACTCTAAAAAATGACATAATATTAATCAATAACCCAAAATTGGTGGGTCTATATTGTAGGGTGGTTTTGCTATCATGAGCGGTCACAAAATCACAAGTTGGTATTTTCCGTGGGGACTAAATGCAGAATGATTAGACTATTGCCTATTGATTAAACCGGGGAAAAAAAAATTAAATGTTAGTACAAATTAAAATGAGAAAATAGGAAAGATGAAATGTTGTAAAATAATACTACTTTTTCTAAATAAAAAATGTAAAATGTTACTTTGAGTTTTTTTTTTTTTCAAAATAACACTTTGAGTTTTGAAATGTATATTATACCCTTAATGAGTATACAAGAAGACTGACTAACTTTCATTTGAATCATACACGAAGATTAATTTCTTGTATGAATTTCCGATGAAATTTTCCGGCGAAAAATTTCCGACCATCAATTTCGGAGAAAATTTGAATCATACACGAAGCCTAACTTCATGTATGCATCATATATGCATTATACTTGAAGACTAACATTCATGTATGCATCGTACACGGAAAATTCCAACGAAAAATTCCAGCAAAAAATTCCGTTGAAATTTCCGGCGAAATTTCGAATTATACATGAAACCTAACTTCATGTATGCATCATACACGAAAACTAACATTCATGTATGCATCATACACGAAGACTGTCTTTCATGTATGCATCATATACGAAAAATTTTACCTCAAAAAATTTGAAATTTGTATCATACACGAAGATAAGTTTTCATTTATGATACGTACACGAAGATAACTTTTCATGTATGATTCACATGAAGTTAGGATTCGTGTATGATTCAAATTTTCGCCGGAAGAATTTGCCGAATTTTTTTTGCCGGCGATCGCACCACCGCGTCATTGTCGGCGTCGGAAAATTTTACCGTCAGAGATTCATACAAGTTAATTCTCGTGTATGATACAAATTAAATGTAATTTTTTTGTATACATGAAAGACATAAAAATTCTAAACAAATTCAAAAAACTATTTTAATTTTTTTTTTGTCAAAATAACATAATTAATTTTTCATATTTGAGAATGGTTATTTTGAAGTTTCACTCGAGAATGGTTAGATGAAAATAAAATTATAGGCGGAGCCGCGTAGGTATTGTGAGAAGTCTACTTCAAGAAATGGTCCAAAAGGGGTGAAGACAGACAGCTTAAAGGCCCACATTATGGTTTTCAACCTAAATCTCATTTGGTTGATTTGATACAAAAGGTTTGTTCATTGAACCTATCCCTTCTCTTTCTCTCTTCTTTTCAACTTATTCATGATTTTTTGACTTTCAATTATCTATTTTGACTATTGAAAAAAAATAAAAATAAAAAGGATATTATCAATTGGTCAATATTCTAATGATTTCCTTTCTTTTGCTAATTCCCTAGCTCTATCTATATATATTTTGATCTGTTATTTTGGCATATAGAAGAAAGAATTCTTTGGTGGAGTTTGTTTTGAACTGTGTTACTGAAGGGTTGTATATGAAAGTAAGACTTTTTGTTTATATATAATTGTTATTTATTTCATTACAATTTTTTTATGTGAAATGTTTATTATTGCATATTAATTATCTGTTCAATTATCTCAATATTAAATATTATATAGTGTGTTGTAAATCACAGATGATTATATAATCGACATCTTATGAGATATAAACTAATATTCACAATCGAGACAACTTCGACGAGTTGTTGATTTAGATTGTAGCATAATGGTATTAAATAGTTTATCTTGACTATTTATTTATGCTAGTACGTTAATCGTATTGAAAGGATCACAGTGAGATTAATTCTTTGGTCAGACTTATTAAGAATTAAAGATCTCGATGACTTAAATAGTCTTAACCTTAATTGAGCTTATCAGTATGAATAAGTGTCTGACTATTGCTTTGATCTATTATAAATGAGAATTTGATAGTGGTTCGAAATTTCGTATTTTGGGCAGCGGCAGTTCTTTTTTGATATTTATAGAGCTGCAATAAGGATCCGTGTCGTATGAATAATGAGATGATGATATCCTCTCGATGAACTTAATAAGTTTATTATACTAAACCTTGCAGGTGGAATTAGTTCCAGTATAATAATAAGTTTAAGTGGTAGCACTCGAGATAATTATTTATCAATAAATAATTAATTGATTAATTAATTATTGTCAGAAGTATTTAATTAATTAATGGATATTCGATAATCTTAAACAAGGAGATTAATTCTAGGTTGAATAGATTAAATCGGATATTATCGGGCCAATCTTATTTAAGCTAGTAGATCCCTGAACCTGCCCAATGGCCTATGTCTCTAGTGGGCTTAGGCGCCTACTCTCCTACGGCCCGTAAGGGTCGTCTAGGTTTAATGAATGTGAACAGTTATTTATCTATAAATACAAGGGTCATAAGACTCATTACTTACTTGTTATCTAAGCAACTAAAACCTAGAGTGAGAGAGAGAAAACCGGCGCCCTCCCCACTGTAAGAGATAGAGCTCGAAGTCGATCCCATCCATCGTCGTGCTCTAGCCGGGAACAGTTTGGAAGATCACTCTGGAGTCATTATGCATCAAATTTGCAGGTATTTCTTACGAACATCCTATGATTGTAATTAAATTCATAGAAGCATGCTAGGTGTGGATTTTGTATGTGTTTGTTAGGTATCCATAATTGATCCATGAATGAAAACGAATCGATTTTTAATAATCAGTTCCAACAGTTACAACTTACTAATGAAATGGTTCAATGTCATTGTAAGTGGGATGGAGGAATCATTATTTGTATGCTCAAAACTGGTATATTTACAGAAATTTTTATCAAACAAAAAACAAACAAACAAAGATAAAGCATATGCACCACTAGTTCAAGACTTCATAAATAAGTTTTAAGTATCAAGTAGAACCCGAAACAGATTTTTAATAGTTTGGGCCCTTTACCAATAAATCTTGTTTCTTTTATACTAAACAATAAAATCTTCTATTGCAGCTTGTAAAATAACCCATTCTGGTAATCAGGTGATTCAGTTTTAATTGTAAATTTTTAAAAGACCATCGAAAAAGTATCTTATTTTCTCTTATTTATGAGGCCTTTATTCCGCACACGTTGGGACAACGACACCACTTGAGAAGTTATCTAATTTTCAAGTTTGGGTTTGTTTATTTTAAACCAGCAGATAACCCGTCAAAATTAACGGGAAATTTAAAATTTAATAAAATTATTAGATAGTAATATGTGATAGATTAAGAAAAATATTATTTGTTAATTATTTTACGGTTCAATCATTCGATTATGCAATTAACTAAACTTATTTAGAATTTATATGTACTTGAACTTATCTCAAATTCAATTAAAAAGTAATTTTACGACATGTTTATGTCTCATATCCATATATTAATGTCTGTTAAAAATTCTAATCTAATCTAGCCTTATTTCTTTCGACAATTTTTAAATCTCTCTAAACTTAATGTGGGAAAGAGCATATTTGGTTCTTAACATTGATTTTGCATAAAAATTAAAATGAATCATTTTCATTGCAAATACTCTACATGAGTTTAACATAAGATTAAAGAAAAAAACAAGTTGAACCATCACTTCGCAATCATCCCGTCTACCCCCACAGTTCCGATCCAGAACCGGCCCGTTGACTATAATACTGATTTTGTAGAAAATAATATTAAATGATAAAGAATTAAATTTATACTATAAATTTGAAATTGCATAATTTATTAAACTCGTTTAGATTTTGGATAGACTCAAATTTAATTAAAAAGTAATTGTACTAAACCTTCTTATCCTTAATTCGTATATATAATAATATTCGCTAATTATTTGAACTTGTTTGAATTTATAAATTATATAAATAATGCAGGATGAGCCACATGGTACCTCTAATTAAGGAGTAGACTCGATACATCCAACTAAAAATATGAGATAACCAAAAAATAGATTAAATTTCTCAATTATTATATATTTGACAACTAAGTAATTAGTCAAAACGATGAGAAAATACTTTAAGTGTTTATAATAGGTGATGGTTCAGGTAATGAGTATCTGGTGTAGGGGGGATACACCAGTAGCAATTTTTATTTTGCTAAAGTCTTTTCACTAAGTTATACAACTCAGGTCAGTTGGAGCTACTTTACAACTGAGTTGCTCAGTTGGAGCTGATCACACAGTTGGCAGCACAGCTGGCTCCTATGTCTGAAGTTCAGCTATATGCCCCAACAGAGGTTTTAATCAGTTTTGCGTTGCGGAAGATGGTGGATATTAGACTCGTTACAAAAACTGAAATCTTTGTGAAAATGGGGAAGGTCAAGTTCCCAAATTAGTGCAGTTTGAAAATATGCAATATGTATGCAATATGTTGGGTCAGTTGGTTAGGTAAACTGAATTTAGAATACCGAATATAAAATGTAGACTGTAAAGTACACAGTATTTTAACATGGTTTAGAGATTGACCTCCTATGTCCACGACTTTCTTTTTGGGGAAATAATCCACTAGATAAGCTTAAGCGTGCTTACCAAGTGCCACACTTGGATTACGGGTTCCAAGAAAACCTAACCAATTCGATTACGGGTTCCAAGGGACCTGATGACTTTGATTACAGGTTCAAAGTCAAACCTAAAGGTTGGAGTTTGGGGATTTTCAACTGGGAAGCCTTCAACACTGAGGGAAGTGGAGGCTTCAACCTAAGACAACAGACTCAATCTCTTGGGAGAGAGTCTATTGGGATACAAATCACGCAAGAAACTGAACTTTAGACTCAATCAAATAAGGGGCTTTTTGAGAGGCTAGATGGAAGAACAGGAGAAGGTGTGAACACTCTATTTCGACTGAACTTCACTAGAGGTCTTCTTGCTGAGGAGAGAGGTGGTCTTCTGCTGCTGCGACTTCACCTTTTTCTTTTCTCTCAACTCTTTAATTTGATAATTTGCGTCAGCGAGCTTGAATGTGGAGACCTCTATTTCTAGAGGGAGATCTAACTAGCCGTTGGAAAGAGCCATTAGAACTCTGCCAAAAGCATGGCACTCCACTTGCTTTTCTGGAAACTTTCCTAAAATGGTAATTGTAACCTTTGCTTTTTGCATGTCGCTATTGTCGGCCCATTTATGGTAAGTTCTTCAGCTGACATGTATTTCCGAGTAGATTCAAATCTGGACTGCAACTCCTCCGTCTTCAGCGTCTTCAAGGTCTTCTCTTCTCCGCTTCGCGATGTCTGACTTCGACACAACTTCTCTTCACGCTTAAACTGTGTGCCTTCAGTTGCGTGAGTCAGTTGAGGAGTCAATTGAGCTGCTATCCAACTGAGTCCGTACTTTAGTTGAGGTTGATGTCTCAATTGAGTCTGAGTCTCAGCTGAGTCTGGACCTCAGCTGATTATGGGTCTGAGCTGAGTTTTGGCCTCATCTGAGTTCTTCATGAACTTCCTTCTTTAGTTCGGTTAACTTTTTCTGCTTGAAACCTGTAAAGATAAAACCCCTACGTTCAAATAGTGAGCTCTATCTAAGATCAGACTAAAGGCATTTATCTACTTGGTTGGGGTCAGTAGGGGTTTTGGTATCTTTAAAAACCTTTTACTAATGTTTCCAACAATTCTCCCCTTTTTGATGATGCCAAAACCTTAAACTAACATCACCTAACTTTTCTAACTGATACCACAATAGTAAAACTAAAAGAAAAACTCAATTCTACTCTATAAGGAAAGAGAATAGCACAAAATAAAAACTTCGAACAGATTGATCAAAAACCACATCTTATTATTCAAGGTAATAAGAAGGGGAGATTACATTACAACTGAAATCGAGAATTCAATACATCAAAAACTAAGTTCATTAGTTGTAAAATCTTCTCTTCGCAGCATCAATCATTCTTTTCTTGAACTTCTTTGAGAGTCAGTCCATATTTCTCATAGAAGTGTTCTCTGAACATCTGGAATTTTATAGGATCTTGAACCAAATTGATGTTGAGCTTGACAACAAGCCTTTCAACTTCCATTTCAATCATTCGGACAACAATCTGATTGGTTCCCTGAGTCCTAGGAGGAGAAAATGTCTTCTTAGCCGGTGCTTTTGGGGAATCTTGATTTGTTTATTTCAGAACATCCAAAATTCGAATGCCATCATCTCCTTCGGTTGCAAACAACTGAAGGTGCATCAGCCAGGCTTCGTTAGCTACTTGAATTTCTCTGTACTCCAGATCGTTGTGGAAGTCTAGAATGAATTCCTCATTCAATGCTTCCTAGATGTCGTTTAGTTCCTCAGGAATCCACGATTCACTTCTAGGCCAAGTTGCCTGAGTGGATTGATTCTTTCGATCTTGACGCAACTGTTTCCTTTCTCCAGCCATGCCCATTATGTACTGAAAGATTCTTTTTCTTGGACAGTCCAGTAAGCCATCCACAATCTTCGACAGTTCTTCTTTGTAAGCGTCAAGACAAGCCATTAGATTGGTGTGATCTTCTTTGGGGATGTGATGCACATCTCTATTTCCACTGCCAGCTTCTTCCGCCTGAGGACCAGCTTCTGTTGGTATAGACTCGTTGACAACCACCACTTGGTGATCTTTTTCACCTTTCAGCTCCGTCTCCTCTGTCAGTTTCTACTCTTCCCCCTTTTTGGGATCATCAATAAGGGAGGCAATCTGAGATTTGAGGAAGGAGATTTCATCATCAAATCTTGAGTTGTCGTTGAGGAATTGCTGAAGAAGTTATGGGGAAGTTGTTGCTTCAAGTGCGTTGTCGAATTCATTAGCTTTAACTACAAGAGATCAGTCACAACTGACAGCCAATCTGTAGCAATTCTTTCGTGGATAATCATTGTTGGTCTCATCTTTGGTTTACTTACTTCTGACTGTGATTCTGACAACAGATGAAAACAGAAAACAACAATGTCATAGAGCAGGCGCATTTGCAGCACTAGCTTTGTTCGCATCATTCCTCCTTCAAATTTCTTTTTTCCAATGGTGTGTTCTTGGATGAAATTGCTAATCGTGTTTTCATTGTGAGATGAGAGGGCTTCTCCGATGCTGGGATGCGGAATAAATTCTTCAGACAGTGAGAGACGTCGATGGGAATTTCTTCCATGAATTAACCTTCATTAGTTCCAGAGCACACTGGTAAGTGGATGACTGTTGACAACTGATTATTTTCATCCAAGCGCAAATTTACATAAAATTCAGCAACTGCAGTGGGGAGGATATATATGGGCTCGCGACACAGCCATTCCTTCAGTCCTGCACTTTGAATCATTGTGATATATTGCTTCAAATCAGGATGATCTTCTTGCTCTAGAGATAGAACGGGTTTAAACACGACCCATTTTCTTTAATTTATCATTGCTGCTTTGATGGCAATGCTGGATCTTTGGAGGAAGAGATGTCTCGAGAGAGACAGAGTATGAAGACGAGGATTACAGAAATTCACCAATTGAGTGAACTGATTTGATGAATCAATTAGGGATTTCACTCATTTAATATACTTCAGGAAGGGGATAGCAATCAATGGTTATCAACGATTCCCGCTTCTTCATAATCGTCGCTCTGGATTGGAGATGAATATGGAACGGACGTGGGTCCGGTGGTGAGGGTACTCGCGCATGAGACGTGTAACAGCTTCCATGTCAGCCCACTCGCAGTCTCAAAAGCTTAACCTATTGATTAGGGATAGCTTTGCATTGAATACAATTGCGCGGCTTAACTCAAAGTGATCATTATCGTCAGAGGATGTTTGAATTTATTTCAAAACACCTGCCTTAATTACTCAGGTTCGAAAAATAATTTTGATATCTTCTCAGTTGGTCTGGATCCCAACTGAATCAACATACACTCAACTGACTCAAATTCGTCTGCTTAGTTGAGGTTTGATCTTCATGTCCTCGGTTGAGTTGTATCATTGTCGACTGTCTCAGTTCCCCCTCAAGTTGAGATTCTCCCTCAACTTATGATCTTGAATCTCCAAAACTTCTTCGAGATCAACATTTATTTTTCCAAAAATGCACACTGACCTGTAGGATAGTCTACTCTCAGTTCATCCTATTCCTGCAGCCTGCAGGATGAACTCTTTATCCAACTCAGTTGGATTGAGGATTGGAAGCTACTAGAGCTTCCTGGAAAACTCGGACTGAATCATCAGTTCGAATCACCTTTCCTTCATTATCCACGTAGACTACTAACTGAAATTCCTTGGGTGCGCGTGCAGTCTAGTTGAGTGGTGGATAACCTTGTCTTTGAGGAACTTGGTTTCGACTCGGCTGAGCTGGTCGATTCTTTCTTGGTCAGAACTGTCTGGGTGGACGGGCAAACTGTCTTGCTCCTTGAACATATCCGAACTGATGATAACTAGGACCATTTATCTGATCACCATAGTTTCAATGTCATTGATATGCTTTCTGGTAGTGGGGAGGCACTGTGAACGTCTGATTAAAGAAGTGAGGATTGTTCCAGTTTGGATGCCTCTGCTGATGATGCTGAGCTGAATAGTTTGGCCTACGCCTGGGCTGATCCTGCCTTGGCTGCGAAGGTCCACTTCGTCGGTTCCCTCTCACTCTGCGACCTCGGGATCTTAACTTGCTTGAGGATCTCTCAGCATCCTTTGAAGTACTAGCTACATGCTCCTGATGTTCTTCAACTATAACCTTCTTTCTTTTATTCTTCATAGGAGTCTCGACAGTCTGAGGGATGACTGAAGTCTCTTGAACTGTAACTTCGACTGAGTCAGGTTGAACTTGAGGTGCCTCAGTCGGTGATCTAGTTGCCTTGACGAACTGAGCTGACTGAGCTCCAGTGTCAGTTGTTGAATTGTATCCTAGACCTTCAACACATTTGGGAGGTCTTTACTGGCTGATCATGCTCTCCAGAGCTGAGCTCGAGGCATGAAGAGATACTATCTTTTCATTTGCAAACTTCAGCTCCATTTACAACTGAGAGATGTATTCAGCCTGAGTCCTGGTCATATGGATCAAATGGATGACCTGACTGTTGGTAGACTGAGCAACTTCTTCATGGAGTCTACGGTTTTTCTCCATGAGCTTCTGTTGGGAAATTTAAGAAATGTTTTGATTGATTCCAAAACCAATTGACCCCAACCGAGTAGATGTTGCCAGATCCTAATGTTAGCAGTTAGGCTCGCTGTTTGAGCATTGTTAAGATTTTATCTTTATAGGACTCCAGCTGAAGACGGCAACAAGGCTTCACTCGGATAGAACATCAGTTGTGAGGAAGACAACTGAGCGTTCAAGTGGAAGATGCAAGAATCATCTAAGTATTCAAAGAGAGAAGTTGCAAGATAGAACATCAGTTGTAAGGAAGACAACTGAGCGTTCATCAGATGAGAAGTAGAAAGAGGGAAGAGAACATCAGATGAAAGAAAGTCATCTGAGCGTTCAACCCAACTGATCAGATACAAGGAAGACAATTGAGTGTTCAGTTTCAGAACATCAGTTGTAGGACCTCAAACCAAGAAGATCAACAGCATGAAGTTTAGATCAGCTGAGAGTTCAACTGTTAGCATTCAGACAGAACATCAGCTGAAGAACCAGTCAGATGTAGATCGAAAATCTCAACCGACCTCTTCTTGATGAAAGTCTGATGTTGAGATTTGAATTTCAAATAAGGAAGTCACGTGAAGGTTTGACTCTCTGTCATTACCTCATTTGGCCCAACACAAGACTATCTCAGATGGAAAGCAGAAGCACGCAGTTGCCAAATCCGGAAAGTCTACAGAGATGAGAGACAAGCCATCGCTATCAAAGAACAGAGATCAACAGCTCTTCCAACGGCTAGTTGATTCTCTCCGCCTGTAAATAGAGGCCCTCATTCACAGAGAAGTAGACAAGACACACAAACGAGAATACAAGACAGACAAGTGAGAAGAGATATTCAAGCGAAAGAACAACTTTATTCTGCACTCAAGCAAAACCTCTTAGAACATCATTAGTTGAGAGTACTAGAGAGTTAGCTTCTGTCCTTGTAGTATTTGATCCAACCTTGAGAACATCACTTTTTGAGAGTTCGTAAAGCGTTAGATCTTAGCTCACTTCTTGTTTGAGCTATTTAGTTGGAACCCCACCCTTTCTTTCACCTGAAAAGGTTTTAGGATCCTACTCTTCCCGTAACTGAGTAGATAGGTCGATTAGTACCCGAAAACTAATCTGTAAGGTTGATAAGTACCCGTAAACTTATCTCAACGGTTGCAAAGCCCGTGTAAGCTTTGTGGTTTGTTTAGAAGAACTTGGAATGAGTTGTGTGGACTCACAACTCCCCATGGACGTAGGAGTTCTCTCCGAACCACGTTAAATCTTTGTGTGTTGTGTTTATTTTCAGTTATCTTATTGCATATTCAACTGTCTATCTAACCTGCATACAAACTACATTCTTTCTCAACTGTCTTGGTTCTTGACCAACCGTGCATAAAAGCGTGAGTTAATTTATACGAGTCTATTTCCACCACATTCCGCACAGCACTTCACTTCCAACCGAGTGTTTCTTACTCGGTTGTGATTCCAACTGAGTTGCTTTACTCGGTTGCGTTATTTTTAGGGGGTTGTTTTAAAAAGTTTGATCTGGTGTATTCCCCCCCATACACCAGAACTCGTATCGGGACCATCAAGTGGTATCAGAGCAGTGGTTCAAAAGACTGCTGACTCTGTTTCACAAGGTGTGAATTCGAGGTGTTTTCTTCAGTGGTCAACTGAACAGATCTTTTTATCACGCTAGTGCATATTTGCTTGCATATTTCTTCTGTTGTTGTGTGCAGATGGATGTCAAGGACAAGATCGTGGTCATGTTCTCGGTTGTGAACTATACATCCTGGAGAACTCGGATGAAGAAGATCTTACTGTCAAAGCATCATCGGATGCAACAAGTTCTCACATCCGGACCAATCGTCATCAGAGAGAGAATCACTCGCACTCCTACAAATCCCAACGATGGGGATGCAACGGTGGAGTTAGTGGAGAAAAAGCCAGAAGACTACACTCCAGAGGAAGCCAAAGTGAGCCAGTTGGACATTTGGGCTCAGAGCACGATCATGTCTACAGTTGGACAAGATTATCTGCTTTGGATAGAGGAGTGTGAAACCGCCAAAGAGATGTGGGACATCTTGGCGTCGCTGAGTAAAGGAAGCGACGAGACAAAGGAGAACAAGTTCTCACATGCCTGCCAAGATTTCGACAACTTCTGTCTGAGAACTGATGAAACAATTGATCAGTTAGAGCTCCGGTTTATGGACATTATCAGAAGGATCCAGTCCATCCGAAGAGGAAAATATACTTTGAGAGAAATCAACCTCAAAGTATTACAAGCTCTACCAGCTGAGTGGGATACCTTCACTAATATCCATGAGAGCCGAGCTGACCTTGGTGAGATGGGAACTGAAAGATTGTTCTCTATTCTGAAGGGAAATGAGTACAAGGTGAACCGACGAAGGTCAACTCAGTCCTCGGTTCAGACGAGTCGACATGAGGATGTTGGTTCAGCCACAAAGTCAGTAGCGCTCCGAGCTGACTACTCAAAGCTGCGAACATCAAGGCCAACAAGATCAGCGGACACAGCTACGAAGGATCCAAGCAGAGAAGAACTGCAACAGAACATAGCCGCCCCGTCAAAGAAACTAGCTGACATGGACACTCGGTTCGGAAAATACAAGAGATTCTACAAGTCCAGCCGAACTCGAGATAATTCAAAGCCTGTGAACAACGGTTGCTTTGAATGCGGCAAGGAGGGACATTTCAAAGCAGATTGTCCAGACCTCTCGAAGAAAGAGAAAGAAGCGTTGAGGGCCAAGCAAGCTGGAAAGAATAAAGCCATGGTTGCAGAAGAAGCAGCTGATGACATGGACATCTTCACTGACACTGAAGATGAGGATGAGCTGACTTCCACTAACAACGCAATCAGTCAGGATCAATGCCTCATGGCACTTGGAACCGACCAAAATGATACTGAGGTACACTCTATTCCTGATAATTTAAATTCTTCCAATATTTCTAACATGCAGGAAACACTGGATGAAGAGTTGGAACCCTCATAAAGTGACTTTCAAGAACTCAGTGAGGAACTTCATCAGCAATCGGTTGAGTTTAAGAGTCTTCAAGAACAGTTCTCCAAACTTGAAGAATCCTTAACCGAGAAGGATGATCTGATCAAGAGTCAAACTGAAGAGATAGATAATCTCAAAAGTCAACTGAATGCGGTTAACCGAACTAATGCTCCAACTGATGAGGAGTTGACGAAGCAGATCAAAGAGCAGCAAGATCAGTTGAAAAAGCAAGAGGAGCAGATCGACCAGCTGATAAAGAAGTCAAACGGACAAACCGAGCATATAGCTGTCCTCCTCAAGGAGTTGCAAACTGAGAAGGATAACTTAATTAAGCTATATCAGTCATCCAAGATCATTGAGAATCTTATCAGTAACAGCCGACAGATAGATGACGTGTCAGGACTCGGTTTTGATGTGATCAAGGATACTGGAATCCCTCCAGTGACATTCATCAAAGCTGTGGAAGTCAAGGTTGTCGAACCTAACACAGTTGAACCTGAATCTGCCCAAAGTAATCCAACCTCCACTTCTCAGCAAGCTCAACCAACCAAGGGAACCACAACTGAGAAGGGAAAAGGAGCAGTGGATGTAGGACAGAACGTTCCATCGGTTGGGACATCAACCGAGGGGGAATGTTCCAAAAGTTAGAAGAGGAATCAGAGGCGTCGAAGACACAATCGAAACCGAACTCAGAACCAGAACCGACCTCTGAATCAATCTCAGAGTCAACATCAGAAAGAATGGAACCGATCGCAGAACCGACAAGGATCCAACCATCTGAATCAACAGCGGTTCCATCATCAGTTCAACCAGAGGTTCCAACCGAGTCAACCAATAAGGAACAGGTCGAACAGCTGGAGATATTCATGCCACAGCATGAACCACCAACAGGGCATGAACAGCTATAGACAACACTCAGGGAGTTGGAATCAGAATCAGCCACAAAGATTCCAACAAGGTGTCCGACCTCACAGACAAATTCAACAGGATAAGAATCGCCATCAAAATAGGGGGAAAGCCTCTCCTCTGAAAGCTCAGAATGGAAGAAATCTAACTCCTCTCAAGAAACAGAACATCACTACTAACAACAAGCCTAAGGATAACCGAGGTATTGTTATAGTTGATGATGAAGGAAAAGTGATCTGGAATGATAAATCTATCCGAGTATACAGGGAAAAACGACCCACAGTTCAAGGGAGAACTGGTTCTAACCCTCCAGGACCCAACTAAAATTGGGGACCTAAGCGAGTTTCTCTTTGCAGGAACAGGAGAAACAGCTGAGGAAGAATAAAGCGTCAACAACAATGTGGGTGATGGATAGTGGATGCTCGAAACACATGACAAATCTGAAGGATTTGCTTGGAAGTTTCGTGGAGAAAGAAGGTCCATCAGTTACTTTTGGTGACAACTCAAAAGGTTACACCAGAGGTTACGGTACCCTTGAAACCAATCACGTTTCGATTTCTAATGTTTCATATGTTGATGGATTGAAGCATAACTTGCTTTCCATCAGCCAATTCTGTGATAATGGTTTCTCTGTCAAGTTTGATGCACAGGGTTGCAGGGTTAAAAATGTCGGATTAAAGCAGGTCATATTGTTGGGAAATAGATCGCCAACCGGGAATGTCTACTATGCTAACTGGAACAGTAGTCCTCCTGACACCTGCCTGTTATCAAAAAGCAGTTCAGATGTGAGCTGGCTGTGGCACAAAAGGCTCAACCATCTGAATTTCAAGACTATGAATTGACTTGCCAGACAAGAACATGCAAAAGGCATACCAAACCGAGTGTTTTCAACAACACATATCTGCAGTGCATGCCAGTTGGGAAAGCTCGCTAGATCCTCCTATCGGTTGAAGACAACTCCCTCAACCGACCGAGTGTTACAGCTGATTCACATGGATCTCTTTGGGCCAGTCACACCAAAAAGCATGAACGGTAACGAGTATACACTTGTTGTAACTGATGATTATTCTAGATACACGTGGACCATTTTCATGCGACACAAGAGTGAAACCCGAGATGAGCTACCCAAGTTGATGGATCGGATATCAAACCAACAAGAGATGAAAATCATTTCCATCCGATCAGATCGTGGAACCGAGTTTCTAAATGAAACCATCATCGAGTACTGCGAGAAGCATGGAATAACTCATCAAACATCAGCTGCGCGTACTCCGCAACAGAATGGAGTAGCTGAGCGAAGGAATCGAACGCTGAAGGATGCAGCTACATCCATGTTGACAAGCTCAGCTCTACCAAAGAGATTTTGGGCTGAGGCCATCAACACAGCATGCTACACCCAGAACCGGTCTCTTCTAACCAAGCGGTTGGGAAAGACACCATACGAGCTATGGAGACGCAGGAAGCCAGATATTTCTTATTTTCGCGTTTTTGGTTCTAAGTGTTATATTCACAACAATGGGAAGACTCAGTTGAAAACTTTTGATGCCAAGGCTTCGAAAGGCATATTTCTTAGATATGCTGCTCGGATCAAGGCTTATAGAGTTTTCAACAATAGCTCTCGTGTTGTGGAGATAACACCTCATGTTAGTTTTGATGAATCTACTTTTGAGTACAGGGAACAGGCTAAAGGACAACAAGCTGATCCACAGGTTCCACCTGTTCTCACCAGATCGCAAGCGCTAAGGGAAAAGAATTCAGCTGAACCATTGGTATGAGCAACTGAGGATGATGATTCATACTCCTCTGAAGATGAATGTGAAGACCCCAGCTCATCTCAAGGGGGAACTCCCGCTGATGCCTCTCCAACTGCATCAGCATCTGAAGCCCAACCAAGCCCGGTTCAAAATGTTATCAATGTTGAGGATCCAGACTCAACAGCTGATCAATCACCAGTTCTGAAGACTCCAGCTCAGATCATTGAACAGCCACAGTTGGAAGAAGAAGGAAGACGCAACCGAAGATGGTATGAAGATCATTCTACTGACAACATCATCGGAGATCCAACCGAAGGTGTGCGTACGAGGAGCAGAGTTGCAAATCCAGATTCGACTAAGGAAGATTCCAACTCTTACACTCAATATGCTGAGGAATTGGCAGTTCTTGAGGAGTTCGAGCAAGCTGGAGATGTTGCCATGATTTCTTGCTTCGTAGCTGATGTGCCGGAACCGAAGAATGTTGTGGAAGCTCTCAACTGTGTTCACTGGACAACAGCCATGCAAGAAGAACTAAATGAATTTCTACGCAACTGTGTATGGGAGTTGGTAGAAAGACCAAATGGTGTCAAAGTCATCGGATTAAAATGGATTTTCAAGAACAAGAGAGACGCCATTGGATTCATCGTGAGGAATAAGGCAAGATTGGTAGCTCAAGGATATTGCCAACAAGAAGGAATCGATTTTGAGGACTCTTTCGCGCCATTTGCAAGGCTGGAAGCCATCCGAATCTTTCTAGCTTATGCCGCATTTCACAAGTTTAAGGTCTATCAGATGGATGTGAAATGTGCATTCCTCAACGGAGATATCAAGGAAGATGTATATGTTGAACAGCCTCCCGGTTTTGAGACTGGAGATGGAAGAGTGTACAAGTTGAAGAAAGCAATCTATGGATTAAAGCAAGCACCCAGAGCTTGGTATGACACTCTGTGTGGTTTTCTTCTGAACTCGGGGTTCAAACGAGGGTCAGTTGACAAAACCCTGTTCACCATCAAAGTTGGAGAAGATATACTTGTTGTGCAAATCTACGTCGACGACATCATATTCGGTTCCAAGTCGGAGGAGCTGTGTGAAAAATTCTCAAATCTTATGAAAAAGAAGTTCGAGATGTCAATGATGGGCGAGATGAACTATTTTCTTGGACTTCAAGTGAAGCAGTCACCAGAAAGGATATTCATCAATCAGTCCAAGTATACTAAGGAGCTCATCACCAAGTTCGGATTGCAGACAAGTAAGACAACAAGGATCCCGATGAATACTAACTGGAAGATTGAACCTGGAACTGAAGAAAAGCTCATGGATGCCAGTAAGTATAGACGGATCATCGGTTCTTTGCTCTATCTAACTGCCAGTCGGCCAGACATATCTTACGCGGTTGGAGTGTGTGCTCGGTTCCAAGTTCAACCGAGGGAAGCTCACATGTTGGCAGCAAAGAACATCATCAAGTATCTGAAGGGAACTGTAAATGTTGGGTTGTGGTATCCAACCGACGACAACATCCAACTGACTGGATACTCAGATGCAGATCTAGCCGGAGATCGGTTGGACAGAAAGTCCACATCTGGACATTGTCAGTTCATGTGAAGCAAGCTAGTTTCATGGTTCTCCAAGAAACAAGCATGTGTTGCCACTTCTACAACTAAGTCAGAGTATATGGCTGCCGGAAGTTGCTGCATGCAAATACTGTGGCTCAAGCAACAGCTGAGAGACTATGAAGTTGCAACTGGACAGGTTCCCATTCATTACGATAGCTCAAGTGCCATTGCTATCTCTTTGAACCCTGTTCACCACTCTCGGACGAAACACATCGACATCCGACATCATTTCATCCGTGACCATATTGAGAAGAAGGACGTATCCATGGAGAAGATTCCAACTGAGATTCAGAGAGCAGATATCTTCACCAAACCTCTAGCCGAAGCTCGGTTCAAGATGTTATGTGATCTACTTGGATTGTTGGATCCATCGGATGAGGAACCAGCTGAGGTAAAAAGATAGATATCCATCTGAGGGGGAAGCTCAAATGAAGGGGGAATCCCGGATGCGGATCGCCAACCGAAGACATCAGACATCAGCTGAACAGACGAACTCGAGTCAGCTGATGGTATGCCGCAACATGGGAACAAAGCTGATTCCGACATCAGCTGGCAGGTAACATTTATGGCTGAAGGTGTTATGTTCTTATATGAGAATGTTTGAAATAAATTCAAACATTCCTGAGCAAGTCAATTACATTAAAATAGCCATCATGTCGCATTAAATGTAAAGTACGCTGAACATCAATAGCCTACTTTATAGTGCGACTGGGCTGACAAGAAAAACTGTACACCTTCTCACGCGCGGGTTGGAACTCGGTGCATGACGTCAAGTCAAAGATAGTCAACAGTCGCGTGATCTCAGCCGTTGATGGATTCGCGCCATTTAACCCCAGCCGTCGATCTCAATCGAGTCAAAAACCTATAAATAGCGGAAAATCAGGAAGTGATCTCTTACCTTCCTCATTCGTGTTTATCTGCAGTTACTATTCATCATTGTCTCAGATTTTGTCTAACTATTTTCTGCAAAGATTTTCCTTTCTTCCTATATATACCTTCGCAGTGATCCTAAATGGCTCCCAAAGGCAAGAAAATGGCATCTTCCGGACCATCTCTAGTCCCTACCTCTTACGAAGAATCGTTCGACCTGCTGGTGTCGAAGATTCACTTCGAACAGATCTTCTCCGACGAGGAATTGGAGTCGCCGGTGTTGGCTCCCCTTGCAAATATACTCAGGGAGAACGGGCTCCTGGAATGGGCAAAGCTCTGTCCTTCCCACCTGCTCAGGCGCCAGGTTGGCGATTTCTACGTCAATCTGAATGCCTCTATCGACAGCAGAGAAGGACTTACAACGGAAGTCTCCTGTCGGCAACGCGACGTTCCGGCTAGGACTATTCACCGTGTTTCCTTCCCTATAGCAGTTTTCGACGTCCTCCGCCACATCATCCCAATAAACCACACAGCCACGGAACTTGTTGAAAACATAACCGACGAGCAAGCCGATGAGTTCCTAGAAACGGCTCTAATCACCCCGGAGAGGTTGAAGAGCAACATGCAGAGGACAAAATTGAAGCCAGAACATCGACTTTTGTTCGATGTTGTGTCCAAGGTTGTATTCGGCTACATCGGAGCATTCGGCGACATCAGCCGACCAAAGCTGAAACAATTGATGGCATTGGAGCACAAACATCCGATCAACTGGCTACAATTTTTTCTGAACCAGTTGATCCTGGAGAAACAGAAGATCTCCGAGACCACAACAGACTCAAGAGAGAAACTGTTGAATGTGAAGGGGACGCTCAACTTCGGGTGCAAGATCTCAGCTCTGATCTTGATCGCAACCGAGGGTCGAAATATGGTTTGGGAAGATTGCGAAGAGACCTCAGTCAAGAAGTTGATGTTGTTCCCAACAGCGAAGAAGGCACAGGAGGTGCTTAGGAGTGTCTACACTCCTAAGGAGAAGAAGGAGGCTGGGAAGCCAGCTGAGGAAAGGGAAACAGCTGAGGGGGAACCAGCAGTCAATCGACCCACAAAATCCAAAGCTGCACGACGACGACGAGCTGAGTCAGTGAAAGAGAAGGAGGAGGAGCCTGCCAAGAAAATGCTAAGGGTAAAATTCAAGAAGACGGCTAAAGTACCAACCGAGGTTATTCCAGCTGAGGAGATGTCAGTTGAGGAGCCGACTGAGGAGCATGGTGAGGAGATTCCAGCTACGGAGCCAGCTGACGAGCCAGCTGTGGATGCACCAGCTGAGGAGGAGGTACCAGCTGTGATTGCACCAGCTGAGGAGGCGATACCAGCTGAGGAGCCATCCGAGTCGAGCCGCTCAGCTGAGGCCGCCACTTTCGAAATCGTCCATCGCGCCACCGGAGCTGACGAGGCTGAAGGGATGGAAACGGACTTGACGTCGGATGCTTCTTCCTCCTCTGAGGAAGTTGAAGACGCTTCAACCTCCCCCACGGCAGGAGTTGATGCCGTACCGCCCCAAGAGCCTCTTGCTCTTTCAACCCAACCACAGCCAAAGGTTCCGAGCTCATTGCTCGATGCCAACATTGTGACCGCTCCTTCGGCCAATGTTGAGGAACCAATTGAAACCCCCCTCCCAACTGAATCCGATATTCCGAGCTCCCAGCTTGATGCCAATGTTGTGATCGACTCTTTGGCCAACATTGATGAAACCCTTGAACCGTTGCCTTACGAGAATCTTTCGCCCTCTCCAATAGATGACGAAGTTGATCGACAGGTAATCGCGATGGAACATGAAGGCAAGGTGGCCTATTGTTTCCAGAAGCTGATAGGGATGTTCCCATAAGCTCGCGACATGCCGATCTTCTCCACTCTTGGAACTGAGTTGCTGTACCAGTTCAACCTGATCTTCAGTCACTGGTACGTGAAGGAAGACACAATCAGGGTGCACAGCTGGGACAGACTGAAGGCAGACGAGTCTCGCATTCGCGACTACTTCAACTACGCCAACCTAGAAGTGGCGTACAACAACAAGGTGGCCCTGCTGACGCATCGTCTGGACCTCAGCAAGGCAGAAGGGACAGATACCAGGGAAACAGCTGGACAAGACTGCGTTGAATTCCTCGATAACATGCTCGTCAAGTCAGCTGAGTTCCTTGATGACCTGGACGCAGCTGCCGCAGCCGCCAAGGATGAAGAAGAAAAGCTGCAACTGTACCTGGTCAACCGACAAGCCATGATCACAGTTGACCCACCAGCTTTGATTGAACAAGCCCCTCCAGCTGATTAGCCAGCTCCATCATTTGAAGACATTTGCGAGCTGATAGCTGAGAGGGTGAACCAGCTAAGGACCGAGATGCTTGCCAACCTCCAGCAACACAAAGAAGATCAGCTGAGGGTGTTGGCAGCACACGAAGAAAAGAACAAGCAGCTGGTGGAGGAGAATGTTGTGATAAAGACAAAGCTGGATGAAATCTCCTCCTCCACCAGCCAAGACATTTCGGATCTGAAGTCCACTCTTCTGGGGATGAAGTCTGAGCTAAACGTCTTCAAATCCTTGTCTGACTCCAACCTCGCCAAATCCCAACAGACTCAGGATGCAGAATGGGAGTCTCGGTTCGAGTCGCGATGTGCTGAGTTCGTGGCTTTTCAAACTGAGGTCATTGAAAACCTCTCTGCTTTAAAGAAAGCCGAATAAGAGCGCCAGGACTCCGAACTGGCGAAGAAGGTGGAGATCAAGTGTGCGGTCGATGAACTCTTCAACCGCATTCAACTAGCCGAACAACAGCTCACCTCTCTGGATGGTTCAGTAGCAAGCCTTGTTGCTGATGCCAAAAAGGGGGAAGATAAAGAGGCAGATGTTGAGATGCAGGAAGAAGAAGAGACCCAAGCCGAGGAAGAAGTGCCAGCTGCAGCAAAATCTCAGCTGAGGATGAAGACGAAGAAGTCCGCTCCCAAGTCAACCGAAGTCGGTGGAGCTGAAATGACAAAAGACTTGGAGCTGGCGGAGAAATTTGGAGTTTCGTACAACTCCATAGCCGAGAATGCAGCCAAGCTTGATTCGGAACTCGACGGTATCACAACCGAAGAGTGTATTGCAGCTACCAAGGCTATGGATGTTGAAGAAAAAGATTATATGAATCCGAGCTGGATCAGGAAGTTCGCCGCCAGCCAAGCTCGAAGGGTCAACCAGTTTGAGGAGGAGCTAGACAAGATAACAAAGAACTTGGACCGAAACATTGCCTCCCACAGCCGTCGCCGAATCGATAAACATCAAGTCAAGGCTGAAGCTCGGCTAAGACAGCAGAGGTTGCAGGGGAAGACTAAGCTTCAAAGTCGGTTCAGGCATGTTGACAAATGGATGCCAGCTGAGTGGAACGAGGACTGGGAGTCGTTCAAGCAGGAGTTCGTAAATGACTTCTACTACAGGAAGGTTTACGCAACCGATGACCCGAGGAAAGCGTTTAAGGAAGCGTTGACTGAGCTGCACTCAGGGGACCCGGGCATGTTCAGCCAGTTCAGACGTGCATTGATAGATGCTAAGCTGGATTTGAACACTATCCCGGTTCCTAAGAGGGTTACTTATCAGCCTCCCTTCCTCCCAGACTCTCGCAACCCCAACCGGACGAAGATTGTAGCCGAGGCAAGGCAGGTTCGCAAAGAGCATGGGGTGGACATTTCCAAGGAGTCAGCTGCTAAGAGAGAAATTTTTGTGAGAATTTTTAGCAAGTATGGGCTTCAATTTTAGCTCAGTTAGTTTTTGAACAACTGTTGTAAATTTTATCTTTTGAGCTTAACTTTGTAATCATCAGTTGTAATAAAAACTATTCACTTATACGATTCGACTTGACGTACAATCTCTCATTGTCCAAGCTCTGAATCGCAAAGTTATTTCAATACCATGTTATAACTGTGCTAACCCTTTGATGTTTTAATCTTATAGACTGTCTAGAATCTCAGCTGAGATTTTGGATAAGTAAAAAAATTTTTTAAGGGTTTTAAAGTTTTAGAGTCTTGATCTATAAGGGTTTTGGCATCATCAAAAAGGGGGAAATTGTTGGAAAATTTAAGAAAAGTTTTGATTGATTCCAAAACCAACTGACCCCAACCGAGTAGATGTTGCCAGATCCTAATGTTAGCAGTTAGGCTCGCTGTTTGAGCATTGTTAAGATTTTATCTTTACAGGACTCCAGCTGAAGACGGCAACAAGGTTTCACTCGGATAGAACATCAGTTGTGAGGAAGACAACTGAGCGTTCAAGTGGAAGATGCAAGAATCATCTAAGTATTCAAAGAGAGAAGTTGCAAGATAGAACATCAGTTGTAAGGAAGACAACCGAGCGTTCATCAGATGAGAAGTAGAAAGAGGGAAGAGAACATCAGATGAAAGAAAGTCATCTGAGCGTTCAACCCAACTGATCAGATACAAGGAAGACAACTGAGTGTTCAGTTTCAGAACATCAGTTGTAGGACCTCAAACCAAGAAGATCAACAGCATGAAGTTCAGATCAGCTGAGAGTTCAACTGTTAGCATTCAGACAGAACATCAGCTGAAGAACCAGTCCGATGTAGATCGAAAATCTCAACCAACCTTTCCTTGATGAAAGTCTGACGTTGAGATTTGAATTTCAAATAAGGAAGTCACGTGAAGGTTTGACTCTCTGTCATTACCTCATTTGGCCCAACACAAGACTGTCTCAGATGGAAAGCAAAAGCACGCAGTTGCCAAATCCGGAAAGTCTACAGAGATGAGAGACAAGCCATCGCTATCAAAGAACAGAGATCAACAGCTCTTCCAACGGCTAGTTGATTCTCTCCGCCTATAAATAGAGGCCCTCATTCACAGAGAAATAGACAAGACACACAAACGAGAATACAAGACAGACAAGTGAGAAGAGATATTCAAGCGAAAGAACAACTTTATTCTGCACTCAAGCAAAACCTCTTAGAACATCATTAGTTGAGAGTACTTGAGAGTTAGCTTGTGTCCTTGTAGTATTTGATCCAACCTTGAGAACATCACTTGTTGAGAGTTCGTAAAGCGTTAGATCTTAGCTCACTTCTTGTTTGAGCTATTTAGTTGGAACCCCACCCTTTCTTTCACCTGAAAAGGTTTTAGGATCCTACTCTTCCCGTAACTGAGTAGATAGGTCGATTAGTACCCGAAAACTAATCTGTAAGGTTGATAAGTACCCGTAAACTTATCTCAACGGTTGCAAAGCCCGTGTAAGCTTTGTGGTTTGTCCAGAAGAACTTGGACTGAGTTGTGTGGACTCACAACTCCCCGTGGACGTAGGAGTTCTCTCCGAACCACGTTAAATCTTTGTGTGTTGTGTTTATTTTCAGTTATCTTATTGCATATTCAACTGTCTATCTAACCTGCATACAAACTACATTCTTTCTCAACTGTCTTGGTTCTTGACCAACCGTGCATAAAAGCGTGAGTTAATTTATACGGGTCTATTTCCACCACATTTCGCACAGCACTTCACTTCCAACCGAGTGTTTCTTACTCGGTTGTGATTCCAACTGAGTTGCTTTACTCGGTTGCGTTATTTTTAGGGGGTTGTTTTAAAAAGTTTGATCTGGTGTATTCTCCCCCCCCCCATACACCAGAACTCGTTTCGGGACCATCAGCTTCCTTACGTCGTGATCCCTCATGATCAGTTCATTGATCAAGTTGTCACACTCATCTTGAAGTTCATTGCATTGTGCAGCTTGTCTGGTGCACAGTCTGCTAAGGTTTTCACCTCATCCCATGACGGCTCTATGTCCTCGTCAAATTCTCTTGTGTGTTGGTTTACAGAAGAAACATTGTGGGAAGGATGGAATGAAGAGTTTACCTCATCAGTTGACTCTTTCGGCAATGCCATGAAGCACTGGTCTTTTCCTGCTGAGCTGGATGACGAGTCAGTTTCTTCTCCTTCTAACTCGGTGAATACATCAGTGTCATCGACGTCTTCCTCAACGATCAAGGCCTTGGACTTATCCTTGGCCTTTTCTCAGAGGGCTTCATTCTCCTTCATGGAGAGGTCAGGAAAGTCGGCTTTGAATTGTCCTGGCTTTCCGTATTCAAAGCATCCTTCGCTTTGATTCTTTGAGGAGGGGTCAGTTGAGCTCTGCCTGTTCCTGTTGATCCTTCTATACTTCTCGATCCTGGAGTTCATCTCCTCGAGTTGCTTGGTCATTTCGTCGACCTTCTTCTGAAGTTCGGATCTTCTCGGTCGATCCCTAGCTGAGGATTCAATGGACCATGAGGGTCTGGCGCACTTGGATCTGCCCGATTCAGCTCGAAGCGCCACTGACATGGCAGCTGAGCTCTGCTCGGTCTGTTCTAGTTTCTGAAGTTTGCCTTGCCTCAGACGGAGGATGTCATACTCATTTTTCTTGAGCATGGAGAACAACTTCTCAGTTGTTCTCAAACTGAGGTCACTCTGATTTTGATGGACGACTCTATAGACTGCTTTATCTTCGCCTAATGCTGAGAGAACTTTTAAGTTCATCTCACGCTGAGAGTATTTACCCTTCATAATACTCTCAATATCCATTAGGAACTCTGTGAATCTCAGCTTCATCTTGTTGATGGAATCCTCAGTTAGTTGAGAGAAGTTCTCGTAGTTCTGACAAGCTAAGGTGAACTTGTTCTCCTTAATCTCGTCAGAGCCTTCGTAGAGTGCAGCTAAGTCTTCCCACATATCTTTTGATGTGGACCAATTGCTAATTTTCAACAGGTAGGCTTTGTCGACTATGGAAGAGATGATGCTTTTGACGAAGTCATCTAGCTGTGCGATGTCTCTTCTTCCTTGGTGTACTAGTGGGCGCCTTTGGATTCATCCTTCATCATCATCTCTCTTTCCCCTGGAGTGGTTGAAGGGACCTGCAATGACTGAGTCACCTGGATGGGACCATTTTCTATGGTCTCCAACATCCTGTGATGCCTGGCAGTCAGCGCCATCTTCAGGCGAAACTTTCACGTAGGATAATCATCCACGGAGAACTCCAGTAAGCTTCCTAGCAACGTCGGGTACATCTTTTCTGCACACCACAAGAGACAAACACAAAAAAATATGCAGTAGAATGCACTAATTGATTTCAGAAAAGATGTGTTCAGTTGACCACTGAAAAATATAATCGACTCACACCTTGTGAATCAGGAATATCAGTCTTTTGAACCACTGCTCTGATACCACTTGATGGTCCCGATAACGAGTATGTGGTGTATGTGGAGGGGGGAATACAGCAGTAGCAATTTTTATTTTGCTAAAGTCTTTTCACTGAGTTATACTGCTCAGGTCAGTTTGCTCGACAACTGAAAAAGTCAGTTGGAGCTACTCTACAACTGAACAGGAGGAGGTGTGAACACTCTACTTTGACTGAATTGGAAAAGTAAGTTGGCTAGATGGAAGAATAGGAGGAGATGTGAACACTCTACTTTGACTGAACTTCACCACACGTCTTTTTGCTGAGGAGAGAGGTGGTCTGCTGCTGCTGCGACTTCACCTTTTTTCTTTTCTCTCAACTCTTTAATTTGATGATTTGCGTCAGCGACTTTGGATGTGGAGACCTCTATTTATAGAGAGAGATCTAACTAGCCATTGGAAAGAGCCGTTAGACCTCTGCCAAAAGCATGACACTCCACCTGCTTTTCTGGAAACTTTCCTAAAATGATAACTGCGACCTTCACTTTTTGCACGTCGTTGTTGTCGGCCCATTTTTGGTAAGTTCTTCAGCTGACTTTGTGCTTCTGAGTAGATTCAAATCTTGACTGCAACTCCTCCGTCTTCAGCATCTTCAAGGTCTTCTCTTTTCCGCTTTGCGACATCTGACTTCGACACAACTTCTCTTCACGCTTGAACTGTGTGCCTTCAGCTGCGTGAGTCAGTTGAGGAGTTAACTGAGCTGCTGTCCAACTGAGTCCGTGCTTCAGTTGAGGTTGATGTCTCAACTGAGTCTGAGTCTCAGCTGAGTTTGGGCCTTAGCTGAGTTCTTCACGAACTTCTTTCTTTAGTCGACTGACTTATTCTGCTTGAAACCTGTAAAGATAAAATCCTTACGCTCAAACAGTGAGCTCTAGCTAAGATCATACTAAAGGTATTTATCTACTCGGTTGAGGTCAGTTGGGGTTTTGGTATCTTTTGAAACCTTTTACTAATTTTCCCAATAATAGGCTTTCAATAGGTGTGAGTGTCATTAAAAACGATGTTTAAATTCAAATTGAAGAATAAATAAATAGGATTGAAGGAAATAAAAGATTATAAACCGTGTCAACAAAATAAATAACACTGCCATAGCATCTAGTCTGCTACAAAGTGAGAGTCATCCAAGATGACATTGATGACAAAGTATTTATCAACCTTACTAATTGAACAATTAATACTTTTACTAAATTAATTTTTTTAATGGATGAGAAGTACATATTAATTCTAGTATTTATTTATATTATCCATTGGATGGAGTCTTGTTGAAAAGTGAATGATAGAGTATTTATTTACGTTTTCAATGGGTGGGGTGTCAATAGAAAATTTTGAATAAATAGGAATCAACAAAATTAGTTATCAACAAAATTAGATAAATGAGATTAATTTTGACTAAATTATATATGATACAAAATTGAAAAGAGAAACCTATATAATCATCCATGATGATTTTTTTCCTAAAAGAAATTTGTAAGAGCATTATTTTTAAAGAACAAAAACTTATATTCTTTGTTTACTAGCATTTTAATTAACAGTAAAACAATATTTTAATTTTTTGATAGAGACAATTATACTAATATATAGTTAATGGACTTGTAAATAAATGAAAATATAGACAATTTTTTTTTGAAGAATCTATATAGGTTTTTTTTTGTTTGGTAAATAAATTTTTATTTCGCCAAATGAAGCCATGGAGTACACAAACATCAACAACTTACAAAACAAATACAACTCAAAAACTCCAAACTAGCTCTTAAGAAGTCGTAACATACTTTTATTTTTTTGACATCTACTTGCAATGACCAATTGGCTCAATCTGACCACTCATCTTACTTCTTGGCTTTGCTCCTTGAATCTCCTGCTATTATGTTCATGCCATAAATGTTATATTACCACAGTTGATGTAATACCCCATTTTCCTGATAATTAATTGATGAGTTATTTGGGCATAAGAATATAAGTAAATGCAAAATAAATGTGGTAGAAAGCAGAATAAGAAAATACAATATATATGTACAATATTCACATGTGTGGGTGGTACTTTGATTCAATGTTCTGTAAAGGTTTTCTTTTTAAAAATAAGTTTAAAATGTAGGGATTAAATATAAATTAAATCCAATGTCTTGTAAGCATTCCACCTCACCCTTTCTTCCTTCACTGGTTATCACTCGGGAATAAAAAAATAACCACATCTATCCTTTAGCAAAACAAACCAACTTCTTTTCTCTAGAATTAAAGAAAGAAAACAGAGCAGGCAATTACACAAGGAATAAGGAAAAGGTAGAAACAAAGAAAGAGAGAAGGTGAGGGAAATCGAAAGAGAAAAACATAGAAATTAGAAAACGGGCAACCAAGAGGGAAGCAAGAGAGGAAGGAATTAGCTAGCAGGTTCACTCATCCTTCAGATAATAGAAGAAGGATAATCCGTACAGGATCAACCTATGCAGGAAAGAAGCATTGAGCAACCTACGCGGGAGAGTAGCATTGCTCGCTCCCACAAAAGTTTAATGCATATTTTGCTAAAGATTTAATGTATTCAGATGGACTTTTCTATCCAAGTTAGCTTTGAGTTATTAAGCTCTGATATTTATGAAATGAAAATGCTATCCATGAACGATGTACATTATGTGCGCTCAGTATGTTTAAAGCTCTTATATTATCGATTGAGACACTTTGATGATCTAACACATTGATGAGCGTTGTGTACACCTCAGAGTTATGATATGCAATGGTTGATCCCCATTGTGTGCTTGACATAGTTTAGTAATTTCTGTGAGCTTCGGCTCGAGATTCACCCAGAGAACTCTTGGAGCTTCTGCTCGAGGTTCACCAGCGAATTCTCTAAGTTTCGACTTGAGGTTCACCGAGTAACACAAGAATGTACAAACAATAGCGCGCTAAGCTATGAGAAATGTTTTAGTGAACTTAGAAGCTTTTTCGTTTTAAAACCTTCTAAGTGTCACTGTACGTTATGGATATACTATGTTTAAGTTTTCATAAATTTTTCTATGAAATGCGATGCCCACTGAGTACATTAGTGCTCAGCCAAAATATTTTCTAAATGTTTTCAGGTCTTGGAGCATGTGCGGATAAGTGAAACTGAGGCTATGATTCAACATTTGAATTTGCTTCCGCTAGTTTAAGCCTTTTTTAGCTTATTCGACTATGTCGACTTGTGAGTTTTCTATCTTTTTGAATCCTAGTTTTGTTGTATATAATATTGTAAGCCTTTCGATTTTCGGATACGACTAAAACTTTGATCCTGTTAGGGTTTGTGTAAGGATTTTGAGTAAATGTTAGTATAGCTATTCATTGTTGAATAAAGTATTGTATTTAATCTCGTTCAAGCTTAGCCTGTTCTGTTGCCCTTTTATATTTTGAAACATTAGTCTTTCCCCAATATATATCTTCTCTTAAAAGTGGGGTATGACAGAATGGTATCAGAGCGGAGTTCTTTTCCGTTTCTGAAAATAGAACTTATTGATATTGAGTCTAGAATTGCATCTCTAGACTTATAGTGATTCAGCAACCCTCAGTTCACCACCGCACTGCTCTCGACAAAAGTTTAGCAAGGTATTTACATGTTTTATTCAAGTGATTATAAAGTGGTTCTATCGTTTATGCTTTATTGCTAAAGAACTTTTGAGAATGCATGTTGTTGAGTGTATGAGGATTGCAATTGAGATACTATTTACTTGAGATTTGAGACTCTTGTAACTTAGCTCGTCGTATTGCGATCAATCAACCCTTACGACCCAGTTTTAGCAATAATGTTATATCGAGTTTGACTTGTATATTAGAATCAATTTTATCATGTTTGAGACTTGTGAACCCACGTGTGATCAGAATGTTTCAATTGTGACAACATTTTGGGTTTCTTAGTCATATTATTCAGTTTCAGTTCAAACACCAATTGAGTTCCCTAACTCTTTGGTAAGACAGTTGTACTAAGTTAATAAACTAGTATACCTAGTGATTGTTATCGTAGATTTTTCTTGACCTTTGAGAATGAGAAGTAACCCATTCCAGTAGGCTGACTTATTTGTCACCTAAGTTTTAAGTTCAGTACAGTATGATGTTCTCGTAATTAAAGGGATAAACAAGTTATTGTTGTAGAGACAGCACAATGATATAGAAGTGGTTCTTTGATTCAATGTTCTGTAAAGGATTCTTTTTAAAAATTTATAAGTTTAAAATGTAGGGATAAATATAAATTAAATCCCATGTCTTGTACGCATTCCACCTCACTCTTTCTTCCTTCACTGGTCATCACTCGGGAATAATAAACTAACCACATCTAACCTTCAGCAAAACAAGCCGACTTTTTTTCACTAGAATTAAAGAAAGAAAACAGAGCGGGCAATTACACAAGGAATAAGGAAAAGGAAAAAACAAAGAAACAGAGTTGGTGAGAGAAATCGAAAGAGAAAAACAGATAGATTAGAAAACGGGCAGCCAAGAGGGAAGCAAGAGAGGGAGGAATTAGCTAGCAGATTCACCCATCCTTGAGGTAATAATAGATGGATAATCCGTACAGGATCAACCTATGCAGGGAAGTAGCATTGAGCAACCTACGTGGGAGAGTAGCATTGCTTGCTCCGACAAAAGTTTAATGCATATTTTGCCAAAGATTTAATGTATTCAGGTGGGCTTTTCTATCCAAGTTAACTTTAAGTTATTAAGCTCTGATATTTATTAAATGAAAATGTTATCTATGAACAAAGTATTTTATGTGTGCTCAGTATCTTTAAAGCTCTTATATTATTGATCGAGACATTTTGATGATCTAACATATTTGATGAGTGTTGTGTACACTCCTGGAGTTATGATATGCAATGGTTGGTCTCCATTGTGTGATTGACATAGTTTAGTGATTTCTGTGAGCTTCGGCCTGAGATTCACCTAGAGAACTCTTGAAGCTTCGGCTCGAGGTTCACCAACGAATTCTCTAAGTTTCGACTTGAGGTTCAACCAGTTATAAGAGTAACACGAGAACATACAAACAACAACGTGCTAAGCTATGAGAAATGTTTTAGTGAACTTACAAGCTTTTTCGTTTTAAAACCTTCTAAGTCTCACTGTACGTTATGGCTATACTATGTTTAAGTTTTCATAAACTGTTGTATTAAATACAATGCCCACTGAGTACATTAGTGCTCGGACCAAATATTTCTTAATGTTTTCAGGTCTTGGAGCACGTGCAGACAAGTGAAACTGAGGCTAGGATTCAACATTTCAATTTGCTTCCGCCAGTCTAAGCCTTTTTTAGCTTATTTCGACTATGTCGACTTGTGATTTTTCTATCTTTTAAATCCTAATTTTGTTGTATATAATATTGTAAGCCTTTCTATTTTTGGATACGACTAGAACTTCGATCCTATCGGTGTTTGTGTAAGGATTTTGAGTAAATGTTAGTGTAGATATTCATTGTTGCATAAAGTATTGCATTTAATCTCATTCAAGCTTAGCCCGTTCTGTTTGCCCCTTCTTATTTTGAAACATTAGTCATTCGCCAACATATATCTTTTATTAAAAGTGGGGTATGACAGTTAACACCATTCTATATAATTTCTTACTACTATTCTTCCTCTTGCATTGAGTAAGGATGTATTCTTTTTCTTCCTCCCATTCTACTGAAACCCTTGGAATGCTACACCATGCAGAGACAGTTTCCTACACTACTGTAGAATATGGGCACTGAAAAAACAGATGATTGATGGTTTCCATTTCCAGCCCACATAAGCTACAGACTGGATCGACCTGTATCCCAACTTTACTCAGATTATTTGCTGTTGCTAGCTTCCCCAGAATTGTAATCCACATAATAAAGACATGCTTAGGTGGTGCTATGTTACAGCACATCATTCTCTTCCAAGGAACTTGTTGAGCTGGCCCTTTTATCTCCCTATATAGCTTGCGAATGGTCAGTTTCTGATCATCAAGAAGTTCCAATCTCTGGCTTGAAGCAGCAAATACCCTTCTTGAATCCAAAATCTTCCTTATCACTCAAGAAGCTTGAGATGGTAGTTTCATGGTGATAATATCTTGTCCCTTTATCCATGTATCCATCTCTTACCTAAATCTTCTCCTTCTTTTTCTCCACACACCAAAATTGTTTGCAGATAGCTGCCTTATTCCATTAATACATATTCAATGATGTTTAGTCCTCCTGCAGCTTTAGGCATGCAGACCTTTTCCCAAGCCAATAAGGCTCTCTTTGAGCTCCCTGTCTTCCTAGTCCATAGAAAAACGCGGCATGCAAATTGTATTGCTTTGATCACTTTTGGGGGGAGAAGAAATTTGGCTCCAATATAAATGCATGCCAAACAGAATGGATTTCATGAGCTGAACTCTCCCAACATATGATAATAGCTCAGAAGCCCAGATTTCTATCTTTTCCAAGATTCTTTTGATGATAGGTTTGCATTGCAGCACAAGTAATTTCTTTGAGGATAAAGGAGCTCCCAAATATCTAAATGACAGCTCCCCTTTCACAAAACCAAACTTATTTAGAATCTGTTTCGGAACATCTATATTCACTCCATCAAAATAGATGCTACTGTTAGGTTGATTTGCCTTGAGTCCTAATCTTTCAAAGAATTTGGAAAAGGAGTTGAGCAACTGTCTAATTGAGTTTGAGTCTCCTCTTGCAAATAAGAGTAGACTATCTGCAATGCATAGCTCCACCAACCCAAACTTCCTACACCTAGGGTGATACTGATACAGATTATTTGCTCGAAGCTCCAACAGATTTCTATGCAAATATTCCATGCATATGACAAACATGTAGGGGAAAATAGGGTCCCTGGTGTGTGTATTAGTCTAGTGGTAGTGTGGTTAATGCCCGGACCAGGTTCGATTCCATCGTCGTACGATATTTAAATTTCCTTGTAATGTTATTAAAAAAAAATAGGGTCCCTTTGTCTCAGGCCACGCTTTGCAGCAAATGGAGTTGTGACTTCCCCATTGACACATATAGAATATGCCACTGTATTTATAAAAGGCATGATCCAATGGACAAAGCTGTAAGGAAAGCCCATCTCAAACATCAAGTATTTTAAAAAATGGCCATTCAATCGAATCATAAGCTTTTTGAATATCAATTTTCAACATACACCTAGGAGAGATATGCTTTCTACTATAGCCCTTGATAACTTCATGACTAAGAATGATATTATCAAAAATTACTCTCCCTTTCACAAATGTTGATTGATTTTCACTTATGATATAAGGAATGACACTTTACATTCTATTGGTTAGTACTTTTGAGATGATTTTATAAAGCACGATGCAACATGGAATGGGCCTAAAGTCCTTAATAGTACTAGCATTGACAGTTTTGGGAAGTAAAGAGATCAAAACAACATTTATGGCTCTTGGAAGGAAACCTGTATAAAACAACTATTGGATTGCAGAAGTTACCTCATCTCCTATTACCTCCCATGCATGCTTGGAAAAATGCACATTAAATCCATCCAATCTAGGTGCTTTGTTAGGATTCATGTTGAACAATGCTTGCCTTATCTCCTAAGTTGTTACCCTGCTGCAAAATGGCAGTTACTGGGAGTGTGATATAATTGGTCCTCTTTTCACCACCTTCTTCTCAACCATAGGAAGATATTCTGCTGCACTCCCCATTAATCGCTGGTAGAAACCTCTGACCTCCTCTCTGATCTGGGCCTGAGTTGTACATCTTTCACCATTTTCTTTAATAAGAAGTTTAATAGCTTTGCTATTTTGTCTGGTCTTAGCAGTAGCAAATAAATATTTAGTATTAAAATCTCCTACCTTCACCCAATCATCCCTGGATTTCTGCTTCCATACACATTCCTCAACTTTACTCTATTTCTCCATTTCCCCCAACTCTTTTTCTATTAAACTAGAGTTTAAGTGATCTTGAGCGAACTGGTTTTGAGTATCATATAGCTCCTCTCTCAGCTTCCTCAATTTCTTAGGTATATTTGTCAAATGAGCAATATTGAGAGACTTGAATGGAAGTTTTAGTTTCTTCAGCTTGAACCAAATATTCAAAAGTTTATTTTCATGTAACTGAATACTCCATCCCTCCTTCAAAATAGTGTAAAATTAGTATGATTTGTCAGCACATTTAGGAATCTAAATAGATAATTCCTATTAATCTCATCTTCTTCAATTCTCAATAATTGAGGGTGATGATCTGAGCATCCCTTCTGAATAAGGTCAACTGCTACAGACCCAAATTTTGTGCACAACTGTGTATTCCAAAAGCTTCTATCAATTAAAGAGAGAATTCTATTTTCACCTTCTTGGTTATTACACCAAGAGTATTTATTTCCAACAATCTGCAAAAGGACTAGCTCAACTTCTCTAACACACTCCTCAAAATCCTTTATATATGCTGCAGTAACTGGCTATCCTTGCAATCTGTCATTTGGATCAATAATAGCATTAAAATCCCCTCCTATCAAGAGAGGATCAGTAACAGCTGCTCTTATTCTTTTTATTAACTCCCAAACCCTTTACCTTTGCTCATTTGTGTTAAGAGCATAAACTACTATCATAAAGCATGGCCATATATCATATCCAACACTTCCACATGCATGCCCTGTTCATGATTCTCTCAATCACTACTCTTCACTATTACTCTATTAGGATCCCATCCAATCTAGATTCTTCCATTTGTTGCATGAGAATAGTTATTCAAGAACTCCCACTTTTTATTCAATTTTGTAGCTATACTGTGGAACTTTATCTCCTTGACTCTAGTCTCTAGAAGAGCAGCCATATCTATATGTCTATCACTTTCTTCTGCTTGAAGGGCTTATTACAGCCCCTTACATTTCATATGAGAAGCTTCATATCAAACTAAAGGGGATGAGGTCCCTGCCCTTTTTAAATGGATTCTGGATTTCAATATGAACTTGTAACATTTGATAAGTATTCTCAGCCAACACTACTGCACTTCTTTCCCCAGTCACTACTTGGCTAAATGTTCTTCTAGGAATAATCTATTCTCATTCCTCTTTCTTTTTTCTAGTTTCCTTATTAACTTGATTTGATCCATTCACCACAGTAGGAATGAGGACCTCCGTTTCCTTGTTTTGAGTAGCTTTAGGCACTCATTGTTTTTTCATGTCATTCCTCTGCTCTTTGGGTTTTTCCTTTCTAGCACAATCATGTCCAACCGTATTGCATGATTTGCAAAACGGTGGAACCCACTTATATACCACCTTCTGCTCCACTGTTACCTTTGTTGTCTTCTATAGCTATACTATGTTGTAATGGCTTAGTAAGACTATTTCCATCAAAAGCCTAGCATATCTGATTTTGAGTTTGATTAGTTGTACAATCGTCAACACTAATTGGAGTTCCAATTATACTACCTATGCGGCTTAAGGATTGCCCTCCCCAACAAGCAAGAGGCAGATTTGGAAGTTGCACCCAAACTGGTACAACCTTAAGAATTTCATCCTCAAAATAAAACTCAGGAGTCCATGTCTTCACTATCAGTGGTCTATTAGCTATAGTATGGGGGCCTTCCATCAACACAACATCTCTCTCCTTTGCAGTTTTAAATCTCACAACAAAATAACCCTCTTCTTGAAAGAAAATTCCAGGTTCAATAATATTCAGTTGTTTAGCAAAAAAAAGTTTGCATGTATCTTATTGAAAAAAATCACCAATCACATACAAAATTACTGCATTTTGCCACTTCTTAATTTCCAGATCCACACTCTTCTCTTCCAAGCATCCAACAAGAAGACCATTTTTCAATGAAGGAGCGATAAAACTCAGATGCATACCTTTCTTAGCTGGAATGATCTCCACGATTTCCATTTGACTCTGCGCCGGAGACTTCCCTTTCTCCATTATGCTTTGCGTAGTTACTTTGTCACTGTCAATTTTCGAGGATTCAACTTGTCCATCTCCAAAATCTACCCATTCAATTCACCTTCAAACTTATCCATCGTAGATGCCTCCGATCTGACATCATTGTCTTCAGTAAACTCAAATGTGATCCGTCGTCTCTCCTCGCCGACCACCACCTTCCTCGGTCGGCCTCTCTTACCCATCATCGACTTCTGCGCACGTTAGCAAAACTCCACTAAAGTGCACCGAGAGAATCAACTAAAGACTAATGAAAAATCTATAAAGTTGATGTTTAAAATGTTAAAATTTTCCTTTTCGTTTGTAAACATATTATAAATTATAGTATTATATAAATAATCATCTTCCAAATATATTCACAAAAAAATTAATGATGATAATCATTTTCTTTTTTTACCTCAAATTAGTATTTAATTATATAAATAGCTATCTTTCAAAAATATTTAATAAATAAAAATTCATATTATAAATTGGATTATATCAATAATTATCTTCCATATATATTCACATAAAAATAAATGATAACATTCGTTAACTTTTTTACCAGACTTTGATATAAATGAGAATAGAACTTCCGGAATTAGTTTCACTATGCATTTGATAATTTTTCTCTTTTACAAAACTTTATGTGAAGTAAGTGAGATCTGAAAATAACTTAGCCAATATATAAATATTCGAATTGTATTTATAAAAAGTAATTATATATATGTTTATTTGGTAAACTTAATTATTCACCAAATGAATATTAATCAAATTAAATTTCCAAATAAAAAATATAATTATTTATTTGACCAATTAATTAATTGGTCAAATTAAATAGGTGGTGCAAGGGAAAAAGATATACATTGACTCTAAGTATTTATAGACTTTCTAATGGGTGATGTTTCATTTAAAAAAACGATGTGAGATGAAAGATTTATAATAATTGTAGTAAAAATATAATAGTATTGTTTTTAATTCAAAATTTGGAAAATTTAGATAAATAAGAATAAAGGAATATTAGAGGTGCCACATAAGATTTTTTTCGTTTTTCTTTTAGTAATATAAATGATGATGATGATGACGACGATGATGATGAGAGTAAATCATTTCTTTTATTTTCATTTAATATTTTATATATTTCCTATATTCATGATATGGTTGTCACATTGTGATTTTGGACGGCACGAGTTTTAAAAAAATGAGTGGAGTAAGAGTCCCACAATAAATGTGAGTGAAGTAGTAAGAAATATAATGTTAAACATAGAATGTATTATGTGAGTCCTACTATTATAAATAGAAGTGACAACCATTTCGTTGACGACTTGACCGACTTAAATGACAAAAATACAACTATATCGTAGACTCAAGGAGTATAGGTTAGGCCATTGAAAAATCAGATCAATCTTATTTAGGGATGGCAGTGGATCTTGGATCCGCTCCAGATCCGCAATACCAGATCCATTTTTTAGGATCTGGAACGAAAAATTTTGGATCCGATGGATATGGGACGGATCTGGGTTTATTTAATTTTTTTTGCCGCGGATCTGGTATTTCTATTTTCAGATCCGGATCCGTCCCAGATCCGATCCGCGGATCTTATATATATTAATATTATATATATATATATATTATAATTATAAATTTTAATTAGTTTCATTTATTCATTGTTTACCTTTAACATTCATACTTATTCATAATTTTTTTTTGTTGGCAAGGTGAATTGGATAATACACATGCTTGTTCCACAGTCAATGAGGATTATGATGAAGATGGAGAAGAACAGATCGATATTATTGATATAGTAATTATTTTACATCATCTTATACTTTTATTATTGAAATAAATTTGTGTTGCTTTGCTTATGATCTTTCTTTCTTCATTTTTTTAAGACGTCGATGATGTTGAAAGCAGCTGTAATATGGACGACTTGTTCCCATATTCTCAAGATTGATTGATCGCATTCACTTATTTTTCTATTACATGTGACTTTAGATATGTTTGTGTGATGTTTTGGTACTTATTATTGTATTGTTATGGACGACTTGGTGACTTGTTTTGGTACTTATTATTGTGTTGTTATGGACGACTTGATGACTTGTTTTGGTACTTATTATTGTGTTTGAGGTGATTTTGTTATTTTAAACTTTAATTTAAACAAAAGGACAGATCCGTGGATCGGATCCGCAGAACCGCAAATCCGATGAATATGGATCTGGATTATAAATTTTTAGATCCGACGGATCTGGAACGGATCTGGATCTCAACAAAAAAAATGGATCTGAATCTGAAATTAACACGATCCGGTCCAGATCCGATCCGTTGCCATCCCTAATCTTATTCAATTACTACAATTTACTTTCTGATTTTTCTGTCTTTCTTATATCCTTATGTTATATGATAAAAAAAAATGCAAAATTGAAAAAGAAAAAGAAAAGAAAACTATATGAAACTATTTCTATGTTACGAAAATGGCCTCAAACTTTTTTGCTTGCTCTTATTTTTCCTCCCAAAGCTATTATCCAAACAGCAATATCAAATCTTACAGTTGTTTAATTTTGAGAGTCGTTGAAAGAGAGATGATGGTGAATTACGGAGCAGTGTTAGTTCAATGGCGGCCGCGTTGGCGCAGTAATAATAATACTTCGTCTGCGTGTAAGTTGGCTTCTCCGTCTGTAACGGCGGAGCAGCTGCGTCAGCAGCTTGATACTCTTCATAAGGAGGCGGACAGAACAAGAATCAAAGGTCAATTTCTTAGTCAATCGAAATTATATCAACCTACTTATCTCAATTTCCTTTTTATTTTTTCAATTGCCAATTTATCTGGGAATTGGTGCATCGAATCGACGTTGTAGCACCTAGGGTTTTGTTTTCTTGTAGTTTCTTCATGACTGAATTGGTTTATAATCAATAACAGTTAATTTACTTTTTGGATTTTAGCTGCATTTGGTTACATTTCTTCTGTTTTGTTTTTGCAATCTGATGTTTAGGGAGGACGTAACGTGACGAGTCTGTATAACTATAGTTCTATAGGTGGTGTTCATTCTGAACTAACTCTATAATCTAAATACAGTGTATATTCTGATTGAGTTGAAGCATAATTAGGGTGATGATCTTAAACTTGAGTATGCTTCAAGTTTGACATGTAAGACGTAATATATGTATGTACCATGTAGCAGGAAGTTATCTTGTTTCTTGATTCTTCAATTTGTAAAAGGAATGTTCAATAGGATCAATCTATTTTTCTATAATGAAATGGATGAGATCCCTAGAATTTTAGCATTCCTTAATAAGGCTAGTGAAAAGGAGACTGCAGGGTTACTGAGAGGGAGGGAGGGAGGGAGGGAGGGAGGGAGCTTACACTCTGTCATCCCTTTTCTGGTGTGTATAGCTGGGGAGAATTCCTCCCTGTGGAAAACACTGACTGATTTTTGTATTGCCAGCCAATAATGCAAGGTTGAGACTCATCCGGTTGTCTGAAGCAGTTGAGAAGCTTAGACGTCATGCAGCAGTTAGTGTACAGACTGGAAAGGAAAATGAAGCAAGGGATGTGCTGTTCCAAAAGAAGAAAGTTATGCAAGCCCTAGAGAAGTTGAAGACTCGTATTGAATTGTTCGATCAGCTTTCTGTGAAACTGAATGAGGTATACTTTCATAACTGCAATTGTGTGTGACTCTGCTTGTGGAAGAAATGCATATGTTAAAACTTAAGAATCAAAGAAGGGTATGGTTTGTTTTATTGGACATGTGACTGTTGTCATAAATTATAAACCAACTCAATCTATATTTTTTATCCCTTTGGATCATTTACCACTAGAAGTTAAACAAAACTAAAAAAAAAAAAGATTTTTTTTTGGCTGAATCACATATGAGTTTTGGAGGTGTGGTGTTCCATTATCATTTTCCGTAGTCAAGTCCAAACAGAATAGCTCTCTAGATTCTTTAGGCTTCTTGTATTTAGGTTTTGACATTTTCAAGGAAGCCTTAATATAATAGTACGGTGCGTACGCTTCTATATATGCATGTTTATATTTTTTATACAGCTCTTTTAGCTTTGTTTTTATTTTATTTTTTCTGGGTCGAGGACATGAAGATAACTTTTTCCTGTCATGCATTTTTGTATTTGAAGCTTGGTCTGAAGAACACGTTATGTTTCAGGCAATTTCCATGAAGGAAAGTCTACTAATTGGGAATATGGCTTTGGATCCCGAGGTTAATGAGGCAGAAGCCCCTAGCCCCGTTCGAATTGTATCACCGACAGAGGAAAATATTACAGATGATATCCTACACTTGGGTGCGGATAACTTGGAGTCTGGAGAGGATCAGGAAATGCAAGTTGTAGCTGAGAGTCAAAGAAATATTGATGTTGAAAATGATTGTAATAGCCTCGAGGATTCTCTCAGTGAAAAAATGTCAAGTTATGTTGCCAATGTCCTGGAAAAAACTACTTATGAAGATTTCATGATAAACATAGATCAACAACTTAACAAAATCCAAGAAGAACTTGAAACATTCGTAAGGGTTTCAAACTTACTTCTGGAAAGCAAAGGAAGGCCAGAATATTCAAAAGTACAACATGCAGCAGAAATTCTTGAGGGTGTTTATCATATAAGAGAAAGGTAACTATTGCTCGAGACCTCAGCGTTTACTCTCAATCCTTTTTCTTTTTCTGCCTAATATGATCTTTTTTTTTTGTTTAATCCTTATATTTAACAGAATTGCCACTGTCAAGCAAATAAAATGAGCTCTAGCTAAAGTGCCATTTTGTTGATGCCATTTCAATCTGCAAAATGCAAATGACATGTTGAAGGCAAGTTGCTTTTCCCCCCTCCTTTTCTCGTTTTTCTTCGTCTTGTGGACGAGTTGTTTGCAGATTAGATGGTATAGAGTTGAAATGTGAATATGATAAAATATATGCCGAGCTCATGTCATGTGAGATATTTTTGATCATCTTCACCAAATTTTCTCCTGGGATTTAGGTGATTTTTCTTGCACTTGAAAGGAGTTCATATGATCTAGGTGTTCTTAGAGAATTGTTTACTTTTTATTATCAGTAATTTAAGAGGAGAGAAGTGTAATGAATGTATTTTGTTCCTTTTACTAGAGTTTAGTTTAGTTTTGACATCCGATTTGATTATACTCTTATGAAAATGTACATTAATGTAAGGGAGAAGGTGCATATACCCCCCTCAAGTTTGTAGCGGGATGCAAAACTCCCCCTCAACTTTGTTTAGGAGCAACATTCTGTGACGGATATTTAACTGCCGTATGGAAATATTATTTTTGCTTTAAAATTATTCTTTTAGGTCCCACTCACTCATCTCTGATCTCTTTCCTCCACCGCCTGACTTGCATGCAAACCAAGCACATACTTTTCTTCGCCTACGCGACGTCTACAACAACGACGACTACCTCCAACTTGTCACCAACCTCTGCGAAAGCAGCAACCTCTACACTCGCCTCGCTTTCAGCAATCGCTTCTCCAAGAAGTAGGCTGCCGCGATCTTCAAGCAATTGACGATCGCCGTCGTATTTACCACCGTGCTAGCTTCGTGCCTGGCTGACTTCGGATCGGCGAAGGTGTTCAAGGAATCGGAGATGAGCGGGGTGGTGGTCGTCGTACTACTACGCGGTGCCCGTGGTTCAAGTGATTAGAAATTACAATAAGAAGATGGATGTGATTAGAAATTACAATAAGAAGATGGATGTTTAGAGCGCCTGCGTGATTCCTTACATTGGTTGCATAGGTTCAAGTGATTAGAAATTACAATAAGAAGATGGATGTGATTAGAAATTACAATAAGAAGATGGATGTTTAGAGCGCCTGCGTGATTCCTTACATTGGTTGCATTGGTTGCATAGGTGTGCATCGGATGGTCGGTTCGACCGACCGACCAGATTTCACTGGACTGATAAACCGACCGAATAATTATTTTTGCATTGGGCCGGACCAAAAATTATTTTGACCGACCTTGGGCTGAATCGAAAATAGTCGGTCGGTTTGGCCCGTTTTTTCTAACGGATTAAAATAATAATAATACACTAATACAGTAAACATTCCTCAATCCAACATCTTATGCATCACAAAAATCTGCACCAATATTATTATTATGAAATAATAATACAGTAATACAGTAAACATTCCTAAAAACATCTTTTTGCACTTTATAATTTATAGTATGATATATTATATATATTTAATTATATATTATGTATTCGGTCGGTTCGGCCCCGACCGAATTTATGAAAACCGAGCCGAAAATTGAGAACCGACATTTGATGGTTTTAAAAACCGAGCCAAAAATCGACTTAAACAAAAACCAGGCCGAACCGGCCAAAATCCATCGGTTCGGCCGGTTTTTTCGGTCCGGTTCGGTCTGTGCACACCCCTAAAAAATAGTATCAGGATATTTGCAAGGCCCCTTCTCTTTTCTTGCAATCACCCCTCAATCCTGCCTCTCCGTACTCATTCACGAGATTGAGAAGAAAAACAAAAAGAATGTTTCTTTGTTTTGCTTGTTGTGTTGGAATTTTCGCCTTCTGCTTCGCTCATCACCTCGTTCTCAATAACTCTCTCACAGGTTTCTCTCTCTCCCCTCTCATTTCTCTCTCTATTTTAGATGATGAAGATGAGCTCTTTTCAGAGAAGTTTGAGGCCATGATCACCATGTTCAACGGAGTTCCAGCAGATCAATGGTGACGGAGTTAAACCCAAGGCCAACATATGAGTAGCTATGCGAGTTTATGGACTTGAACCTCGATGGCAAACAAGGTGTAGTTTTTTTGTGAGGGAAAGACGACAATCTCCTTCTTTTTTATCCCAGCCGTCGGGGAAGTGGCGTTGCGCGATGTGGTTCGTTATTCCAACATAGCGGTGGGGGATTCGGGTTTGAAAAGTTAGGGCATCTCCAGCCTTGCTGTAACTCTCTAAATATGGAGCAAAATCCTCTCTAACCTTGCACTATTAATTGCTCTATATTTGTGTATTTGAAGAGTAATGCTATAGAGCAATACTGTTCATTGCTCTACTTTTTTTTTGTTATTTTTGTTCTTTTCTTATCCCTTAACTATTTTATCTCAAAATATTTTATTTTAGTTATGGTTCAAAATTTGTACGCCAACATTAAAATTATTAAAAAATCTAATTACGTAATATATAAGTCAAATTTAAAAACAAACAATTACACCAAAACGTATAAAAGTAAAGTCATTGCAATGATTTTCCTACTCGTTTGAAGGATTTTAAAATGAGGCTCAATCTTCGTTTCATCAAAATTTTCCTCGATTATTTGATTTGTAGGTTTATTTATTTATAATATAATCTTATTTTGTATACTAATGTAATGAATTGGGTTACTGCTTTTCATTAACATAATTATTGCATGCTATAAAATTTTCTTAATTGACAAAAAAATATTTATATTTTCAAGGTTAACAAAAGAAAGAATATTCTAGCTTTTGTGTGAAATATAGAGCATACTGAGAGATTGTTAGGGTGGAATGTTGACCCACCAAACTTAAAAATAAGGCAAAATATAAATTTCGGTCATTCAGTGGACTTATTTGCACTAGAAAATCACAAGGGTCATTTTTCTCTAAACAAAGTTGAGGGGGTGTTTTGCATCTGGGTACAAACTTGAGGGCGGTATGTGTAGCTTCTTCCTTAAAGTAACACACTTATGAGACTTAGAAAGCGTTCAATCCATGCAAAGATGCGACCCTCCGCGACTTGATTGTTACTTTGTTTAGTTAGTTTGAAAAAAATCATGACATTGCGAGATAGATCTAAAGGAGTTGACCGCAATTTGCGACCAACACCGGCTGCTTGAGCATGTTGCAGTAGGTTCCAACGTCCAACATTTTTGATCGCCTTGACGGAATGATAGTTCATAGCATATGTCGCTATCTCTGTACATTTCTGTCGTCTCAGGTGTCGCGGAGAATTCGCTAAACTTCATATACGACATGTTTATTGAATTTTACACTTATTATTTTTAAATGAGGAAATATATTACCTAAAGTTTTGTAATTTATATCTATGCCAAAACTACTATTATATCTTTTTAACAAAGATCTTGTGCACAGCAAGGTGTCAGATTCAATTTCTACCATACTCCTTTTCCTACATTAAAAAAAAAAGAAAGAAAGAAAAAGAGAGAGAAATGAAAATAAGAAAAAGAGATATCCTCAAATGCCATTTTATGCAAGAATATTGTAATTTATGCACGTGGGACTAATCTTTTACGAGTTAACTTCAATTTTTTTGTAAGTACTACTAAATATTTACCTTTATAAATGAGAAAAGCCACAATCCATAAAAAATTTCATATTCCTATTAACTGTAGTATTATTTTAGTTAATTGACAAAGCTTGAAAAACAAATTAAAATGTCAATCTTAAATCTTTTATGGAAGTGTTTTTTCTTTTTCTTTTTTTAAGTAATTTGATCTTTTCTTTGGGTTATTATTAGTTATTCCAACTTCGCACGGACTACACTGTCAATAATATTGTTTAAAGTAACCAAATTCGCAATCCCACTCAAACAGGAAATGGGATTTCCAAAAAATCTCAGTATTAATTTTCATAAACAAATATATTTACTACTCTTCATTTTGGTCAAACCCTTTGTAATCGTACGTCTTCTTGAAATTATATGGCAAGATTAACTGCCGTTTCATTCTTCACATGTTATCTAATCTAACCATGGAAAATATAAAGGCCAGTTTTTTCCTTTTTTTTCCTTTTCTAAAACTTAAAAAAAAAAAAAGATAAACCCTATATTCATTAACATGGTAAGAGAAATTAATGCGTGGCGACCACCCAAATCCCATATATAAACAACACTGCCAAACCACCAGTCTATGTATCTTCACCCATCATCATCTTCACACACACACACACACACACACACACAATCACAAATAGAAACAAATAAAGCAAAGAAGAAAAATGGCAATGTTAAGGATTATTGCTACACTAGTTATGCTGTTATGGTCAGTCAACTGCAGCAGCATTTCACCTTTACCACCAAGAATATTCAACGTGATGGCGTATGGCGCGATCAACGACGGCAGCACAGACAACACAAAGGTAACGAATTAATTAAACCGATGTTCGATTTGGTACTGGGATAATTAATATTTTGGTATTTAATTCCAGGCATTTGTTGCGGCGTGGAATGATGCATGCAAATACGAAGGAAGAAGTAGGGTTGTGATTCCTCGAGGAGTGTATGCATTAGGATCGGTGACATTCGAGGGTTACTGCAAGGGTTACATGAGTTTTCTCATCTATGGCACTCTCAGAGCTCCCGTTGATCCTCAGTCTTTCTTCACCAACACGTGGATCGGGTTCCGATACGTCGAGCACTTGACGGTGAAGGGCGGCGGCTACTTGGACGGCCAAGGCCATGTTGCATGGCGGTATAATGACTGCAATATGAATTCCAACTGCAAGCCTCTTCCTGCTGTAAGTTTTTGTGTGTGTGTGTGTGTGTGTGGTTGTTTTGTTCTTTCTTGTGATTTTAGGTAGATATTATTGTTTTTTTTTTGGGTTAATTTTTGTTAAGGATTTGATTGCCGTGAGCTGATGAAGTGTAATCTAATAGCTTTCCTGCTAAGATTGTGGGGAGGATAAATTTAGTTTAGAGATATATATTTTTGTCCCTTGGAATTGGCAACTCGGATGGCAATTCGGATCTTCTACTCACTGGATATTCTTGTTTGCTGAGATAATTAGCTTTCCTAATTGAAATGATTTTTTTCCCCCTAAATTTGGAAAGCTGAATTCCCGCCCCATGTAAATAAATTGGAATCCACTATCCAATTTTTTTTGTGGTCCACCACCGCGTCACGGTTTCAATTTTTTTTAGTCTTACTTCCATTTTATTTGTTCAATTTTATTTAATTTTGTTTATCTTAATTAGGGTCGATTACACGCAATTAGAGTACATAACTATTTTAGTATTTTATTTTAATTTTTAAGTTGATAATTGATTATTAGAGAAATTATTCTATAATTAGTATATATTATTTTACTACGAATCATTTTTAGTAATTAATTTTAATTAGATTTTATTCTATTATGATAAATTTAATTTTCATATTAAATATTACTCATTCCGTTCACGAAATGGTTATCACATTATGGACGACACGAGTTTTAAGAAAGTAGTAGGTAGTAGTGAATTATAGCTCGAAATGGTTGCCACATTGTGGACGACACGAGATTTAAGAAAATGGTAGGTAGTAGTGAATTATAGTGAGTATTGTTGTGAGTGAAATAAGGATCACACAATAAATATGAGTGGAATAACAAAAATAAGAATTATTTCGTGAATAAATTTAAACAGCAAAAGTAGCAATGGATAGTAGTATTTTATTAATAAAATGAATAGTGAGAAACAGTGAGATAAACAAATTAATGTTGGGAAGAGGATCCGAACTGCCTTTACATTAAAGTAAATGTTCAGTTATAAAGAATTTATTAAGATAAGCACATTCCTTTTTCTAGGCTATAATTAATTATTTAGATCTGAATGGTCTTTTGATTTATTCTTAGTAAACGTGGCCTTATTGTTTATTGGCCTCTTTCACACAGTTATGACGATTTCAGTTACCAGTAATTATTACCATACTTAAGCTGACTTCAGTTTTTTCCCTTTCAATTAAGGTGTGCTAAACCAAGAAATCTACATAATTTTCTTTTGATTATATGATTCTTACACTCATGAAAGTTACTACTGTAACTAGTAATTATTGCCACACCCTTCTCTTATGCTGATCACTTTTCAGTATGTTTTTTTTCAAAGAAGATGAGTTAAACCCGGAAATGCCATATATAATTTCTTGAATTATGATTCTTATATGAATAAATGAAATTAATCCCTTTTTCCATTAGCAGACAATGAGGCTTGATTTCGTGAAACATTCATGGATCCACCATTTGAGATCAATCAACAGCAAGAACACTCATTTCAGCATATTTGCCTGCGAAAGCGTGACAATCAGCAACGTGAGGTTAGACGCGCCGGCGAACAGCCCCAACACCGACGGCGTCCACATCGGCTCCTCCACTGACATCAAGATTCTCAACTCCGCCATCCGCACCGGAGATGACTGCGTCGGCATGGTCTCTGGCAGCCGCGGCATCGAGATTGCCAAAGTCCGGTGCGGCCCTGGCCACGGCATCAGCATCGGCAGCCTCGGCCGGAGCCACGCCGAGGAGCCCGTCACCGGGATATCCGTCCGGAACACCACCTTCGTCGGCACGAGCAACGGCGTCCGGATCAAGACATGGGCCCCCTCGCAGACGAGCTCGGCCTCGAACATCACCTTTGAGGACATCAACATGATGGCCGTCACCAACCCGATCCTCATCGATCAGGAGTATTGCCCCATGCCCCACTGCATGGAGGTAATTAACTGACCTCGTGATCATGGCTTGAAATTGAAATGTGTTTTTGATAATTTTGATGGATTTGCAGGGCGAGTCGGCGGTGCAGATAGAGGATGTGGTGTTTAAGAACATATGGGGGACGTCGAATTCAAAAGTGGCGTTGAAATTGCAGTGCAGCGGAGCTCGGCCTTGCAAGAATGTGAAGCTTGTCGATATCGACTTGGCCTACAATGGCCGCAAAAGGGACACCTCTGCCTTCTGCGTTAATGTCTTGGGAGCTTCTTTTGGAACGAAGATCCCCGGTGGTTGTCTCTAGCTAGATATATATATAGAGATGCCTCTCTCTCTCTCTCTCTCTCTTAACTACTACTGAGCTCGGATACAAAAGGTGAAGGGCAAAAAATGTTCTCATCTTAGGAGATTCTTTCTAGATAGACATTCTGATGTTCGATTTTCTTCAAAATGTTCGGTTATCATGTAAAGTGGTCTCTCTCTCTTTCTGTGTATAAAAATCTTTGGCAAACCACTTTTGGAAATTTGAATAAAACTTCAACGTAGAAATTAAATCAATAGATAACGAAAATTGTTTCTTAAAGAGATGATGTATATATAATCTATATTCCCTCTATCCATGAAATAATTATCATTTTTGCCGTTCACGAAATGATTGTCAAATCATTTATATTTATAGTAGTAAGGCCTACATAATATATTATATTTAATATTATATTTTTCGCTATTTCACTCTATATTTAACATTATATTTCTTGCTACTTCACTCTCATTTATTATTTGACTCTTACTTCACTCACAACAATACTAGCTACCATTTTTTTAATACTAGTGTCACAAAGTGGAAACCATTTTGAGGACGGAGGGAGTACTTCATAAGATCCTCCTTATTTACAAACTTTATTTACATATTATGTTCTAATTTAAGGATAATAATCAATCATAAATCAATCAATAATATATATATATATATAGTGAGAGAGAGAGTTATGTTCATATAAAAACCCTTCTTATCCTAAAAAATGAGAATTAATCTCAACCACACATCTTTGCATGATGGATGGTCAAGATTTGATCCTGGTCAAAGCGGGTCAACCCGTTGACTTTTTTTTCGATTTTAATTTTCGCTTTTTTTTTTACGGTCAGACCATATACACCGCACCATGCATTCATATGCACCACACCAAACAACGAGATGCACCACTAAGTGCATTGAGATGCAACATAATTTCGACTTTTTTTTTTTTTTTTTTTACTGTCAATCCATATGCACCACACCATGTATTCATATGCACCACATGATATATTCATATGCACCACACTATATAACGAGATACACCACATTTTTGTTTGTTTTTTTTTTTCTATTATTTTCTGTTTTTTTTTAATTTTCAGATTTATTTTCCCCCATTTTTTTGTTTGCCTCTTCGTTTTTTGTTTGCCGTTTCTTCTTTGGTCAAGATTCGAGCGAGGGGAGCCGAAGGCCTCGGAGCGAGCTGAAAAAGTCCAAATTGTTGCCCGACGATTATCCTTATATTAGTAATCGGAGCAGCAGGCGGAGCCATAAAATCGGAACCGAAGGCGGAGTCGGAAAAAAATATATGCAAAAAAAACCATATGCATCTCAATGCACCTAGTGGTGCATCTCATCACACTGTGTGGTGCATCTCATCACACTGTGTGGTGCATATGAATATATAGTGCGGTGCATATGGCTGACCGTAAAAAAAAAAAAAAAAAAAAAAAAACCTGAAAATTTGGTGCATCTCATCACACTGTGTGGTGCATATGAATGCACGGTGTGGTGCATATGGCCTGACAGTATAAAAAAAATTGAAAAAAAAAATTCGAAAAAAAAAACTGAAAATTTGGTGCATCTCAATGCACTTAGTGGTGCATCTCATCACACTGTGTGGTGCATATGAATGCACGGTGTGGTGCATATGGCCTGACAGTAAAAAAAAAATCGAAAAAAAAAAGTCAACGGGTTGACCCGGTTTGACCCGGGTTGATAAGATCCTCCTTATTTACAAACTTTATTTACATATTATGTTCTAATTTAAGGATTGATGGTCCCGATACGAGTTCTGGTGTATGGGGGGGGGGGGGAATACACCAGTTAGGAATTTTTAAAACAACCCCCTGAAAATATCACAACCGAGTAAGAAGACTCAGTTGGAATCACAACTGAGTAAGAAAACTCAGTTGTGAGAGTGGTGCTGTGCGGAATGTGGTGGAAACAAATAACTCGTAAAAAATTAACTCACGCTCAGATGCAAAGTCGGTCAATAACCAAAACAGTTGAGAATGTAAAAATGCAGTTTGAATGCTGGTTAGTTGGTCAGTTGGATATGCAAGAAATAACTGAACAGAAAACACAAACACACAAAGATTTACGTGGTTCGGAGAGAACTCCTACGTCCACGGGGAGTTGTGAGTCCACACAACTCAGTCCAATTTCTTTAGGACTTCAACCACAAAGCTTACGCGGGTTTTGCAACCGTTAAGATAAGTTTACGGGTACTTATCAACCTTACAGATAAGTTTACGGGTACTTATCAACCTATCTACTCAATTACGGGAAGAGTAGGATCCTAACAACCTTTTTAGGGGTGTGTGTGAGGGTGGGTTTTTCCAACTACTAGCTCGAACAAGAAGTAAGCTAGGATCAAAGCTTGAACAAATGGAGACTCAAACTAAGATCTAAAAATACCAAGACAGAATCTAACACTCTAGGAACTCTCAACTAGTGATGTTCTTAGAGATTGATTTCAGTTTAGCTCGTTTGCGATATGAACTCTCAACTGGTGATGTTCGCTCGTTTATCTCTTTGCTCTGTCTTCTATTTTGTCTTCTCCTTCTTTTTCGTTAGTCTTGGTGAATGAATGAATGCCTCTATTTATAGGCGGAGAGAATCAACTAGCCGTTGGAAGAGCCGTTGATCTCTATTCTTGTGAAAGCGATGGCTTGTCTCTCATCTATGCAGACTTTCCGGATTTGGCAACTGTGAACTTCTGCTTTCCATCTGAGACAGCCTTGTGTTGGGCCAAATGAGGTAATGACAGAACGTCAAACCTTCACGTGACTTCCTTTTTGAAATTCAAGTCTTCAACCTTTGACTTTCAACCTTGTTTAGTCGGTTGAGAAGTTTTGATCTTCATCCGAGTGGTCTTCAGCTGATGTTCCATCTGACCTTCTGTCTGAATTGGAACCGTTGAACTCTTAGCTGTCTTGAACTTCATGTTGTCGATCTTATCAGTTCGAGTTCTGCAACTGATGTTCTGTATCTTGAACGCTCAGTTGTCTTTCACATCTGATGTTCTATATCTTGAACGCTCAGTTGTCTTTCTTGTAACTGATGTTCTATCTCTTGAACGCTCAGTTGTCTTTCTTGTGTTCTGAATCTGATCAGTTGGCCCGAACGCTCAGATGACTTTCTTCCATCTGATGTTCTCTTACATCTTCCCTCTTTAACGCTCATCTGATGTTCTGAATCTTGAACGCTTAGTTGTCTTTCTTATAACTGATGTTCTATCCGAGCAGTTGGCTTCACATCTGATGTTTGCATCTGAAGTTCTATTCGAGTGTAGCCATGTTGTCATCTTCAGCTGGAGACCTGTAAAGATAAAATCTTAACATTGCTCAAACAGCGAGCCTAAATACTAACATTAGGATCTGACAACATCTACTCGGTTAGGGTCAGTTGGTTTTGGAATCAATCAAAACTTTAATAAATTTCCCAACAAGGATAATAATCAATCATAAATCAATCAATAATATATATATATATATATATATATATATAATAGCGTGGTTTACGTATCGGATTTGACTTAAACTGATGCCGGTCAGCCCGAATAGATCGAGAAAAAAAAAGTGTTACTTTTTAGATTTATATCCCTCAGAAAAATTTGACCCAGTTGACCGAGTGGGTTGATAATAACACAACAAGTTAGTAACAAATAGTAAAGTCCCTTTTCTAATCAGATTTGAGAAGGGTACATGGATAACCTTTTTTCATATAAATTCTGATTGAAAATTGTTTAATGAGTGGGGTACCTTGTGTGTGTTGTAGCATGGTTAATGCTTGAGGCCAAAAAGTATGAGGTTCGAGTTTAAATTATGGCACCAAAAATAGACTAGAAAAAAAAAACACATTCCCATATAAATTGAAAAGATTAGTGTAATAAATTTATGCTCGCAAATATATAATCTTCCTTATTTAATGTCACAATGATTTTCAATCAAACTTATTCAAATAGAAATAATTATTCATCAAATTAGCATGAAAAATCATGTTATTGTCACATTATTTTTTTACAATCGCAAATTACACGTATAACTACATATATAGTGGTGTTCAAAAAAAAATTACATATGTAATAAAGTGATTTTCTTCATTCATATTCATCAAAAAATTTATATCCATGCATTACTTTCTAATAAAACTCTACTCCTAAAGAATCTATATAAATATTTAAATTAATATTATATTTTTTCATCCCGTGATTATTTTGCACCATTAATTTAATTTGGTTAATTATTTTGTCGGCCAAATAAATTAACAAGAAATATTCGCAAAGCATCATTCTAGTCATTTTTTTAACTCGATTGGTTGAGTAGGGAGCAGATATTATCTAACGAGTTTGAGACGGATACACATATTACATTCTAATTTTTATGGTTGAGTGGGTAGTAGATATTATGTACACGCGTCTGGGACGGGTACGCATGGTAAAGTCTATTTTTTTTAATCTGGTAAGGTGAGATAGATATAAAAATTTGATTTCAGTTGAGCAATATTTAATATATGGGTACTCGATCAATTATGAAAACTTCTAGCTCAATTTATTTTTAACTTGATTGATTAACTGGGTTGGGATTTTACAGATATGACCCAACAAATTGGCAATGTGTATGAATAGTAAAGTCTATTTTTTCATCTAGTTTGAGATGAGATTGAAAAGAAATTCTATCGCGGCTTGAAAAATATTTAATGGATAAATACTCGATCCATTAATTCTTTAATCGTGTTCGATAGGTAGAAAGGTCAATTTAGCCTGAGCAACGGCCAACCCGGATCAACAAATGGATCATAAATTATTGTAACAACTTATGTCTATAAATATAAATAGATTGTGGGGACATTCAAGCAATGTGGCTTAAGTTTGTAAGTAGTGATGTGTACAGTTCAAACCCCACTTTCCTCCCTCTGAAAAAATTGAAATAGAATTGGATAATTAGTTGGTACTACTATTACACGAGTGAGACAAGAACAAGGAGTTATAATCTAATTAAGAAGTATGTGATGGTCCCGATACGAGTTACTGGTATATGGGGGGGGGGGGGGAATACACCAGTTAGGATTTCAAAACTAAACTCCTGAAAATTACTTCAACCGAGTAAAAAGACTCAGTTGGAATCTCACAACTGAGTAAGCAACCTCAGCTGGAAGAGTGGTCCTGTGCGGAATGTGGTGGAAATTAACAACTCGTAAAATAAATCACGCTTTTGTGCAAGGTCGGTCAAAAACCAAAACAGTTGATAATGCTAAGATCAGTTTGTATGCTGGTTAGAAGGTCAGTTGAATATGCAAGAAATAAATAAAATAAACACTAGCACACAGAGATTTACGTGGTTCGGAGAAACCTCTTACGTCCACAGGGAGTTGTGAGTCCACACAACTCTGTCCAAGTTCTTCTGGACAAACCACTCAGCTTACGCGGGCTGACCAACCATTAAGGATAAGTTTGCGGGTACTTATCAACCTTACAGTTTAGTTTACGGGTACTAAACAACCTATCTACTCAGTTGCAGGAAGAGTAGGATCCTAAAACCTTTTCAGGTGAAAGAAAATGGGGTTCCAACTAAAAGCTCGAACACGAAGTGAGCTATGATCTAACACTCTACGAACTCTCACTAAGTGATGTTCTCAAGGTTCGATCTAAAGACACAAAAACTAACTAACTCTAGAACTCTCAACAAGTGATGTTCTAAGAGATTAAATGCAGTTCAGCTCGTGAAGAATATTGCTCTTTCTTTCGCTCTCTGGGTTCTTCTCGCGTGTGTGTCTTGTATCTTCTCTGAATGAATGAAGGCCTCTATTTATAGGCGGAGAGTATCAATTAGTTGTTGGAGGAGCTGTTGATCTCTGTTCTTTGAAAGCGATGGCTTGTCTCTCATCTCTGCAGACTTTCCGGATTTGGCATCTGTGCTCTTCTGCTTTTCATCTGAGACAACCTTGTGTTGGGTCAAATGAGGGTAATGACTGAACGGTCAAACCCTCACGTGACTTCCTTTTTGAAATTCAAATCTTAACAACAGACTTCCAACAAGGAGTGGTCGGTTAAGACTTTCGATCTTCAACTAACTTGTTCTTCAGCCGATGTTCTATCTGACTACTAACAGTTGAACTCTCAGCTGACTTCAACTTCAAGCTGTTGATCTTCTTGGTTGAGTTCTACAACTGATGTTCTGAAACTGAACACTCAGTTGTCTTCCTTGTATCTGATCAGTTGGGTTCGAACGCTTAGATGACTTCCTTTTTATCCGATGTTCTCTTCCTCTTTACTGCTTCTCATCTGATGAACGCTCAGTTATTTTCCTTACAACTGATGTTCTATCTCTTGAATGTGACTTCCCCCTTATTGGATACTTGACTATTGATCAGAGACATGAACGTAACTTCCTCCTTTTTAATATACTGAACGCTCAGTTGTCTTCCTCACAACTAATGTTCTATCCGAGTGAAGCCTTGTTGCCATCTTCAGCTGGAGACCTGTAAAGATAAAGTCTTGATAATGCTCAAACAGCGAGCCTAACTACTGATATTAGGTTCTGGCAACATTTACTCGGTTGGGGTCAGTTGGTTTTGGAATTCATCAAAACTCTTACTAACAAATTTCCCAACAATTTCCCCCTTTTTGATGATGCCAAAACCACTTACAACTTTAAACCGCTACTGATCTAAACCTTACTAACTTATCTAAAATCTCAGCTGAAATTCTAGACAGTCTATAAGATAAAACATCAAAGGGTTAGCACAGTTATAACATGGTATTTAAATGACTTTGCGATTCAGGGCTTGGACAATGAGATATTGTTCATCAAGATGAATCGAATATATACTTGAAGTTTTCATTACAACTGATGATTACTCAGATAAGCACAAAACAGTTAGATTACATCAGTTGCTCAAAAACTAATTTAGCTCAAAACTTCTGGCCGTACTTGCTGAAGATACGAACAAAGATCTCTCTCTTTGCAGCTGACTCTATCCCAGAATCAACTCCATGTTCTTTGCACACTTGTCTTGCTTCAGCCATGAGTCTCCGTCTGTCGGGAGTACTGGTGCCTGAGATGAACGGAGGGCGATATGTGACCTTCTTGGGAGCAGGGACGGTGTTCAAGTCATATCCAGCTGTGATCATGGCTCGTTTAAATTGACTGAACATCTCGGGATCCCCAGTATGCAGCTCGGTCAATGCTTCTCTGAAAGCTATCTGTGGATCCTCAGCTGTATAGACTTTTCTATAGTAGAAGTCATTCACAAATTCTTGTTTGAATGACTCCTAGTCTTCATTTCATTCAACTGGCATCCACATGTCAACGTGCTTGAACCGAGATTGGAGCTTGGACTTCCCTTGCAGCTGTTGTTGCCTCTTTCTTGCCTCAGCCTTTGCTTGATGTTTGTTGATTCTTCTTCGGCTACGGCTGGCAATGTTCCTGTCCAAATTTCTGGCAATCTTGTCCAGCTCCTCCTCAAACTTCTTGACACCTTTGGCTTGGCCAGCTGCGAATTTCTTAATCCAAGCTGGATTCAAGTAGTCCTTTTCTGATGCACCTATAGCTTTGGCAGCAGCAATTGTCTCTTCGGTTGTGATACCGTCGAGATCAGCTTCGATTTCAGCTGCCAATTCAGCTACGAGAGTGGAAATTTCAACTTCCTGCTCCATTTCTTTTCCAGCTGCTTCTGTCTCCTTCAGCTGAGATTCTTCTTGTCCAGCAGCCACTTCCCCCTTTTTCCTCTGAGCCTCTTCCCCCTGCCTCTCAATTTCTGCTGGCTTCTTACCTTCCCCCTTTTTAGCATCAGCAAGAAGGGTTGCCAATGAGCCATCCAGAGAGGTAAGTTTTGCTTCAGCCTGTTGGACTCGAGAGAAGAGTTCATCCACAGCATCCTGTCCTCCAACCTTCTTCGCCAGTTCTAGATCTTGGCGCTCTTGATCAGCTTTCGTCATGGCTTCGAAGGTTGCAGAGACTTCTCTTTGAAAGGTGACAAACTCAGCTCGATGTTGTTCGAACTGAGTCGTCCACTCTTGGTCTTGTGTCTGCTGGGATTTGACAAGGTTGGAATTGGCGATGGTTTTGAACACAGTCAACTCAGAATTGAGTTCACGAATAGTTTTCTTTAGCTCATTGTTGGCTGTGCTGGTGGAGGATGAGAATTCTTCCAGCTTCAATTTCAGAGCGTCTTCCATCAGCTGCCTCTGCTTCTCAGCCTGAGCCTCAATCACCAGCTGCTGCTCTTCATGGTTCTGCTGGATGGTTAAGAGCACCTCAGTTCGCAGCTGGTTCACCCTCTCAGTTATCAGCTCACAAATTTCTTCAGAGGAGAGCGCTGGCTGAGCTGAGGGGGCTGGTTGTTCGATTGTTGGGGCTGATTGTTCGATTGCTGAGGGTAGTTCAGTCACCATGGCTTGACGATTTGCCAGGTGCTGTTGGAATGCAGCCTCTTCTTGCTGAGCTGCTGCTTCAGCTACATCAATCTCATCCACGAACTCAGCACTCTTGGCCAGCATGGTGTCCAGAAAGGCGACAGCTCCTGCATTGTTGCACAATTCCCTTGAGTCTGTCCCTTCAGCCTTGCTGAGATCGAATCTGCGGCTCAGAACATCGACCTTGTTCTTGTATGCTACCTCAAGGTTGGAGTATTCGAAGTACTCAGGCGTGACTCATCAGCCTTGAGGTGGTCCCAGCCATAGATGCGGAGGGTGTCTTCCTTGACATACCAGTAGCTGAAGATGATGCTAAACTGGTATATCAGCTCCGTGCCAAACATGGCGAAGATCGGCATGTTGCGAGCTTCAGGAAATATCCCAACGAGCTTCTTTAAGCAATAAGCCAACTTGCCTTCATGCTCAGCTACGACCGCTTGACGATTTTCTTCTTCATTGATGGGGGAGGGTTCAATGTCATAGACATATGGTTCAAAAGGTTCTTCAACATTGGCCATAGAACTGGTCGCAATGTTGGCATCGAGCGTGAGGCTCGGAATATTTGTTTGAGGATCAGTTGTGAGAATATGATCCCCTTTGGTTGGTGATTGGGCTGGCTGGTCAGTTGGACTGGGTTGGAAGCCGGTTGAGGTTGGGATTCCTTGGACGGTATCAGCTCCGGTTGGGGGAGAGGGTAAACTGTGTTCTGACTCCTCAGATGAAGACGAGCTATCTGAGGATGAGCTCGACTCATCTACATCTGTTTCGTTCCCTTCAACCATTGACTCCGGATCTTGAGGAGCAATGATATACGCAGCTGGGTCAACCGACTGACTCGACTCAGGTGACTTCTCAATTGGTTTCTCCTCCGCTGGCTTCTCCTCAGCTGGCAACTTCTTAGCTGGTTGCGCAGCTGGCTGCTTGAACCGTATCCTTGGTCTCTTCTTCAGTGGTTCCTCCTCCACTTCTTCTTCTTCTTCTTCCGACACATCCCTCAGTCGGCGAGTAGTAGATGATCTGGTCTTTCGACCGACTGCTAGAGATTGTTGTGACTCCAACTGCTCCTCAGCTATATCTGCTTCCACAGCTGGCTTCTCAGCTCCCTTCTTCTCTTTAGGAGTGTACAAAGCCGACAACACGTCCTGAGCCTTTTTGGCTGTGGGGAACAGCAGCATCTTCTTGAGAGGCGTCTCCTCGCTGTCTTCCCAAGTTAAATTCTGATCCTCCGTGGCACGCAGGATCAGCACAGAAATTTTGGTGCCGAAGTTGAGTGAACCCTTCACACTCAACAACCGCTCTCCGGACTCAGTTGTGATTTTGGAGATCTTCTGTTGCTCTAAGATCAACTGGTGTTCGAAGTACTGAAGCCAGTTGACCTCGTGTTTCTCCTCCAGAGCCTTCTGCTGCTTCAGTTTGGGGCGGCTGATATCCCCAAAGGCTCCACTGTATCCAAATGCACACTTGGAAATAACATCAAACAGAAGTCGATGTTGAGGCTTCAACTTTGTCCTTTGCATGCTACTCTTCATCTTTTCTGGGATGATCAGGGCCTGCTGAAGGAATTCATCTGCTTCTTTATCAGAGAAGTTGTCGACGATGTGAGTGGCCTGATGATTTCTTGGGATGATTTTGGCTAGTTCTTTGGACACGAGTATCTCGACGGCGATCGGGAGGCGCCGTCGCGTTGTTTGCAGGAGACGTTTGAAACGAGTCCAACTCCCGACTCGTGATGTAGATTCAAATAAAACTCTCCGACTTGCTTTCGTAGTAGGAGGGAGGGAGTGAGAGCTGCCCATTGAAGAAGACCGTGCGCAGAGAGAAGACCAGCGAGGTGAGAAAGCTCCGGTGACTTCAGCGCGTCCGTCGAAAGGATCTGTTCAAAATGAATCTTCGATAGCATCATATCGAATGATTCCTGGAATGTGGCTGGTTCTTTAGATACCATCTTCTTGGAGGTTTTGGGTGCCATTATTATTTGCAGTGAAGTATATATATATGCAAAGAAGGAAAGAAAATATTAGCCAAATATGGAGAGACAGAATTGAAGAAGATGATGAACAGTTGTAGCAGATAAACACGAATGAGGAAAGTAGGAGATCACTTCCAGATTTTTTACCTTATATAGGTTTTTGACTCGGTAGAGATCGACGGCTGGGGTTAAATGGCGCGAATCCATCAACAGCTGAGATTACGCGACTGTTGACTATCTTTCACTTGACGTCACGAACCGAGTTCCAACCAGCGCGTGAGAAGGTGTACAGTTTTCATGTCAGCCCAGTCGCGCTATAAAGTAGGCTATTGATGTTCAGCCGTACTTTACATTTAATGCGACATGATGGCTATTTTTAATGTAACTGACATGTTAAGGAATGTTTGAATTTATTTCAAACATTCTTATTTAAGATCATAACACCTTCAGCCATAAATGTTACCTGCCAGCTGATGTTGGAATCAGCTGAGTTCCCATGTTGCGGCATACCATCAGCTGACTCGAGTTCGTCTGTTCAGCTGACGTCTGATTCCTTTGGTTGACAATCTGCATTTGATTGGCATACCATCAACTGACTCAAGTTCGTCTGTTCAGTTGACGTCTGATGTCTTCAGTTGGCGATCCGCATCTGAGATTCCCCCTTCATCTGAGCTCCTCCCTCAGATGGATATCTATCTCTTTGCCTTCATCTGATGGATCCAACAATCCAAGGAGGTCACATAGCATCTTGAACCGTGCTTCAGCAAGAGGTTTGGTGAAGATATCAGCTCTCTGAATCTCAGTTGGAATCTTCTCCATGGATACATCCTTCTTCTCAATATGATCTCGGATAAAATGATGACGGATGTCGATATGCTTTGTCCGAGAGTGGTGAACAGGATTCAGAGAGATAGCAATGACACTTGAACTATCACAATGAATGGGAACCTGTCCAGTTGAAACTTCATAATCTCTCAGCTGTTGCTTGAGCCATAACACTTGCATGCAACAGCTTCCAGCAGCCATATACTCTGACTCGGTTGTAGAAGTGGCAACACATGCTTGTTTCTTGGAGAACCATGAAACTAGCTTGCTTCTCATGAACTGACAGTGTCCAGAAGTAAACTTCCTGTCCAACCGATCTCCGGCTAGATCTGCATCTGAGTATCCGGTCAGCTGAATATTGTCGTCAGTTGGATACCACAGTCCAACATTGACTGTACCCTTCAGATACTTGATGATGTTCTTTGCTGCTAACATGTGTGCTTCCCTTGGTTGAACTTGGAACCGAGCACACACTCCAACCGCGTAAGATATGTCTAGTCGACTGGTGGTTAGATAGAGCAAAGAACCGATGATCCCTCTATACTTACTGGCATCCACGAGCTTTCCCTCAGTTCCAGGTTCAATCTTCCAGTTAGTATTCATCGGGATCCTTGTTGTCTTACTTGTCTGCAATCCGAATTTGGTGATGAGCTCTTTTGTATACTTGGACTGATTGATGAAGATCCCTTCTGGAGACTGCTTCACTTGTAATCCAAGAAAATAATTCATCTCGCCCATCATTGACATCTCGAACTTCTCCTTCATGAGATTTGAAAATTTTTCACATAGTTCCTCCGACTTAGAACCGAATATGATGTCATCAACATAGATTTGCACAACAAGAATATCATCTCCAACTTTGATGGTGAACAGGGTTTTGTCAACTGACCCTCGTTTGAAACCCGAGTTCAGAAGATAACCACAAAGAGTGTCATACCAAGCTCTGGGTGCTTGTTTTAGTCCATAAATTGCTTTCTTCAACTTGTACACTCTTTCATCTCCAGTCTCAAAACCAGGAGGTTGTTCAACATATACATCTTCCTTGATATCTCCGTTGAGGAATGCACACTTCACATCCATCTGATATACTTTGAACTTGTGATGTGCGGCATAGGCTAGAAAGATTCAGATAGCTTCCAGCCTTGCAACTGGCGCGAAGGAGTCCTCGAAATCGATTCCTTCTTGTTGGCAATATCCTTGAGCTACCAACCTTGCCTTATTCATCACTATGAATCCAATGGCGTCTCTCTTATTTTTGAAAATCCACTTCAATCAAATAACCTTGACACCATTTGGTCTTTCTACCAACTCCCATACACAGTTGCGTAGAAACTCATTCAGTTCTTCTTGCATGGTTGTTGTCCAGTGAACACAGTTGAGAGCTTCCACAACGTTCTTCGGTTCTGGCACATCAGCTACAAAGCAAGAAATCATGGCAACATCTCCAGCTTGCTCGAACTCCTCTAGAACTGCCAACTCCTCAGCATATTGGGCATAAGTGTTGGAATCTTCCTCGGTTGAATCCTGAGTCGCAACTCTGCTTCTTGTACGCACACCTTCGGTTGGATCTCCGATGATGTTGTCAGTGGAATGAACTTCATACCATCTTCGGTTGCGTCTTTCTTCTTCTTCCAACTGTGGATGTTCCGTGATCTGAGTTGGAGTCTTCAGAACTGGTGATTGATCAGCTGTTGAGTCTGGATCCTCAATATTGACATTAGTTTGAACCGGACTTGGTTGGGCTTCGGATGCTGATGCAGTAGGAGAGGCATCAGCTGAAGTTCCCCCTTGAGATGAGCTGGGGTCTTCGCATTCATCTTCAGAGGAGTATGGATCCTCATCCTCGGTTGCCCAAACCAGTGGTTCAGCTAGATTCTTTTGCCTTAGAATCTGAGATCTTGTGAGGGCTGGTGGAACTTGTGGATCAACATGTTGTCCTTTAGCCTGTTCCCTGCACTCAAAAGTAGATTCATCAAAACTAACATGAGGTGTTATCTCCACAACACGAGAGCCATTGTTGAAAATTCTATAAGCCTTGATCCGAGCGGCATATTCGAGAAATATGCCTTTCGAAGCTTTGGCATCAAAAGTTTTCAACTGAGTCTTCCCATTGTTGTGAATATAACACTTAGAACCAAAAACGCAAAAATAAGAAATATCTGGCTTCCTGCGTCTCCATAGCTCGTATGGTGTCTTTCCCAACCGCTTGGTCAGAAGAGACCGGTTCTGAGTGTAGCATGCAGTATTGATGGCTTCAGCCCAAAATCTTTTTGGCAAAGCTGAGCTTGTCAGCATGGATGTAGCTGCATCTTTCAGTGTTCGGTTTTTTCGCTCAGCTACTCCATTCTGTTGCGGAGTACGCGCTGCTGATGTTTGATGTGTAATTCCATGCTTCTCGCAGTACTTGATGATGGTTTCATTTAGAAATGATCTTCATCTCTTGTTGGTTCGATATTCGATCCATCAGCTTGGGTAGCTCATCTCGGGTTTCACTCTTGTGGCGCATGAAGATGGTCCACGTATATCTTGAGTAGTCATCAGTTACAACCAGGGTGTATTCGTTGCCATTTATGCTCTTTGGTGTAACTGGCCCGAAGAGATCCATGTGGATCAGCTGTAACACTTGGTCGGTTGAGGGAGTTGTCTTCAACCGGAAGGAAGATCGAGCGAGCTTTCCCAACTGGTATGCACTGCAGATATGTGTTGTTGAAAACACTCGGTTTGGTATGCCTCTTGCATGTTCTTGTCTGGCAAGTCGGTTCATTGTTTTGAAGTTCAGATGGTTGAGCCTTTTGTGCCACAGCCAGCTCACATCTGAACTGCTCTTTGATAACAGACAGGTGTCAGGAAGGCTGCTGTTCCAGTCAGCGTAGTAGACATTCCCGGTTGGTGATCGATTTCCCAACAATATCACCTGCTTTGATCCGACATTTTTAACCCTGCAACCCTGTGCATCAAACTTGACAGAGAAACCATTATCACAGAATTGGCTGATGGAGAGCAAGTTATGCTTCAATCCATCAACATAAGAAACATTAGATATTGAGACATGATTGGTTTCAAGTGTACCGTAACCTCTGGTGTAACCTTTTGAGTTGTCACCAAAAGTAACTGATGGACCTTCTTTCTCCACGAAACTTCCAAGCAAATCCTTTAGATTCGTCATGTGTTTCGAGCATCCACTGTCCATCACCCACATTGTTGCAGACGCTTTATTCTTCCTCAGCTGTTTCTCCTGTACCTGCAAAGAGAAACTCGCTTAGGTCCCCAATTTCAGTTGGGTCCTGGAGGGTTAGAACCAGTTCCCTCTTGAACTGTGCGTCTCTTTTCCCTGTATACTCGGATGGATTTATCATTTCAGATCACTTTTCCTTCATCATCCACTATAACAACACCTCGGTTATCCTTAGGCTTGTTGTTAGTAGTGATGTTCTGTTTCTTGGGAGGAGTTGGATTTCTCCCATTCTGAGCTTTCGGAGGAGAGGCTTCCCCCCTGTTTTGATGGCAATTCTTATCCTGTTGAATTTGTCTGTGAGGTCAGACGTCTTGTTGGAATCTTTGTGGCTGATTCTGATTCCAACTCCCTGAGTGTTGTTTATAGCTGTTCATGCCCTGTTGGTGGTTCATATTGTGGCATGAATATTTCCAGCTGTTCGACCTGTTCCTTGTTGGTTGACTCGGTTGGAACCTTTGGTTGAACTGATGTTGGAATCGCTGTTGATTCAGATGATTGAACCCTTGTCGGTTTTGCGGTCGGTTCTATTCTTTCTGATGTTGACTCTGAGGTTGATGCAGAGGTCTGTTCTGATTCTGAGTTCGATTGTGATTATGTCTTCGACGCCTCTGATTCCTCTTCTGACTTTTGGAACATTCCCCTTCGGTTGATGTCCCAACCGATGGAACATTCTGTCCTCCATCTACTGCTCCTTTTCCCTTCTCAGTTGTGGTTGTCTTAGTCGGTTGAGCTTGCTGAGAGGTAGAGGTTGAATTACTTTGTGGTGACACAGGTTCCACTGTGTTAGGTTCGACAACCTTGACCTCAACAGCTTTGATGAAGGTTGCTGGAGGAATTCCACTATCTTTAATCACATCATAACCGAGTCCTGACACGTCATCCATCTGTCTACTGTAACTGATAAGATTCTCGATGATCTTGGATGACTGATACAGCTTGATTAGATTGTCCTTCTCAGTTTGCAATTTCTTGAGGAGGGCAGTTATCTGCTCGGTTTGTCCATCTGACTTCTTTATCAGCTGGTCGATCTGAGTCTCTTGATTTTTCAACTGATCTTGCTGCTCCTTGATCTGCTTTGTCAACTCCTCATCAGTTGAAGCATTAGTTCGGTTGACTGCATTCAGTTGATTTTTGAGATTCTCAATCTCCTCTGTTTGACTCTTGTTCACATCGTCCTTCACGGTTAAGGATTCTTCAAGTTTTGAGAACTGTTCTTGAAGACTCTTAAACTCAACCGATTGCTGATGAAGTTCCTCACTGAGTTCTTGAAAGTCACTCCAGGAGGGTTCCAACTCTTCATCCAGTGATTCCTGCATGTTAGAAATATTGGAAGAATTTAACTTAGCGGGATTAGAGTGTACCTCAGTATCATCCTGGTCGGTTCCAAGTGCCATGAGGCATTGATCCTGACCGGTAGCGTTGTTGGTGGAAGTCAGCTCATCCTCATCTTCAGTGTCAGTGAAGATGTTCATGTCGTCAGCTGCTTCTTCAGCAACCATGGTCTTGTTCTTTCCAGCTTGTTTGGCCCTCAACGCTTCTCTCTCTTTCTTTGAGAGGTCTGGACAGTCAGCTTTGAAATGTCCTTCCTTGCCGTATTCAAAGCAACCGTTGGTCACAGGCTTTGAACTGTCTCGAGTTCGGTTGGACTTATAGAATCTCTTGTATTTTCCGAACCGAGTATCCATGTCGGCTAGTTTCTTTGACAGGGCGGCAATGTTCTGTTGCAGTTCTTCTCTACTTGGCTCCTTTGCAGCTGTGTCAGCTGATCTGGTTGGCCTCGATGTTCTCGATTTGGAGTAGTCAGCTCGAAGAGCAACTGACTTTGAGGCTAAACCGACATCCTCAAGTCGACTCGTCTGAACCGAGGACTGAGATCTTCTTCGGTTCACCTTATACTCATTTCCCTTTAAAATTGAGAACAATCTTTCAGTTCCCATTTCACCAAGGTCAGCTCGGCTCTCGTGGATATTAGTGAAGGTATCCCACTCAGCCGGTAGAGCTTGCAACACTTTGAGATTGATTTCTCTTAGTGTGTATTTTCCTCTTCGGATGGACTGGATTCTTCTGAGGATGTCCATAAACCGGAGCTCTAGCTGATCAATTGTTTCATCTGTTCTCAGACAAAAGTTGTCGAAGTCTTGGCATGCATGTGAGAACTTGTTCTCCTTCGTCTCATCGCTTCCTTCACTCAGCGATGCCAGGATATCCCACATTTCTTTGGCAGTCTCACACTCTTCAATCCAAGGGAGATAATCTTGTCCAACAGTGGACATAATCGTGCTTTGAGCCTAGATATCCAACTGGCTCACCTTGGCTTCCTCTGGAGTGTAGTCTTCCGACTGCTTCTCCACAAACTCCACAAACTCCACAACTGTATCCCCATCGTTGGGATTTGTAGGAGTGCGAGCGATTCTTTCTTTGATGATGATCGGTCCGGACGAGAGTACTTGTTGCATCCTATGATGCTTCGACAGTAGGATCTTCTTCATCCGCGTCCTCCAGGATGTATAATTTACTACCGAGAACATGACCACGATCTTGTCCTTGACGTCCATTTGCACACAACAACAGAACAAATATGCAAGCACATATGCACTAGCGTGAAAAATTAGATCTGTTCAGTTGACCACTGAATAAAATACCTCGAATTCACACCTTGTGAAACAGAGTCAGTAGTCTTTTGAACCACTGCTCTGATACCACTTGATGGTCCCGATACGAGTTACTGGTGTATGGGGGGGGGGAATACACCAGTTAGGATTTTAAAACTAAACTCCTGAAAATTACTTCAACCGAGTAAAAAGACTCAGTTGGAATCTCACAGCTGAGTAAGCAACCTCAGCTGGAAGAGTGGTGCTGTGCGGAATGTGGTGGAAATTAACAACTCGTAAAACAACTCACACTTTTGTGCAAGGTCGGTCAAAAACCAAGACAGTTGATAATGCTAAGATCAGTTTGTATGCTGGTTAGAAGGTCAGTTGAATATGCAAGAAATAAATAAAATAAACACTAGCACACAGAGATTTACGTGGTTCGGAGAAACCTCCTACGTCCACGGGGAGTTGTAAGTCCACACAACTTTGTCCAAGTTCTTCTGGACAAACCACTCAGCTTACGCGGGCTGAGCAACCGTTAAGGATAAGTTTGCGGGTACTTATCAACCTTACAATTTAGTTTACGGGTACTAAACAACCTATCTACTCAGTTGCAGGAAGAGTAGGATCCTAAAACCTTTTCAGGTGAAAGAAAATGGGGTTCCAACTAAAAGCTCGAACACGAAGTGAGCTATGATCTAACACTCTACGAACTCTCACTAAGTGATGTTCTCAAGGTTCAATCTAAAGACACAAAAACTAACTAACTCTAGAACTCTCAACAAGTGATGTTCTAAGAGATTGAATGCAGTTCAGCTCGTGAAGAATATTGCTCTTTCTTTCGCTCTCTAGGTTCTTCTCGCGTGTGTGTCTTGTATCTTCTCTGAATGAATGAAGGCCTCTATTTATAGGCGGAGAGTATCAACTAGCCGTTGGAGGAGCTGTTGATCTCTGTTCTTTGAAAGCGATGGCTTGTCTCTCATCTCTGCAGACTTTCCGGATTTGGCATTTGTGCTCTTCTGCTTTTCATCTGAGACAACCTTGTGTTGGGCCAAATGGGGTAATGACTGAACGGTCAAACCCTCACGTGACTTCCTTTTTGAAATTCAAATCTTAACAACAGACTTCCAACAAGGAGTGGTCGGTTAAGACTTTCGATCTTCAACTAACTTGTTCTTCAGCCGATGTTCTATCTGACTACTAACAGTTGAAGTCTCAGTTGACTTCAACTTCAAGCTGTTGATCTTCTTGGTTGAGTTCTACAACTGATGTTCTGAAACTGAACACTCAGTTGTCTTCCTTGTATCTGATCAGTTGGGTTCGAACGCTCAGATGACTTCCTTTTCATCCGATGTTCTCTTCCTCTTTACTGCTTCTCATCTGATGAACGCTCAGTTGTTTTCCTTACAACTGATGTTCTATTTCTTGAATGTGAGTTCCCCCTTATTGGATACTTGACTATTGATCAGAGACATGAACGTAACTTCCTCCTTTTTAATATACTGAACGCTCAGTTGTCTTCCTCACAACTGATGTTTTATCCGAGTGAAGCCTTGTTGCCATCTTCAGCTGGAGACCTGTAAAGATAAAGTCTTGACAATGCTCAAACAGCGAGCCTAACTACTGATATTAGGTTCTGGCAACATCTACTCGGTTGGGGTCAGTTAGTTTTGGAATTTATCAAAACTCTTACTAACAAATTTCCCAACAGTATGTTTAGTATAATAATTTTTAAATTTATTCATACAAATAATAACATAAAATAATATCCCATCAATTTTCGAATTTACATTTCATACTATGTGGCACGACCACAGATTTCTATTTCTATTTATCTTTATTCTCGTATTTTTTACTTTATTAATTTATACTTATATAGATAAATATATAAAGTATATACAATATTCATATTATAATAATAAATATAATAACTCAAATTCTAATTCACATGAATCACATTCACACGCCTTAATGCCTTATTATATAAATATTTCAAATTCTTAATCGTATACATATACTCATATTGAGTAATGATATTTGGACACACTGTGGCCAGTATGAGTGAAAAAAAGGAAAGTTGACTGCAAAAATAGAAATAATCACTATGCCAAAAAAGTTCATACATAACGGATTTTATCCGTAATCTATGTTAAAAAATTGGCGTAAAATATAATGGTGCTATCTATGTAGCGCTCATATATAACGGAGTATTATCCGTTATCTTTACTATTATACATAACGTTGTCCTTAAATTTATAACGTGTGATTATCCGTTATCTATACTCTTTTACATAACGTGCATGATCGTTACGAAAGATGATATTTATCTGTTATCTATATCGTTATGTATAACGGCGGTTTATAAATAAATAACGTTGGAATTTCCGTTATCATTAACCCTTATACATAACGTTTCCGAACGTCATGATAGTTTTAACTTCACCGTTATGTATGTGTACATACATAACAGTTGTTTATATATAATCTATGTTATTTATAATCCGTTATCTATAAGTATTATACATAACGAGAGTAACCGTTATGTATATTTATTTTTTGTTACACAATTTTTAATTATAATTTATTTGAAAATAAAATTAATTCTAAAACAACAAAATAATAAAAACCATCCATGAATCATATCATAACATCCAAAATATTCATACAACCACCATCCGAATAGAGTTAACAACACAAGTTCTATAAGTCGTACGATCCGAATAGAGTTAACAACACAAGTTCTATAAGTCGTACGTCCAAAGAACGATTACAAACGTAACCTTTAGAAATGGTGAGATTCAAATCAGTAAGAGCTTGCACCACATTCAAGAGGAGGCTCTGCTTGTTTACGCAGTCGATCTGTTATTCATCACCACAAAGTCCATCCAAACCATCATTTTGTGTTTGTTACTCCATGACATACATAACATAACCAATATTAGTTTAAAGAACAAGTAATGCACAAAACCTTAACGATCGTGCAATCTTCTAAGCTTTCATTGTCTACATTAACTCTAAAACTGCAGCAGCATTGATCAGTTCAAGACTTCCACATGTCAGATTCAAAGAACATCTGCACAAAGAAAAACAAGAAACTCACGCAGGCCCGCTTATCCTCTCTGGAAGGTTATCCAAAACTGGATCGAAATAGGGCGAGCAAACTCTATTCATTCTGCAAATATACCATGAATTTAAGGCAAATTTTAGAAGATGCATACATAAGCATTACCTAATATGAGAGACAGACACAGAGAGATCTAGAGAGAGAATAAAACAAGCATTTAGGTATTTGAGAGTATTTGTACCTGGAAGTTAATAATGTATGGATAGTGAGTTGAATGAATTCAAAAGGAGTTAAATCTGCAGTTCCTGAAAGAATAGTTTTGCATGCAATATGCATGGAGTAAATGATCATAGACACGGCCCACCATCATCATCACCAACACAAACATGCAAATCCCACATAATGGAACTGTTGCACAAACAACAAACAACACAACGAGAGGAGAATATCAAATCAACTAAAGAAAGAGAGACCTTTTCTTTTTATTTTATATTTTTTCTAGTGAAAAGATTTCAGAATATATCAATTAGATTTGGAACATTTTTGGAAATGAAAACTTGAATTGGATGGTGGAGTTTAATTTGTTAGGGGAAAACTAACATAAATTAACAGCCTTTTCTTTTTGCTAGTCATGCAGTCTTTGCTTTCATCCATAAATGTTTATAATGGGAAGTTGGAATACCTATTCTTTTCTTTTCTTTTCTTGGTATGCTTCTATTGACTATCAATCTCTATTACTAAAATTGAACTATTCTACTCCCATCTTACTCTATCACACTCTTGAATGTATTGTTTTTATATTTTTTTAATACAATAGTAATTAGTCTAGCTGCTGCATTTTTCAAGTGTTTTTAAAACGTTATATCACACCATTGACTTGATATATGTTCAAAAATAAAGTAAAAATTAACATGATATCATATCTAGTTGAAATCTTCGTATAAGATCAGTCCATATTCATGTAATTACTAATGATTTCAAGTTGAAAGCAGGAAGAAGCAAATGGACCGAAGAAAAACAACCCCCACAAACCAAAAAAACCACACTCATAATAAATAGCATACTTATAATAAATGTTTATTTCTTTTTGCCTCATTGGTTTTACTCAATTCTTTTGCTTTTAACCAACAAATAAGCACATAAATCACCATAACAACTAAGAAATAAGTTCATATGCATTTTCTCATGACAAATATTGAAACTAAACTATGTGTAAGCATCAAAACACACAACACAAACACACATAGAACATCAGCTCCAAGCCATCGCCACAGCAACAAATGGAATGGAACGAGCCATTCCCCAACCTACTCTCCATATCTACTACCTAGATACATGCTTATCTATGGTATTTACATAACCATGGCTGCCACTTGAGCCATGGTGTAAAAAAATAAAAGCAAGAGAATATGAAACTCATCTTGAAGCTTATTCTTTTTGGTAATCCTGAGATTGTATTAATGATATCCACTCAACAAGAGACCACAAGTTCACAAAGCTGGATACAGAAAGCTAAAACATAGATATTGTGTTCACGTCACGTGAGCAGTATCCAACAAAAGTGAGCAGTGGGATATGATGAACCTGCGTACGAAGAATGAAGCAATCCACAACTCAAGAACAAATCAAGTTATGATTCAAGAATTCTATCTCATCTGTCTAAAATTGCTTAATGACTCAGTTGAATTGTGTTCACGTGAGTTGTATCCAACAAAAGTGAGCAGTGGGATATGATAGACATAAAACAAATAAGCTGAGTAGACATGAAAATTAATCATTTCAACTGAGTAGACATAAAATCAATAGTTGCGCTATAAACACCAACTCAAGAAAAGTGGAGCCTAATTAACATGATTGTTCGGATTAACACTAAATTTAGGGGATTGAGTACAATATTATCCCAAATTGGGCGTAAAATCTGTGAGTTCGACTGAATACCCAAATCGAAGCTTCTCATTGTTATCTTAAACACTAAAATTAAAAAATTCTCACTCTGACCACCAGATTTCAACGCATTCCTAAATCCTATCCCCAATATTGACAAAATCCTTGCAATCACAAATGAGATATAAAATATTGTGATTTTGTTTTGCAAAATTAGCGCAAAGAAGCGAAAGAACTACAGAACTCGGAGGGAAGGATATGATTACCTGGCTTGTGGAAGCACCACGGCGGGGAGCAGCACCGGTGCGTGGTCGAGATTGTGGCCGAGTCAATTCCTCTGTTGCAGGCCGCTTTTCTGGGTTTCGTCATGGGCGGTCTCCTCCTTGGTCTCCTCCTTGGTTTCCTCCTAGCATTGTGTTTAATTAGTCATTCTAGAGAATTTGTGTTACATGTTGCTGCCCAGAAACACCGACATTCTAGACGCTTATTACAGAGGAATCACTGGAGTTTACACCACTGATATTCCCGACTATCCACCCTTCCCTTTCGACTACACACATCATAAATTACCCAGTAACGAGTCGCGGCAATTAAAGACACGAGAGAGAGAAAGAGAGAGAGACTAATTTATGGCAACAATAGGATTAGGGATTTAAATTTTGGGGATTTTAGGTGAGAGGAAGAATTTGGGGAATTTAAGGGACTTTAGGGCGCTTGACACTGGCGACAGAGGAACGGCGACGTGGGCGGAGGAACGGCGGCGTGGCGGGGAACGACAGGCATGGTTCGTGCGCTGAGGTTCAGAAAAATGAGTGAAGAATGAATAGCGGATTTGGAGGAGGGAGGGAAGAAGACTACGGCTTCCCGCTAACATTTGGGTGAAATGGGCCAAAATTATTTTAATTAAAAAAAATTAAAATCTAATACATAACATTCATTCATAACACTAATATTTACTGTTATTAAGGTGCCCGTACATAACACAAAGCATAGCGGTATAAAAACGGCGTTATTAAAAAAAATATAAGTAACAGTGTTACACTCATAACGTAAGTCGCAAAACCGTTATAAACGATTAGAGATAACAGTTTTTTCATAACGGATTTTTCAAATATCCATTATCTATATAAAAAGGCGCTCATACATAACGGATATTATAAATATCCGTTATCTATGAGGCGTTATGTATGAGCAATTTTGACATAGTGAATCACACTCCTCCCTAGGTTTATACTTTCTAATTAGAGTATATTTTCATTTTAAAAACCTATATTATTATTTTTAACGCTTGTGGCTGACTATAATGTATCTGAATATCATTACTCATATTCTAATTAATTATTAATAATATATATACATTTTATCTAATAAATATATTAATTAATCATATATCAACATCTACTTTTATTTATAATTATCACGCCTATTTATTTGTATACATCAATGATTCTCACGCCTATCAAGTTATCTTTTATTTACTTGAAATTAATACAATAAAATTATAATTATTTTCATTCTAATTTTTTTAGAGTTTTCTTATTCCACATCCATTTTTAATAAAAGTTTATTCTTGAAGTACCTATATAAATACTCTAAATTAATGTGTATCTTATAAATTTTGAATCATAATTCACTATTCTAAGGACAAAGGTATCTGTTGAAATAATATGTGTATGCAACAAGCACCTACATTTATAAATATGTGTTATTTGATTCTTAAAATTGGAACCATATATGAACTAATTGTAATATCATAATTTTTCTTTTCATATTTCAGAAATCTTACAATTGTTTTTGGGATTTGTTGATGAAGTTGAGAATATATCATTCATTTGGTATGATCCGTGTAAAAAGTGTGCAATATATTGTCAAAAGAACTGCATGGAGAAAGTTACTGAGACAATATAGTTGAAGATAGAAGCACACTTGGCATTAAAGATTGATAATATATACTTTCTTTGTCCACGATATTATTGTCACTTTTTCCATTTACGTCCGTCCACGATATGGTTGCAACTTTCTATTTATAGTAGTAGGGTGCATATAATACATTATATTTAACCTTATATCTCTCACTATTCACTCACATTTATGATTGGTCCATTACTTCGCTCACAACAATACCCACTATTATTTATTACTACCCACCATTTTTTAAAATTCGTGTCGTCCATAATATGACAACTATATAGTGAATGGAAGGAGTATCAAGTTCGTCTTTAATTGTCGAGAACTAAATTGCGCAGCTTATTATATAGGTTCACATGTAATTCATATCATATACTTCCTCCGTCCATGAATCATATTCCTATTTGGATTTCGACACGGATAAGAAAGCTGATAAAGTTATTTTGAGTGGGGTAAAAGTTAGAATGTAGGGGTAATAGAATAATGACAAAAAATCAGTGGTAATGACAAAAAGGTAGTAGTATTGACCAAAAAGTGGGAATAAAGTTGTTGTGATGGTCAAAAAGTAGGAATAAAGTTGTTGTGAGGTGGGACCATCAATGGCAAAGGATAGTAAATAAAGAGAAAGTATAAGGGTATGATTGTATAAAAAGGTAAGTAGAGATTTGATTCATGGACAAATAAAAGTGGGTAAGTAAGGATTTGATTCGTGGACGGAGTGTACGAAAAACTGCTCCAATGACGGCTGGGCACGGGGATTAAGAAAGCTGGTAAAGTTGTTATGAGTGGGGTAAAAGTTAAATAGTAGGGGTAGTGGTATTGACAAAAAAGTAGTGGTATTGACAAAACGTAGTGATAAAGTTATTGGGAGGTGGGTGCACCAATGGCAAATGAGTGTAAATAAATGAAATTCTTTAGGGTATATAAGTCCATAAAGTGAAATGAGGCATTTTTTGTTGTAAACTTTAAATGTAGTAAGTAGGGCATTTTTTCGCGTACAGAGGGAGTATATACTAGTGTATAGCCCGTCGAAATTCGACAGAGTCACTTAACATTATGATATTTTATATTAAAAATAAAAATAAATAAATTGTTTAAAGTCATCTATAGTACAATCACAAACCACTAAGAGAATTGTTAAATTAGATACAACTGAAAAGAATTCAATTGAAAAGAGCAGGTGTATTCAATTGCTCACTAACTTGTTTCAGCTACTACGAAACCAAAGGAAATCAAAGTAAATACATGCATAAAATAAAAATAACCAATTTTAAAAATAATTAATTTTGTAGAGAGACAACTTTTGAAATAGTCATTATAGGCATTAAAACACGATATTTGGCTACCCTCTTCATAATTATAAATTATGGACACTATTTTTAATTTGAGATGGATTTACCTTTAATAAGGAAAGTTGGATCGCGGATCAAGGCGCGGGCGGGTTCGAGTCGATTTGGTACATATGGTACATTTGGCACAAGTGAGAGTCATTCGTGCCAACTTGAATCAGCAAAAAGAATTTCTTCTTTCATCAACCGATACTCCCTTTCTAGTGATTTTAATCATTTTTCTGTTCTGTTTATCACCTTAGAAAGTTAACTCCGATCAACTACATCCTAAATTGTATCCTACTCGCTCGAATTTTGGAAAAAATCAGACCATGATTCAATTTCTAAGGCTTTTCATCGCCAAGCTATTTGTTGGTGGTGGTGGTGAAGTCTTGCCATCGTTGAGTTACACCCGTTGTGTGTTTTCTAGTTTGTTGTTCGCAATTTGGTATTATTGGTACAAATGAATTCTGTTTGTTCCAATTGTACCACAACCATAATGTTAATTAGACATTTCGTCCCAATTACATTAAATTTGGAACAATTGACACTAATAAGACTAAAATTGTACAATGTACCACAACCCTAATTAGGATTAGTAAATCCTAATTGGGGACTAATTAACCCTAATTGAATTGAAATAAAACCTTAACTGAGGATTACTAAACCGTATACCCTAAACCTTAATTGAGGATTTATTAATTCAAAAGAATAGAAAAAACATACTGAATTTGGGACATTTGAGACTAATAAGACAAAATGTACCAGTTGCACCACAATCCTAGTACCCACCGAACTGACCCAACCCGCTTGCGTCCTGACTCATGACCCACGCGCTCGTCATTAATGATATTTTTGTCTCAAATTACAAATAATGATCAAAATTATAATTATGAAAAGGTTGGGCCAAATATTATGTTTTAATGCTCATTTTGACGATATAACACAATATTCTGTTTTTTAAATACCTCAAATCTCTCAAAAATTTCATCATAAACCACGTCTGTTGTTGTGTCATGAGAGTTACCGTCATCACAACAGATCAGTTTTTTTGTGACTTGTGAGATTGCAATGCACAACTGACCATAACTAAACACAGGTTTCGGCGGGTACAATCCCACGTTGGAAAGAGAATGACCCTGACTCTTGTTTATGGTCATAGCAAAGCAAAGCGAAACTGCCTCATCTATAACCGAATTGGAAATTCAGTAAAATCCGAGAGGCTCGTGATCATTCTTGAGATTGAAAACTTTATGTTCGCATTCGGCAATTAATTTGGCTTCAATCACTACAGCAAAATTGGCCTTAGAGGACACTTGAAACTGTCGCAATTGTTAACCTATAACAACATTTCACCTTTCTCCACGTTGATTATTAATGTTGTCTGAGTGTTGCAAAAGGTCCTGTAGATATTAAGACACCTAAGTGTGTCGCAAGAGAGATATTACCACCAGACGTTTAATATGTGTTACGACATCTGCTAGTGTTGCAAAAACTACTAACACGACATTTTTTTCATGTCTTTTATGCTTAGTTACTACATTCAATAATCAATAATAATTACTGAATCTTATTAATTATTTTCACGCCGTTTCAGAAAAACCGTAAAAGTAATAATAATTAAAACCAAGTATTGCCAAAAAAAATATATTGAATTCATTCATTTCCAAAAACTCAAAAGTAATTACAATAGTCAGAAGTTTATGTTAATTAAATAAGAAAAGAATCTAAAACCAATATCTAATGAGCTAACCACTGCTAATTCCAGTCAAAGTTCTTCAGAAAGCTGAAAAATACAAGTTAAAAATTTGAATATTAAGACTGATAAGTAGCATTGTGCTTCTAAACCTGCAGGTACTAGCTAGATAACTTTTCCATATCTTTTTTCCCCAAGAAATATAGACATCGAAGTTTAGCATTTGTCGTTGACTCTTTAGATGGTGCCAAAATCTCCAATGAATTGGATACTTCCACGATATTCAGCATGTCTCACCTAAATATAAATAAAAATATGAGAATTTTCAAAAATGAGCCAAAAGAATGCCATGTCCAAAATGTACAAAACCATGGAGAGATAAAGCTAAAGAAAATACTGTTTTATACACGGGGTCGATGGAATTTAATAAACATTAAAGTTCGTAATCAAGTTAAACAATTCCCTAAAAACTCTATGTTGAGCTCTCAATAAAGAAAAAAAATCTTATAAAACAGAGAAGTTGTTCATATACATATAAAAGATGTCTAGCTATCAGGAAAAAAGTTGATCCAGAAGATGAACATTTAATACCTGAGTCACAAATCGTTGTTATGCAAACTTTGGGTGGGCTTACCACATATCTTCAATCTCTGCCAAGATTTTCAATAACAACGATCTTTTAATTATATATGCAGAACAAGAAGTTCTCATCCATCATAATTATTAATGTTCAAACAACAAAAACAGACAATCAGTAGTAAGCTAAGAGGTGACATTTACTATCAGGCTATTGTCCTAAAAATAAAAGATATAAGATCTAATTTATACTTAATTTATCACCTCATCGAACTTTGAGGACGTTGGATTTGAAGCTTAATATAGTTTGTTTACCATCAATCATGAAGCTCACTGTATCATTGGAAGAAAAAAACTTGGAACTTAAAATCATACTAAGAGATGTAAGTTTTTCAAAGAATAACTACTGCAAAATTTTACCTATTTTCTTAGACTTAATAGAATTTTCTTTTCCTTTAGCATGTTCAACTTTCCTGAACATTGACCACTTGCAAATCATAATACACCATAATCTTCGGTGTTAGCCAAAGACAACATCTACTAGTAGCATGTATTCTATAATGCATCTTTCTCGCCGAATGCATGGAAGCACTTATAAACATATTCATGTTAGCATCTTTAGTAATGTATATACTATATGGAACCTGAAGTTATACAATATCAACGATACAGAACAAGTAATATGTTCAATATCAACAGATAGTACTGCAAACATTACAATGATAGTTACAAATACCTCGGGAAAGTTAACAATTGTCATGTTCGGATTATAACTTTAACCAACAGTGTATGTTGTAGCACTTCCTCTAATAAGCCAGAGAACTCAACTGTAGTAAACTGCACAAAAATTGTGTGATCAATATGTTCAATTTTCCTCACTTAGCATAGAACTTCTTAAAGAGCTCGATGTTATATAATCACAAGGAATTTCCAAAAAAAAGGCTGAGCATGAATCATATTATCTTTTTGGTGCCAAAACAGTAAACACACTTATATCAACATTAAGGAAGTTCTCGAAAACTATTAAGACATAATTTTGATCCTAACAACTTTTAACATCTAATACAAATTCACATAATATCACTAATTTTAATACACTATTCTTTCGTAATTTTCAGCATACTTTACCAAATATCCATAACCAAGTGTAGCAATTCACGTCAATTATTGAAAGAATCATATGTAGAGCAACAACCAAATTAAATTACTAATACATAAACTCGCTTCAAAAAAATCAAAACACAAAAACTCATTCAAAATACCTCAAACCAATCAAGATATATGGTTTCTTCATCTGTAATCCAGAGAATCCAAGATCCAAGAATAATTCAATCAAATAAGGTAATTAAAAACTAAATATGTAACAAACCTATCAGATTTCTAAATATTGAATTTTCAATTCAAATTACAACTTAATAACTATTCATAAGAAAAAGTCAAAATAAATGCATCGATAGAGAGGGTTTCAACTAGTGTCAATCACCTGAGCATAAACACAAGGAAAAATGCAAGCTTTAGGACCTCTGGACAAAGTGAGGAGAGAAAGCAAATCAAAGTTGACGGCATAGTCTTCCGCCTAGTCTGAGCCGCTGAACGGCGCTACTTACCTTTAATAGAAGATTTAAGACAACCAATTACTCCATAAAAAATGCTTAGAAAATGGGAATAGAATAGAAATACTACCTGTTAGGAATTCTGGTGGACCGCTCCGGCTGCCAAGGACGGTTGAGACGTTACTAGCATCAACTCAATCGAAATCAAATTGGAGAAGAAATAAGGGTTCGACAGAGAGAGGGAAGCAATTTGAAAAGATCGGTAAATTTGGGGGCAGGATTAGGGCAAATTCTTCTCATTTTTACTCTCGGTTTAATTAACTTTTTCTTGTTTTGATTTTAGAAAAGTGTAAAATTTCTATCAACTTTGGTGGGAAAGTTACCGCCATCTTTTTTCTCTTCCTTTTACTATTTTCCACTAATTTATCTAACAAAAAGAAAACCTTAAATCATATTTTACGTGGGGCATTAGATCGAGATATTAATTTTTTTGGCTGGGGGCATTTTTCGGTGCTGGGATTGACATAATATTACTACACAATTATTAAAATGTCGTAATAGTGTTGAATAATATTTGTATATATTGATAATAAAACGCTTGATGTCGTAATAAAGGATTTATCCAGACACATATGATATGGTGTCGTAAAAGTGGTGTTGTTATAGACCTTTGTTGTAGTGAATTACGCGGTCAACGAGTTTAGTTTCTATGATCCTCATGCCATTGCAAAGATCATTAGACGGATCTATAATACTAATAAGCATGATAATGCATTCCTCTTTCAATTTGATTTTGTGACTGGGCAACCTCGAACACTTGATCGTGTTAAGATATTCAACTGAAAATACATCATCATTTTGATCAACTTCTTCATCCGCTTTGCATATGCTTCATATAAAGACACACTAATAACACAAACTCGTTTAAATTTGTAGAAACATGGGCATTACAACTTGTAATAAATAACTAAATCTGTATAAATCGTTCTCGTCTCAAACAACTCATTCATGGTCCAAACTCATATAATAAACTCGTTAGTTACTTGAATCTACTTTTTATATGCTTGTAGCTGTTATGACTTGTTCTCATATATAAACTTGAATATTATAAAAAATTAATTATTACTCCATTAATAACAAAAGATTAAAATTTTTATTCAATGAAAATTATACAATCTACGTAACCATTTAAAAATATATATACGTGCATTCGCTCTAAAGCCGGTTGAAATTAAAATGATTTCACAACTTATTCTCGTCTCAAACCCATATAGTAATACCCGTCATAAAGTCAAATATTAACAATGTAACATTAGTACTACACAATATAAATAACAAAAGATTAATAAATAAATTATAAAAATTATACAATTACAAAATTCATTGAAAAATTACCTAAATTGTAATACTCACTAATTACATGAATTCGTTTAAATATATAAATATATAAATAATAAATATAAGTTGTTAATAATTATATTTTAAAATAGACATTATATTCTAAAAAAAATAGACATTATATTTGGTTGTTCACGTCCAACCTGCATAATTCTCAAAAAAAAAAAAAAATTGATGATAAACTTGAATATTTTAAAGTGGACATATTAATATATACTCCCCAATTTCGAGTTAGTATGGTATTTTAGTTACTTATATACCTCACATATGATTAAAGTACACCATATTAATCCGGAATGAATGGAGTGGTATAAATGATTAAAGAAATTAAAGTTAATTTTTAACTATAAATTAGAAATATATAGGCACAAGAAAATGAAAAATACGAAGACATTTATTGTACAACCATAAATCATGTTTTATAACGTATATAACCGTTTCTAATATATAATGGTAATTTATGTATCTATATAATCTGACTTTTATAAGTCAATAAAATGGATATAGCAATCATTTGCTATTTAACGTAAACAAATACTAAATTATATTAATGTTTTTTTTCCAAAAATAGATAGGTATAATTGGCATAGAATTTTATCTTTTTGTTTTGGGCCATCTGGGTTATTATAAGATAAAGATAAAAATGTAAATTGATTGAATGATTATAATAGCTATATGTATAGTGGCTAATTATCTACATCTATATATTGTAGAAGTGGTGATGGTACTTGATATAACTGACAATTGATTTTCTTTTTCTGAGAGCTTTTTTTCTAGAACAAATTGATTGTCATTGTAAATATATCAAATGATAAATATATTTTAAATAGAGATAATAAATTAATATAATTAAAATATATATATTAACAGAAAATAGTATAAAATAATTATAATAACCAATTTACCAAGATATCTTCCACAATTGAATATAACTACCAAAATCTTCACTTTGGATGAAAATAAAATATAGATTAAATATTTAATAAAATCTCTTTTTATTTTGTCTAAGCGGAATAAAAAATAAAAAAATAAAAATTAAGGCACAGTAAAATTACTAATATAACCATAATTACATTATAAATTTCATTACTAATCCATCACCATCACCATCACCACCACTCTAACCAATTCAGTCTCCCGCGACACTATAATTTCTTCATGTGTTGAAGAAAGACAACCAACTCATGCTTTTACATTTCAGTTGCGTAAAAGTCCCTGTTGCCTCCTCAGCTAAATAATGATTTTTATCTCTCTTCTATCCAAGCACGTAAATAGTTACAGCTCATGCTCATACTCCCACAAATTATGAAAAAAAAATTAAAAATTTATAATAATAATAATAATAATAATAATAATAATAATAATAATAATAATAATGGACCAGGTCCCCATCGATTGTAATGAATCAAATCCAACAAAAACGATACAAAATCACCCATTTGGACTCCAAAAATACAATAGTATGAACACCCGTACTTAGAATCACCTTAAAGCTTGCTAGTTATAGTCGCCCCAATTGAAAAAAATATAATTAAAGATTCAAGAATGTAGGCGGAAATAAGTATATATAATTGTTGATCATGTGATTGAAGTGAGACTCATCTAATTAATACTTATTTATTTAATTATTAAGTCTTTATTTATTTAATATTTTTAGGTCAAGTTTACTATTTCATTTAGACAATATCACTTGTATATTTCGCTACATCAACGTTTAATGAAACTAAAATAATAAAATAAGATAAATTAATGAACTACTAAACTTTACAATATTTTTGAAAAAAAAAAGTCAATCAAAAGTTTGTAAACAGGGTACATATATAGTAATATACTTCTAAAAATATATCTAAAAATCTAAAAGTTTCTATTTTTCCAATTGGACTCGCCTCATGTATAATGATAACATTTTAATATGCAAATAAAATTAATAAATAAGATAAATTATTGCACTTCTAAGTGCTAAACTTTATTCTACGCAATGACTTCGTAAGCAAGTAAAAAAAACAATTGCAACATTCTAGTTCTAGCTGATTTGATTGACACAAATTCTAAAAAACAAATAACTTAAATAGGCATTTCTTTGTTGATTGACGATTCCATATTTACCTGTATTATAAAATGGGAATAAATTGATTTTTTGTCGTGATTTATGCTTTGTAACATTAGCGATTAATCAATTTATTAAAAACTATTATTTTTTTTAATTATGATATACCATATATAATATTGTTCCCAGAAATAGTATACTGAACATGATAGAAAAAACTAAAATTTCACAAATATATATATTATGGTGTAATGCCCCGGAAATTCCTTACGATCTTAAAATTTTAAAGTTAATAATAATAACGGTCGAATCCGTTTCCGAAAATAAATTACGGAAGTCATCTAGACGACTACTGTATTTAGGGTTAGCGCGTATGAAAAGTTTTTAGTTCGTGAACTTAGAACGGAAAACCGTCTGATTTTTACATTCACGAAATCGCGATACGAACTCGCCCGAGAAAGTTCGTTTTTATGATTTTCCGGACGAAACTCGGACTGTGTCGTCCCGAGTTTTTGTCAAAATAAATTTTATAAATATTATTTTTCGATTAAGTTTAGTACGTTAGAATTTTTTGGACGAACCGGATCGTGACGATTTTGTGTCGAGCTACGTTTTTCGTCGTCCGATTTCCGTAACGTCGTATCGCGTCGGAAAAGCGCGTATTTTTCTCTCCCTTCCCTCTCATAGCCGACCTCTCTCTCTCTCACTTTAGCAAGATATTTCATTTTTTGTATAGTTTTTACTTTTCACCTACTACTACTATTACTATTCACATTTACACCTATTTAACCTAAAGTATTATAACTTTATAACATTTCTAAGTCATCACTCCTTCCCTCCCTCATATCTCACGGCAGCTCCCTCCCCTCTCTCTCCCATCTTCATCTTTTCCTCCATTGTTGAAGAAAGCTCCAAGTTCTTGAAGAAGATGTTGGGAAATTTATTAGTATAAGTTTTGATGAATTCCAAAACCGGCTGACCCCAACCGAATAGATGTTGCCAGAACCTAATGTTAGAATTTAGGCTCGCTGTTTGAGCAAAGTTAAGATTTTATCTTTACAGGTCTCCAGCTGAAGATGGCAACAAGGCGTCACTCAGACAGAACATCAATTGTGAAGAAAGACAACTGAGAGTTCATTTGTTCAGATGCAAACAAGGGGAAGTCTTCAGAACATCAGTTGAGAAGGAAACCAACTGAGCGTTCATCAGATGAGAAACTGTTGAAAGGAAGAGAACATCAGATGAAAAGGAAATCATCTGAGGGTTCAAACCCAACTGAGTAAATACAAGGAAGACAACTGAGTGTTCAGCTTCAGAACCTCAGTTATAGAATCCGAACAAGGAGTTCAACTGTTTGAAGTTCAAAGTCAGCTGAGAGCTCGACAGATCGGAACATCAACTGAAGATTACTCAGATGAAGGTCAAGACTTTCAACCGACAAACCGAAGTTGACTGTCAAATATTTGAATTTCAAAAGGAAGTCACATGAGGGTTTGACCGTTCAGTCATTACCCCATCTGGCCCAACACAAGGCTGTCTCAGATGGAAAGCAGAAGAGCACAGATGCCATATCGGGAAAGTCTGTAGAGATGAGAGACAAGCCATCGCTTTCAACCGATCAGAGATCAACTGCTCCTCCAACGGCTAGTTGATTCTCTCCGCCTATAAATAGAGGCATTCTCTCATTCGAGAGAGAGACACAAGAGACACTTAGACAACGAAAAATTCAAGAGCTTTCTCGAGAGAAATCAAAGAAAAAAGCAAATCTGCAAAATCATCATCTAAGAGCATCAGCAGCTGAGAGTTCCAATTTGAGAGAACATTAGTAGCTGAGGGTTCCTAGAGATCGAAACTGTTTTTTGATCTTAGGTTGAGTGTTTATTCGTTCAAGCCTTAGATCCAGCTCTCATTCGTGATCGAGCTGTAGTTGGAAATCCTACCCATTCTCACACCCTAAAAAGTGTGCTAGGACCTTACTCTTCCTGTAATTGAGTAGTCAGGTCGTCAAGTACCCGCAAACTTGACTTAGGCTGTTTAGTGCCCGGAAACTAAACTGTAACGGTTGCTCAGCCCGCGTAAGCTGAGTGGAACTGTCCAGAAGAACTTGGACTGAGGTGTGTGGACTCACATCTCCCCGTGGACGTAGGAGTTCTCTCCGAACCACGTAAATCTTGTGTGTCGTGTTTATTTTGTGTTCAGTCTTTATTTGCATATCTCAACTGACAAACTAACCGCATACAATCTGCATACTTTCACATCAACAGTTTTGGTTTTGACCAACCGTGCATAAAAGCGTGAGTTTATTTTTACGAGTTCATTTTCCACCACATTCCGCACAGCACCACTCTTCCAGCTGAGGTTGCTTACTCAGCTGTGAGATCCCAACTGAGTCCTGTTACTCAGTTGAAGTTGATTTCAAGTGTTAAGTTTTTCGAAAATTAAAAAAATCCTAACTGGTGTATTCCCCCCCCCCCCCCCATACACCAGTAACTCGTATCGGGACCATCAAGTGGTATCAGAGCAGTGGTTCAAAAGACTGCTGAGTCTGTTTCACGAGGTGTGAATTCGAGAATTTTATTTCAGTGGTCAACTGAACAGATCTTTTCACGCTAGTGCATACTTGCTCGTTTTTTTTGTCCTGTTTTTGTTTGTGCAGATGGACGTCAAGGACAAGATCGTAGTCATGTTCTCTGTTGTCAACTATACATCATGGAGAACTCGAATGAAGAAGATACTTCTGTCAAAGCATCATAGGATGCAACAAGTTCTCACATCTGGACCAATCGTCATACGAGACAGAATACTTCGCACTCCCACAAATCCCAACGATGGAGATGCAGTGGTGGAGAATGTGGAGAAACAGCCAGAAGACTACACTCCGGAAGAGGCCAAGGTGAGCCAGCTGGATATCTGGGCTCAGAGCACAATAATGTCCACGGTTGGACAAGATTATCTGCCCTGGATAGAGGAGTGTGAGACTGCAAAAGAGATGTGGGACATCCTGGCTTTGCTAAGTGAAGGAAGCGACGAGACAAAGGAAAACAAGTTCTCGCATGCATGTCAAGATTTCGACAATTTCAGTCTGCGACCTGATGAGACTATCGATCAGCTAGAGCTCCGGTTTATGGACATCATCCGAAGAATCCAGTCCATCCGGAAAGGAAAATACACTCTAAGAGAAATAAACCTCAAAGTGTTGCAAGCTCTACCGGCTGAGTGGGATACTTTCACAAATATCCACGAGAGCCGAGCTGACCTTGGTGAAATGGGAACTGAAAGATTGTTCTCAATCTTGAAAGGAAATGAGTATAAGGTCAACAGAAGAAGGTCACAGCCCTCAAGTCAGACAAATAGAATTGAGGATGTCGGCTCAGCATCAAAGTCAGTGGCCCTCCGAGCTGACTACTCAAAGTCGAGATCATCAAGGCCAACCAGATCGGCTGACACGACTGCAAAGGAGCCGAGCAGAGAGGAACTGCAACAGAACATTGCAGCGTTGTCAAAGAAGTTAGCCGATATGGATACTCGGTTCGGCAAATATAAACGTTTCTATAAATCAAACCGAACTCGAGACAGTTCGAAGCCAGTCACCAATGGTTGCTTCGAATGCGGAAAGGAAGGACACTTCAAAGCTGACTGCCCAGACCTCTCAAAGAAGGAAAGAGAAGCACTAAGGGCCAAGCAAACTACAAAGAATAAGGCCATGGTAGCTGAAGAGGCAGCTGACGATATGGACATCTTCACAGACACTGAAGATGAGGATGATCTGACCTCTACCAACAAAGTCATCAGTCCGGATCAATGCCTCATGGCACTTGGAACCGACCAAGATGATATTGAGGTACAATCTAATCCTGCTCGCTTAAATTCTTCCAATACTTCTAACCTGCAGGAATCTCTGAGCGATGAGTTGGAACCCTCCTAGAATGATTTTCAAGAACTCAGTGAGGAACTGCATCAGCAGTCGGTTGAGTTTAAGAGTCTTCAAGCCCTATTTGCCAAGCTTGAAGATTCCTTAACCGAAAAGGACGATCTGATCAAGAGACAAGCTGAAGAAATTGACCAGCTGAAAAGTAAACTGAGTACAGCCAACCAAACTGAGGCTTCAACCGATGAACAGTTGAAGGAACAGATCAAGGCACAGAACGAACAGTTGAACAAGCAAGAGGCTCAGATCGACCAGCTGATGAAGACATCAGATGCCCAGACCGAGCATATAGCCGTTCTTCTCAAGGATCTTCAAACTGAGAAGGACAACCTGACAAAGCTATATCAGTCATCCGAGATCATCGAGAATCTCATCAGATACAGACGGCAAACGGATGATGTGTCTGGACTCGGATACGACGTGGCAAAGGACACTGGAATTCCACCAGCTACCTTCACCAAGGCTGAGGAAGTCATGGTTACCAAACCTAACACAGTTGAGTCTGCAACTGAACAAACACCATCACAACCGACAAAGGCAACTGTGGCTGAGAAAGGCAAAGGAGCTGCAGATGGAACACCGACGAAACAGTCGGTGGAGTCTACAACCGAGGGGGAATGTTCCAAGACTCAACGGAGGAACCGGAGACGTCGGAGTCGCAATCTGTAACGACCCGAAAACTTATTTTATTTTTTTTAAGGGTTTATTTTATGCAATTTATTATTTGAGTCTATAAATCACGCCTAGAAGTATTTCACGAGCATGATGATGTTGCATTTATTTTATGTTGCTTGGCCCGAAGCATTTATAATTATATAATTGCTTGATAAGTTTATGTTAATATTATTAATTTAGTTATTATTCTCGGTTGATAGATAGAATCACTTAGATTTCTAGGATCTTTAGTTATATATTTATTATTTTTATCACTAGTGTGAAAAAAAATGTGTGAAGGTTCGATTTATTCCAATTATGTTTTTATTTTATTTTACTTGGAAGGAAATTTATTAAATTTCATAGTTATCCTTTTTCTACCCTAATTAGTTGTATAAATAGAGGATATTTACTCTGTTAGTCTCATCATCGCCGAATTTTTTTCTTTTTTTCCTCAAGACATTCTCTTTGAAAATAAAACTTAGTTTTGAATACAGAGGTACCATCTTATTTTTTTTTATTGCTATGTGCTGTTGTGTTTACATGTTATTTATGTTTTGGTTGTTTTTGAAAAGGATAGAAAGAAGTTTGGTTAAAGATGTTAGTGTGTGCGTATGTATATATTTAAATACGTTTTTTTATATGGAATGGTATTGTAGATGAGTATATAATAAGGTTTTGTTTATTGTATGAGGTAATTGTGTGTTGACGTGTGAGATGTATGTTGCTTCTCCAATTGTTTTCTTGAATAGACTTTTAATATGATCACGCAGAAATTATTTTATTCTAATAGTTTTATTATTATGTAAATGTTTATATCAATATATAAGGTTTAGCAATTCATATGATGAAAATTTTCGTAATCATGTGAGGTAACCTGTTTCCTTCATTATATATGTAATATTATATATATGCATGTTATAATTAATGTATAGATATATATAGATCTTGTAAGCAAGCGATAAATTAATAAAATGATTTTCTGATATTATTTGAGTATATGTACCGGTGTGATTCATGTAATGTTATATATGCAAGAGTAATTGTATAAAGGTGTAGGTCGTTATATATGTATATTTATATAATAAGTATATAGGATTTGTGACAAGTCCCACGTACTGTTAGGTAATAATGATTGATGAGTTCTTTTTATTACATGTATGTATGTGTCAATATGCTTAAGTTCATTGACTGGATTTTAATTTTTAGTTTTTTTGTTTTCATTAAAAAGCATGCATCATGATACATATTCATTTATAGGATTGGCGCGTGGGACTTAACTAATTAATTGCAGATTTTCCAGTCGAGTCAAGAAAAGTTAAGGTGGGGTTTTAAGTTGCATTTGATGTTTATCCCTATTATATATTTTGCACAAGTTATATATGTGAGGTGCACGCAAAGCCCTCGGGCTACATGATAAGCAAGTTCTAGTCTTCGGACTACATGATTAGGCAAGTTCTAGTCTTCGGACTACATGATTAGGTGAGGTTTAGTCTTCGGACTACATGATTAAGCGAGGTTATAGTCTTCGGACTACAAGATATCACGAGGTTAGCCTACGGGCTATTCGAGGTTACGAGGTTATGGCCTTCGGGCTACAATGTTATTTTATATGCGAGTGTTTCCATGTTTTATTATTGTTACGAATATGATATGGATAAATGCACCTCACTGAGTCTAAAGTACTCACCTCAAAACTTTTAATTTTTTTTTTCAGGAGAGGGCTCGGGCGATACGCGGCGAGCGAGTGGTGATGGTCAAAGAGTCAAAAATGAGTTTTATTTAAATGTCTTTTATATAGTTTTCCGCTGTAAAAGTCGTTATTATTTTCTTGATGTAGATACATAACGTTTTCTTTTATTTATGAAAATTGGGCGTTACAAATCAGAACCGACGTGATAATCGACCAACAACTCAACCACAGCAGAGATGGAACCAACAGAACCGACCAAGCTTCAACCGACAGAATCAACAACGGTTCCATCACCACAACAACCAGAGGTTCCAACAGAGTCAACTTATGTGGAACAGTTACGACAGCTATGATTACTCATGCCACAACATGAATCAACATCCGGGCATGAACGGCTATCGTCAACAGCCAAGGCAATGGAATCAGAATCAGCCAAGAAGATTCCACAATGGCGTCCGACCTCACAGACAAACTCAACAGGATAAGAATCGCCATCAAAACAGGGGGAAAGCCTCACCTCCTAAAGCCCAACATGGGAGAAACCCAACTCCTCCCAAGAAACAGAACATCACTACTAACAACAAGCCTAAGGATAACCGAGGTGTTGTTATAGTTGATGATGAAGGAAAAGTAATTTGGAATGATAAATCCATCCGAGTTTACAGGGAAAAGCGACGCACGGTTCCAGCGGGAACTGGTTCTAACCCTCCAGGACCCAACTGAAATTGGGGACCTAAGCGAGTGTCTCCTTGCAGGTACAGGAGAAACAGCTGAGGAAGAAGAAGACGTCTACAACAATGTGGGTGATGGATAGTGGATGCTCGAAACACATGACAAATCTAAAGGATTTGCTTGGAAGTTTCGTGGAGAAAGAAGGTCCATCAGTTACTTTTGGTGATAACTCAAAAGGTTATACCAGAGGTTACGGTACCCTTGAAACCAATCATGTTTCAATTTCTAATGTCTCTTATGTTGATGGATTGAAGCATAACTTGCTCTCCATCAGCCAATTCTGTGATAATGGTTTCTCTGTCAAGTTTAATGCACAGGGTTGCAGGGTGAAAGATGTCGGATCAAAGCAGGTGATATTGTTGGGAAATCGATCCCCAACCGGGAATGTGTACTACGCTGACTGGAACAGCAGCCTCCCCGACACTTGCCTGTTATCAAAGAGCAGTTCGGATGTGAGCTGGCTGTGGCACAAAAGGCTCAACCATCTGAACTTCAAGACGATGAACCGACTCGCCAGACAAGAACATGCAAGAGGCATACCTAACCGGGTGTTTTCAACAACACACATCTGCAGTGCATGCCAGCTGGGAAAGCTCGCTAGGTTCTCCTTCCGGTTGAAGACAACTCCTTCAACTGACCGAGTGTTACAGCTGATCCACATGGATCTCTTCGGGCTAGTTACACCAAAAAGCATTAATGGAAACGAATATACTTTGGTTGTAACTGATGACTACTCAAGATATACGTGGACCATCTTCTTGCGCCACAAAAGTGAGACCCGAGATGAGCTGCCCAAGCTGATGGATCGGATATGGAATCAACAAGAGATGAAGATCATATCTATCCGATCAGATCGTGGAACGGAGTTTCTAAATGAAACCATCATTGAGTATTGCGAAAAGAATGGCATAACCCATCAGACATCAGCCGCGCGTACTCCACAACAGAATGGCGTAGCTGAGCGAAGAAATAGAACTCTGAAGGATGCAGCCACATCCATGTTAGCGAGCTCAGCACTGCCTAAGAGATTTTGGGCTGAAGCGATCAACACAGCATGCTACACTCAGAATCGATCTCTTCTCACCAAGCGGTTGGGAAAGACGCCTTACGAGCTGTGGAGACGCAGAAAGCCAGATATTTTTTATTTTCGTGTTTTTGGTTCTAAGTGTTATATTCACAACAATGGGAAGACTCAGTTGAAAACTTTTGATGCCAAAGCTTCGAAGGGCATATTTCTTGGATATGCAGCTCGGATCAAGGCATATAGAGTTTTCAACAACAGCTCTCGTGTTGTGGAAATAACACCTCATGTTAGTTTTGATGAATCTATCTATGAGTGCAGGGAACAGGTAAAGGAACAACACGCGGATCCAGCTGTTCTACCAGTTCTCACCAGATCGCAAGCACTTCGGGAAAAGAACAGAGCTGAACCTCTAATATGGGCAACTGAGGATGAGGATCCATACTCCTCTGAAGATGAAAGCGAAGACCTCGGCTCGTCCCAAGGGGGAACTTCAGCTGATGCCCCTCCAACTGCATCAGCATCCGATGCCCAACCGAGCTCAGTTCAAACTATTGTAAATATTGAGGATCCAGACTTAACAGCTGATCAATCACCAGCTCTGAAGACTCCAACTCAGATTTCTGAACAGCCACAGTTGGAAGAAGAAGGAAGATGCAACCGAAGATGGTATGAAGTTCATTCCACTGACGACATCATCGGAGATCCAACCAAGGGTGTGCGCACACGGAGCAGAGTTGCAAATCCAGAATCAACCGAGGAAGAATCCAACACTTATGCCCAATATGCTGAGGAATTGGCAGTTCTAGAAGAGTTTGAGCAAGCTGGAGATGTTGCCATGATTTCTTGCTTTGTAGCTGATGTTCCAGAACCGAAAAATGTTGGGGAAGCTCTCAACTGTGTCCACTGGACAACAACCATGCAAGAAGAATTGAATGAGTTTCTACGCAACTGTGTATGGGAGTTGGTAGAAAGACCAAATGGTGTCAAGGTGATTGGATTAAAGTGGATTTTCAAAAACAAGAGAGAAGCCATTGGATTTATTGTGAGGAATAAAGCAAGGTTGGTAGCTCAAGGATACTGCCAACAAGAAGGAATTGACTTTGAAGATTCCTTTGCACCAGTTGCAAGGCTGGAAGCCATCCGGATCTTTCTAGCTTATGCCGCACATCACAAGTTCAAAGTATATCAGATGGATGTGAAATGTGCATTCCTCAATGGAGATATCAAAGAAGATGTATATGTTGAACAGCCTCCTGGTTTTGAGACTGGAGATGGAAGAGTGTACAAGCTGAAGAAAGCTATCTATGGTCTAAAGCAAGTGCCAAGGGCATGGTATGACACTCTTTGTGGATTTCTTCTGGACTCGGGGTTCAAACGAGGTTCAGTTGATAAAACTCTGTTCACCATCAAAGTTGGAGAAGATATACTTGTCGTGCAAATTTATGTCGATGACATCATTTTTGGGTCCAAGTCGGAGGAGCTGTGCAAGAAATTCTCCGATCTTATGAAGGAAAAGTTCGAAATGTCAATGATGGGCGAGATGAATTATTTCCTTGGATTACAAGTGAAGCAGTCACCTGAAGGGATTTTCATCAACCAGTCCAAATATACAAAAGAGCTCATCACCAAGTTCGGATTACAGACAAGTAAGACAACCAAGATCCCTATGAACACGAACTGGAAAATCGAACCAGGAGCTGAGGGAAAGCTCATTGATGCCAGCCAGTATAGAGGGATCATCGGTTCGCTGCTCTACCTAACTGCCAGCCGACCAGACATTTCATACGCAGTTGGAGTGTGTGCTCGTTTTCAAGTCCAACCAAGAGAAGCACACATGTTGGCAGCAAAGAACATCATTAAGTATCTGAAGGGAACTGTCAATGTTGGATTGGTACCCAACTGATGACAATATCCAGCTGACTGGATACTCAGATGCCGACCTAGCAGGAGATCGGTTGGATAGGAAGTCTACTTCTGGACACTGTCAATTCATGGAAAGCAAGCTGGTTTCATGGTTCTCCAAGAAACAAGCGTGTGTTGCTACTTCGACAACCGAGTCAGAGTACATGGCTGCCGGAAGCTGTTGCATGCAAGTATTATGGCTGAAGCAGCAGCTGAGAGATTATGAAGTCTCAACTGGATAGGTTCCCATTCATTGTGATAGCTCGAGTGCCATAGCTATCTCTCTAAACCCTGTTCACCACTCTCGGACTAAGCATATCGATATTCGTCATCATTTCATCCGAGACCATATTGAGAAGAAGGATGTGTCCATGGAGAAGATCCCAAATGAGATTCAGAGAGTTGACATCTTCACCAAACCTCTTCCTGAAGCCCGGTTCAAGATACTGTGTGATCTTCTAGGACTTTTGGATCCGAGCTAAAAACTCATCCGAGCTAAAGAGTCATCCGAGCAGAAGAGTCATCCGAGCTGATAAGGATTCATCCGAGCTGACGAATCGGATATCGAATTAAGGGGGAAGCTCAGATGAAGGGGGAATCTCAGATACGAATTGCCAACAGAAGACATCAAACGTCAGCTGAACAGATGAACTTGAGTCAGCTGATGGTATGCTGCAACAATGGAACAGACGTCAGCTGAACAGACGAACTCAAGTCAGCTGATGGTATGCGGCAACTGAGGAGCACAATTGTGGTATACAGCTGATATCAACATCAGCTGACAGGTATCATTTATGACTGAAGGTGTTATGATAATAAATAAGAATGTTTGAAATAAATTCAAACATTCATGAACATGTCAGCTAGACTAAACAAGCCATCATATTGCATTTAATGTAAAGTCTGGCTGAACATCTATAGCCTTACTTTATAATGCGACTGGGCTGACACCCTAAACTATTCACCTTCTCACTCGCGCGCGTGGTATATCAGTCAAAATTAACCAACAGTCGCGTAATCTCAGCCGTTAATAGATTCGCGCCATTTAACCCCAGCCGTTGATTTTATCCGAGTCAAAGATTATATAATACGGCAAATCAGGAAGTGATCCTTACTTTCTCTTTTCGTGCATATCTTTACTCTCTATTCATCATCTTCTCAAATCTTGTTTCGCCATTTCCAGTAAAGTCTTTCGCTCTTTCTTTGCATATATATCTCCTCGAGATGGCGCCCAAGTCAAAAGCCTCTAAGAAGATGGTTTCCTCAGAGCCTGCAACGTTCCAGGAATCGTTCGACATGGTGATGTCGAAGATTCATTTCGAACAGATATTATCCAGAGCGGCTCTCTCCTCGCCTGAGCTCGCTCCAATCGCCTCCATCCTCTCCGACCACCATCTGCTTGACTGGGCAACCCTCTCTCCGGCCCTGTTGCTCAGGAAGCAGATCGTACATTTCTACCGGAATCTGCAACGAGTTGCAAAAGACGGGCTTGTCACGATCATCCCGTGCAAGCAACGCCACAGAACCTCTCGGACAGTAGAAGACTCTGTTGTGGAGATAAAGGTGTCAAAGGAGCTGGAAAAGCTCATCCCCAGAAACCGTGAAGCCACAGATGTGGTGGGGAACTTTTCTGACAAGGACACTGATGCATTCCTTCAAACCATCCTTCTTGTTCCCGAACCATTGAAGGGGAGCATGCAAAGGACAAAGTTGAAGCCGGAGCACCGACTTCTTTTCGATGTAATTTCCAAATGCATCTTCGCATATGGTGGAGCCTTCGGGGACATAAGCCGTCCTAAGCTCAAGCAGCAGAAGGCCCTGGAAGAGATGCACCAGGTCGACTGGTTAGGATTTATAGAGAGCCAGCTGCTGATGGAGAAATAGAAAATCTCCGAGATAACAGCTGAGTCTGGAGAACTGCTATTGAGTGTCAAGGGGACACTCAACTTCGGGACAAAGATATCAGCCCTCATCCTCCAAGCCACACAGGGTATGCCGCTGACATGGGAAGGAAGTGAGGACACTCCAGTCAGCAAGCTGTTGCTGTTCCCCTCAGCCAAGAAGGCCAGGGATGTTGTAGAAACTGTCTACACCCCTAAGGGTGTCCCCAAGCCAGCTGTGGAGCCAGCTGCTCGCCGCCCTTCAAGGTCCAAGCCAGCGAAGCGCCAGCTGGAGGAGGTGGCTGAGGAAGAGGAAGAAGAAGAAGAAGAAGAAGAGGAGGAACCCCTCCAAAAGAGGCCAAGGATCAGGATCGTCCAGCCCGCAGCTCGTCCTTCAACCAGTCCAATGGTGACAAAGCCTGCTGAGGAAAAAGAGTCAACCGAATCCAGCCAATCGGTTGACCCAGCTGGGTTTATTCTTCAACCTCACCAGAAGGACGTGGCTGAGGAGGCAGGTGAAGACGTGGAGGTCCAAGTGGTGGATACCAGCTCCTCCTCAGATGACTCTTCTTCATCTGAGGAGTCCCACGACAGTCGAACTAGAGCTGATGCCAGCCAGGTTAACCCACCTGTGACTGAAGAAACCCTCCAGCCAGCCAACTCTCCATCCAAAGAGGATCCAGTTCTCTCAACTGGTCCTCAGTCAGATATTCCGAGCCTCTCGCTCGATGCCAACGTTGTGACCACTTCTTCGGCCAACGTTGATGAAACCATCGAACCCATAACCTTCGATATCGACCCCCCTCAGATCGATGAAGAAGCCAACCGCCAGGCGATCCTGGCTGAGTATGAAGGAAGACTCAGCTACTGCTTCCGCAAGCTGATTGGTATGTTCCCCAAGGCAACATCGATGCCCATTTTCTCTGTTCTCGGGACGGAACTTCTATACCAGTTCAGTGTCATATTCAGCTACTGGTACGTGAAGGAGGAGACCCTCAGGATCCATGGTTGGGACAAGTTAAAGGTCGAAGAGTCCAACCTGAGGGAGTACTTCAACTACCAGAGCCTGGAGGTGGCTTACAATCAAAAGGTTGCTGTGCTCCGACGACGTCTGGACAAAAGCATCCAAGAAGGGACAAACACCAGGGAGCTGTGCAACAACCCTGAAGCTGTTCACTTTCTTGATGACATGCTCGCCAAAAATGCCTCCTGCATGGACGACGTCGACGCAGCTGATGAGGCGGCCAAGAGAGAAGAAAACAAGCTCAAGGCCTACCTCGCCAGCTGATCTGCCATGGTTGTCCCGGAGTCTGCTGCCCAGCCACAACCACCGCTTCTGCCCGGACCCTCCGATCAGCCAGCTCTCTCAACCGACGCCATCTGCGAGCTGATCTCGGAGAGGGTCAACCAGCTGAGGACGGAGATGCTGTCCAAGATCCAGCTGGGGAAGGAGGAAGAAGCTGACAGGATGCAACAGCTGATGGCAGAAAATGCCAGCTTGAAGAATCAGCTAGAACACCTCTCCTCTTCTCTGCAGCACAAGCTCGAAGATCTCTCCACTTCTTCCAGCTCGGAGGTCTCAGCTCTAAGGAAAGCCATTCAGAGCCTCAGCTCGGATTTCAACGTGTTCAAGACAGTTGCTGATTCTGACCTCGCAAAGTCCCAGCAGACTCAGGACCAGGAGTGGATGGCTCAGTTCGCCTCTTTCCGAGCTGAGTTCGTCTCCCTCCACAAAGAGGTCTCTGCGACCTTTGCAGCTGTGCAGCGAGCTGAGCAGGAGCGCCAAGACTTGGAGTTGGCGAAGAAGGTGGAAGAAAAGGACGCTGTTGATGAGCTGTTTTCCCGCGTTCAACAAGCTGAAGCCAAGTTGACCTCTCTGGATGACACTGTTGCCACCCTTTTGGATGATGCCAAAAAGGGGGAAGACAAGGAGCCAGCAGCTGGGGAAGACAAGGAGCCAGCAGCTGTTGTTGGACGAGGGAAAGCTCTCCAGCAAGCTGAAGGAGCTCAGCAAGGAGAAGGAGTGCCAGCTGAAGCTGAAGCTGAAGGGTCGCAGCCCGAACTGGAAGTCTCCCACGACCTCGTAGCCGAGCTCACGGCCGAGCTCGATGCAGAACTTGACGGGATATCTGTTGAAGACTGCATTGAAGCTGCCAAAGCTATGGGGGAGTCAAAGGAGAAGTACTTGAATCCTTCTTGGATCAAGAAGTTCGTTGCCGATCAGGGCAAAAAGGTGGCCAAGTTCGAGAAAGAACTGGCCAAGGTGGAAAAGAGAGTCGACAGGAATAAAGCCAGCCAGAGTGTGCGAAGAATTAACAAGCACTAGATGAAGGCTGAGGCTAGGAAGTCGACGCACCAACTGCAGAAGGACGCTCCGCTCCCGTCTCGATACCCACATGTTGACAAGTGGATGAATGCGGAGTGGAACGATGACTGGGAACAGTTCAAGCATGAGTTCGTCAATGACTTCTATTACAGGAAAGTTTACTCGACTGAAGACCCAAGGCTAGCCTTCAAGGAAGCCCTGTGGGAACTCAGATCTGGAGACCCTGGAATGTTTAGTCAGTTCAAGCGAGCTATGCTGAATGCTCAGCTTGATCCCAACTCTGTTCCAGTTCCGAAGATGTGCAGGTACCGCCCTCCGATGATCAAAGGCACGAGCACGCCAAATAGAAATGCGATCTTGGCTGAGGCGAGGCAAGTCTGCAAGGAACACGGCGTCAACACTGGGATCGAGTCGGAAGCAAAGAAGGAGATCTTCAACCGTATCTTCAGCAAGTACGGTCAACAGTATTTCTGAGCTGTCAAAGTTTTTGAGCTAATAATGTTTTTGGATGTTGAAGTTTTTGAAGCAACTGTTGTATCTTTATCTGTTTTGTGCTTAATCTTGTAACCTTCAGTTGTAACAAAAACTTCAAAGTATATAATACGATTCACCTTGATGAACAATTCCTCATTGTCCAAGCTCTGAATCACAAAGTCCTTCAATTTCATGTTATAACTGTCCTAACCCTTTGATGTTTTATCTTATAGACTGTCTAGAATTTCAGCTGAGATTTTAGGTCAGTTAGAGAGGATTAGATCAATAGTGGGTTAAAGTTGTAAATGGTTTTGGCATCATCAAAAAGGGGGAAATTGTTGGGAAATTTATTAGTATAAGTTTTGATGAATTCCAAAACCGGCTGACCCCAACCGAATAGATGTTGCCAGAACCTAATGTTAGAATTTAGGCTCGCTGTTTGAGCAAAGTTAAGATTTTATCTTTACAGGTCTCCAGCTGAAGATGGCAACAAGGCGTCACTCAGACAGAACATCAGTTGTGAAGAAAGACAACTGAGAGTTCATTTGTTCAGATGCAAACAAGGGGAAGTCTTCAGAACATCAGTTGAGAAGGAAACCAACTGAGCGTTCATCAGATGAGAAACTGTTGAAAGGAAGAGAACATCAGATGAAAAGGAAATCATCTGAGGGTTCAAACCCAACTGAGTAAATACAAGGAAGACAACTGAGTGTTCAGCTTCAGAACCTCAGTTATAGAATCCGAACAAGGAGTTCAACTGTTTGAAGTTCAAAGTCAGCTGAGAGCTCGACAGATCGGAACATCAACTGAAGATTACTCAGATGAAGGTCAAGACTTTCAACCGACAAACCGAAGTTGACTGTCAAAGATTTGAATTTCAAAAGGAAGTCACATGAGGGTTTGACCGTTCAGTCATCACCCCATCTGGCCCAACACAAGGCTGTCTCAGATGGAAAGCAGAAGAGCACAGATGCCATATTGGGAAAGTCTGCAGAGATGAGAGACAAGCCATCGCTTTCAACCGATCAGAGATCAACTGCTCCTCCAACGGCTAGTTGATTCTCTCCGCCTATAAATAGAGGCATTCTCTCATTCGAGAGAGAGACACAAGAGACACTTAGACAACGAAAAATTCAAGAGCTTTCTTGAGAGAAATCAAAGCAAAAAGCAAATCTGCAAAATCATCATCTAAGAGCATCAGCAGCTGAGAGTTCCAATTTGAGAGAACATTAGTAGCTGAGGGTTCCTAGAGATCGAAACTGTTTTTTGATCTTAGGTTGAGTGTTTATTCGTTCAAGCCTTAGATCCAGCTCTCATTCGTGATCGAGCTGTAGTTGGAAATCCTACCCATTCTCACACCCTAAAAAGTGTGCTAGGACCTTACTCTTCCTGTAATTGAGTAGTCAGGTCGTCAAGTACCCGCAAACTTGACTTAGGCTGTTTAGTGCCGGAAACTAAACTGTAACGGTTGCTCAGCCCGCGTAAGCTGAGTGGAACTGTCCAGAAGAACTTGGACTGAGGTGTGTGGACTCACATCTCCCCGTGGACGTAGGAGTTCTCTCCGAACCACGTAAATCTTGTGTGTCGTGTTTATTTTGTGTTCAGTCTTTATTTGCATATCTCAACTGACAAACTAACCGCATACAATCTGCATACTTTCACATCAACAGTTTTGGTTTTGACCAACCGTGCATAAAAGCGTGAATTTGTTTTTACGAGTTCATTTTCCACCACATTCCGCACAGCACCACTCTTCCAGCTGAGGTTGCTTACTCAGCTGTGAGATCCCAACTGAGTCCTATTACTCAGTTGAAGTTGATTTCAAGTGTTAAGTTTTTCGAAAATTAAAAAAATCCTAACTGGTGTATTCCCCCCCCCCCCCCCCATACACCAGTAACTCGTATCGGGACCATCAGAAGAAATCACACAAGTCATCATCCAACCATCAAAACCTATTACTTCATTTGTTAAATCTCAAGGTATTCATCTCCTCCATGTTTCTATCCAATTGGATTCCCCTTCTTTTTATTTTCTTCTTGGATCGAGTTTTAGGAAAGATGAACTAGATGTTTTGATCTTCGATTAAGTGAAATTAGTGGTGATTAGATATGAATTCTAGGGTTGAAATTGATTGAAAACCAAGAACCCTAACTTCTCTTTATTACCGAAATTTTAGGGCTTTTTGTAGGATTTTTGGAATTCTTCAATTGATGATAAAATCATGCTTAGGAAGTGTTTAATTAGTGATTAGAACCAAGAGAAATCGAAAGCCCTTTGTTTGATGAAACCGATTTAGGGTTTAGGGTTTGAAATTGGGGGTTTTTGCTTTTTAATGTGTAATTGGATTTCATTTGATCAATTGATGTTATAATAGTATGATTAAGAGTTAAATGATGTTGATTAATGAAGAAAATCACCCTCTTAATCTTTCTATAAATACCGAAAATTTATTAGACATTTAGGGGTTTGATATGGCTTGGTTTAATTGATGAAATGATGATAGAATATGGTTTCTAATGATGTTAGTTGTTAATGGGAATTTATTGAGAATTTTCTAAAATTATTTTGTGGGATGTAAGAGACGAAGAACTCGTCATAAGTTAAGATATAGTATTGATGTGAAGTGATTATAAGCATGAAAATGATTCTCGTTAGATGTTGTTTAATGACGTAAAATTTGAATGAAATCCAGCAACTTTGAAAATTATGTAAGAGACGAACAATTAGTCGTAATTAATAACCGAGAAGTTAAATGAGAATTCTAACTTGATAATATTGTTTATGATGGACTTGGGAATAACTTTGTAGTTGATGTCATGAGCTTTCGAGCTAATATTATATGAGTTATAGTAATAGTCGAGAACTAGAACGAGAATTTGATAACTTGTTGGTTTAGTACATGTTAGTTGAAAGCCGACGTTTAGAACGTCGTGCTTTTGGACGAGTTTTGAGAAGGAGTTCATCACGTACGGGGGTACGTGATGAATGCCTTAAGGGTCAAGTTTCATAAGAAATCGAATACGAGAACTTAAAACGAACCTAAGAAATTGTACGTCTTTTCCATCGAACAACTAGGGTTAGCGCGGCAGTTTTGCGACCCTCGCCGGAAATTGTAATAACTTTTAGCTCGTTTATCAGATTTATGATCCGTAAATTGGAGCGTAAACTAGACATCCCAAAATTTCAAACGGTACAGGGCTCATCCCCTGTTTCCAGATCCCCTGTTCTGGGAAGTCCCCAGAGTTTCTGTAATGCGCAGTGAAATTTCAGTTTTCTTTCTTCTAAGTTGTTTTGTTCGCAACTTAGTTTCTTTCGATCGTTTAAGCCGTAATAACTAACGACTATCTTCCTACTGACCCTAGAGTCAAGAAAGGAGCCTTGAGTGCTAAATGAGATGAGACCTCATCTCGTATCCGTTAAAGTAAAGAAGTTTAGTTAAGCGAGAAATTGCTTAAGCCGTATAATGAATTAAAACTTAGTTTCCTAAGTTGATTTATTTTCCAACTTAGTTCCTTTGATCTTTTAAGTCGTATTAAGCTATCGAATACCCTCTCTACTGACCTTAGAGTCGAGTATGAGACCTTTCGAGTTCTAAACAGGATTTGTACGAGTCTCGTTCCCGTTTAAGTAAAATGAATCTAGTAAGCGTGCAAATGCCTAAAGAATGAAACGACTAAAACCTATTTCGATTTTCTTTGATCGATTATCCTTTACGACCCGATTTTAAGTATTATTATTTTACGATGAAGGAGGAAGCCAGCAGTAAAGAAAGGACGGAAGATCCAAAGACTGGAAGCTAGTACTTCTTAGTTCTGTATTATCGAGGTGGGCTTTTATATATATGAAATAAAACGAGCAATGCTCTAAAACCTTTCTTTATCGCTTCGTTATCTGTGTTTTCAAGTGATAATCATGGCATAAACTGTTTAAATATTTTATGTGAGTTTTCTTGAACCTATCTGAGTTAACCTTCGGGTTTTCCAGATTTATTAGTTAACGACCGGCTCTGAGTTAGCTGCTAAGTGCTTTCCAGAGTTAGTGCACTTTGTAACCTGTGGTGTATGTGATATCCTGTTGAGGGGTACCAGCCACGGTGAATGAGTTTTGGTCAAGATTGAACGTAACATACCAGAAAAATGCTTGTACAAGCTACTTTATACAAATGAGTCAGAAAATGTTTAGTAGACACGGGTCTTTTTCAACAAAACCCCGATGTGCTACGATTATGAGATGCCTGATTATTTATACTTATGAATATGTTTTCGGCAACGTGCCCACTAAGTACTTTTGTACTTAGCCTTGCATATGTTTTCTAAATGTGCAGGTTGAAGCGATGGAAGCGGCGAAGGTTGAATAAAGTTGTCATAGGAAGACTTTAGTTAGTATTAATCACATTTCCGCTGCAAAACTCTAGTATTTTGATGAACATATATGTACTCACTGTAGACTAAGATCTGTCTTATAACTTAGTTTATCTACCGCGTACTTTCGGTCATGTAATCCTTTGAGTCTAACTCTTCCTTTATGTAAATAAATCTTTGTTCATAGTTTGTATGTAGTCTCTTATGTATGAATGATCAGTTAGTTCCCTTCTTCCCCGCTTCTTAAATCCAACCCCAGTCGCACCCCGACTTCTGCCGTCCCTCGGAATTTGGGGCTGTGACATATGGCATGTATTTTTGGATCTATATAATCTTTTTACCATGTAAATAATGACATTACAACATTAAAATTAACGAAGAATAATCTATACAATTTAAAATATTTTGAAATCATTGATAACATTACAACATTAAAACTAATAACACTGAACTAACATAATACATGAACCGCAAATTTGATATAGCACCAAGTTCTAAGCATATTGTGTCAATCCTTACTTCAATATTGCGCAATCACTTCTTCGACAAATTTGAGAAATAATGATACCAATGATCTTGGTGTGACGAAGCCGTCGTTTAGCCTCGTGCAAATAATATTTGTTTTCTCCTTTTGCCCAACAGGCAAGTAGCCAGTAGCAAGTAGAGGTCGATCCCACGAGGAATTGGTGTACTCTTCTCTTCGGTGTCACTAAAGTAGGGGTTTTTTTTGTTCACGAACTAACTCAACAACTGTAACTCAAAACTGAAATCTAAATAAGAAACTTATCAAATAATAAAAGTACTTGGATTGGATTTGAATCATTGATCCTAATTACTTCACTCGTTCATCGGTGCAACAATATTCAATTACAATCTTTTATCACTTGGTTTTAAGCAAAGATTAATTCATGGCCTAATGGTCACGAAGTCACAACATGAATACTCTAAGCCTTTATCTATCAGATTAAATAGATCTCGACCAGAAGGCAAGATCCCTTCTGTTGATCAACACAGTTACGAAGACACTTCAGCAACTGTATTGCCCAACATGCATTAAGAACAAATCAGACCCAAGACAGCCAAGAGGTAAGTCAATACCGACTGCTCTCCAACACTAATTACCTTCTTGGGCACGAGAGACTCTCTCGAGTTGTATCCCCATATCTGTTATTGCCTTAATCTCAATATCTAATTAGTGTACAAGCAATTATCAATTTTGACCAAGAACTAATTATTAGACCTAAGTTTTTCGGAAATAAAAATCATGCAACGAACTAAACCGATTAGACCTCACGAGTTCAAACAAAGTAATTAGATTCCAATCATCTATTCCAATCCAAGCAAAGGAATTTAGCTAGACATAACAATAAAAGAAAGCACAAAGGAAATTAAAGTAAACATACTTGAATAAATTCTGAAAAGAAAACTGATCAACAACGAAGTCAACAACGTAGATCTTGGTCAACAGCCAACAACAGAAATCTAAAGTAAAATACTAAAAACGAATCTAATTTAAGAATTCTCGAAACTTAAATTGTCACAGCCCGAAATCCGGTGTGTAGGAATGACCGGACTCCATTGGATTGTGAAGGTGAAACTATCAAATAAACATAACACTTATATCACAGCTCAACTCGAGATATAACCAAACACTAACTTGAATAAATTAAAATGTGAAACCAACAAATAAAACTTGACATGGCAAAGGTCATGCTCAGAATCAAGGATTAAAGACTTGAAAACAATAATGAGAATGAATAAGTTCTCAAAACATTGCTCGTTGAGGATTGAGCATATATATTATACAACGGTTCCACAAAAATAAGGTTAAGTATATCGATATCAAGTCATGCAGAATTCGGTAGGGCAAACAGAATTTAGGACATTCTTTCGAGAACACGGCTCATTGTATCATCATCACAACATAGTTTATCAAAAATATAGACAATGCAGCGGAAACATCACTTGCTCACAACAATTACATGTATGAAGACATGTAATTGCCAACTTAACTTTCAACAGATTTACACACCACCAAGAACCACCCCCGCCATTCTCATCCATATCTAACCTGCAAGTTTAGAAATACATGTAGGGCTGAGTACTTCGTACTCAGTGAACACATTGCCAAAAACATTTGAAACTTTGCTCATTAGAGCTATATGATTAGAAACTTGCCTCTTTTGCTGCATCACAAGGGTTAAGTATATAATCGTTTAAAAACAGTTTACCACTTGTGACAGCCATAAAAATATTTTCATACTTTTTCTGAAATCGGCATGCCATTTACTTAGGTATGAATCAATCTACAACTGATTTTATTGTGGTGTCGAGAAGTAGGCCTCCTTCTCGAACACCGTGACCAGCCCAGCCGAAACAAGGCTTACAGTCACCTAATGCATGCATTGTCCCATATCTGACAGGACTTACTATCCTATGCGTCCATAGGACCTGTTTCCCGTGCGTCCACAGGACCCTTAACAATTATAACACGTAGATGATTGCATACCAAAACATTTAGAACATTTAGGCAAGTTAATCAATTTGAAAAGCGCACGTAATACATAAATAGTAAGCGCATTCATCATTTGATTTTAGTTCAGAAAAGCCCACCTTACTTCGGGTATATTGAAGTCGGGGTTGCTTACTTTACACTTCCGACTACTTCTTAGTCCCGCTCGGCCCTTTCAATAATGACATCGAATAAGATCGAGGTTATCGACTCGAAATAAATAAAATAGACATAGGGCTCGGCTGAAGGACTTCTACTTGACTCGGGTCTTTCTTGTCTCATCTTAACTTTATCTACTTCGACATCTTTCTCGGCTTCTCGTTCTCAGCTTATCGTCTTTGCTTGGTTTCTAATAACTTTTCAAACTAAGTTTCTCGTTTCTATTATAATATTTAAATCTTCACGTAAATCTATAAGTTACTATTTAACTCGTCTCAAACTTCTCATATACTCGAGTTATATGATTCTGCAAATCATGACGTTAAATCTCAACTATTATCATCACATATCATTCATACATAGTTGAGCATTTATTTCAAACATTCACATTATAACACGTATTCACATTAATACTCAAACATCGTCTTCATACTCAAACATCAATGTAACATTCAAACACTTATAAAATGATTAACTGACTAACTTTTCTCAAATAATCAGGTTATTAGCATCATACTCAATCATATAATCACAATCAACTATCGAAATTTCAGAAATATGTCATATCTTAAACACCATCATTTCATGACTCACGTCTCGGACATATTCACACAATAACGAGTCATCGCTCGACTTTTAACTTCTATAATCTCATTACTTCAAAATTTAATGAAAATCATTTCATTAAACTCATATCATAATAATCCTTTTGAATTTAATATTTAAACTTCTATTTCGTATTTCTTGACTCAAAAATACGTTATCATTTTCCTCAAAATATGTATTTATATACGTACAAAATTTCAATTTAATATTTAATATAAAATAATTATTATTTTATCTTTTTCTTTATTTAAAATTCAATTTTTATTTTTTTTATTTAAATAAAACTCAGTTTTTTCATTTCAAATCTTCGCTGCTCGATAACTTCTGCGTTTTAACTCTTTTTTAAAACGATTCAAAAAGCAAACTTGCTTAATTCTACTCAAATAACATCATCAAATCACTTAACACATCATATAACATTGATAACTCAACATCAAAATATTTTTAGACTTAATAATATTATTTTTCTCACATAATATATTTATTTGCTCGTTTCTTAAACTTCTATCATTTTTCTTTACTCGATTAACATCTCGTCACATCAACTAAATATTCAAAGCACACTTAAGAGCACAAACATCACTTAGAATTCACATCACTCAAACATTTTCATTTTTAATGAAAATATTTCATTAAATCGAATATTTTATTATTTTATTATTATTTCTTTAATAATATCTATTTTAACTTTTCGTTTGAAATAAACGAACTCAAATACGAACATCTTAATTTTTAACTCACATGTATGACTTCTAATATATCGTCTTATAAAAAATTTCATCTTCTTTCTATTTTATTTCTCTTTTATTCTCAAATATTAATTTCAATATTCTATTTCTTTTATCATAACATCAAATTCATATCACATCTTCACTTATAATCATGTTAATATCAACATTTACAAAGAAATATTTTTTTCTTTGTTTAACTAAACTCATATCTTTTTCTCATTACTATTTCTTTTTATTTTCTTTTCATCTAATATATATATATATATATATATATATATATATATATATATATATATATATATCGAAATTTATCAAGAAAAAATCATAAAATCTCATTTCTTACTCAAATCACTCAAAACATACTCAACATCTTATTTATTTTCTCAATTTCATTTTTATCAAATGAAATTCCTCAATATATTATATATAATAAAAACAATTATTTTCTAGTTATTTTAATTCATCTTTTAATCTTCATATTTCCTTATGAACATGAATAAAACATCTTCAAAAACTCATCTTAATGTCAAGAACACCATATTTATTTTTATACCTATTTTTCTTCGATTTTTCTTCCAAAAATTTCATAAAATTTACTAAAAATTATATTTTTCATTTTTCTCAATTTCCATGCTTATAACTCACTCAAAAATTCTTATAACACATCTTAACATCATCATCATCATCATCATCAATATCATCATATTTCATCAAAATCATCAAAACTCATTTTTCTTCATAATTTCATATATTTCGAATTTTATATAAGAATTCATAAAATTCATATTATGACTTAAAATCACATCTAGATCATATTTTCATATATCATCATGCTCATAAACATCATAAAACTCATAAAATTCATAAATCATAATTTAATCATATTTTCCCTATTTTTCACCGATTAAATTCAATAAAAATTCAATAAATTCACCAAAAATTATCATCAACACATATATGCATATAAATCACATGAAAAATCATAATAAGCATATATCATCATCATATCATCAAATAAGCATCAAAACTCATCAAGAAATTATTTTCTCCTATTTTTCCATTTTAATCGATTTTTAGGCTTTTTAACCTATCTTATTTCCTTCATCTTTTTAAACCTTAGATCATGTTTATATCTTCATTTTAATCATCATCTCATTATCATAATCCTAAGATTTGCCTATGCATAAAGTAACCCATGCATGATTTCCTTATTTTCTTAGTTTACATATACATTTTAAGAATGAATGAAATCATACTTAAAATAAATAGAACTTTATATCTTTTTGGCTTGGATTTTGGATGGCTTGGAGGATGAAAAATGATGGATTTGGTAACTCCTTTCCTTGCACGAAACAATATACAAGGCATCAAGATTATGGTTTTGAAAAACAAGAATCAAAACCCTTGTTTTCTATCCATGGAGATCGATGGATAAGCTAAGGTTCTAAGCTTGTTTCAAGCTTGAAAAAGAAATGAAATAGATAGAACTTACTTCTTAGATGATCTTAGATATGAAGGAGGTGATACACATCATAGAATCCTCAAGCATGAAGCATGATTTCATCGATCAAACTAGGTATATGCATGGGAATCGAAGTGAAAAATTCTGCTGCTCTTCGGTGAAGAAGATCGAGTTATTGCAGCTGTTTTCTTCGACTTTAAGGGCTGTGGAAGATGATGGAGAGGTAGGTGATGATCTCTAGAGTATTATGGTGAAGATATTGAAGTCATGGAGGTGATAAACAAGGGGAAAAGAGCTGCAAAACTGCTGCTGCTGCTACTGCTGTGATTTGCAGCTTCTTCTCGGCAAAGAAGAATCGAAAGGGAGAGAGAGATGAAGCTTCTGGCTTGGTTGCTTGTGTTGATAGAGAAAGATGTGATAGAGAGAATGATGTAGTGTGAGATAGAAATGCAAGTGGATGCATTTAACATGTGGAGAATCTAAGAAGATTTAGAAAGATTAGAGAGAAGAGAGAATCGAGAGGGAGAGTAGAATGCACTCTCTCTAGTGAGAGTGTTGGAGGATATTGATCACTATTTTAGATAGTAATAAAATTTTTTGCTGTTAATTATACCCGGAAATAAAAATTTTCCGGTAGAAAATATCCTCGTCATTTTATTTTATTCCCTCAAACTTTTAATAACTCTTCTCGTCTCTTTCTCAACGTCTAAATTCTCTCTAATTCATCTTACTTTTCTCAAAATAATTTAAGGAATCAAATGCTTAGATTCCATTTAACGAATAAGTTCATAAAAACGGCTCGACTAAACGAGTCGTTAAGCAACTTATTTTTAAATCTTACTCAAATGATCTCGAAAAATTCTCCGACTTATCTCAAAAGTCTAATTAATTCTAGATTTCAATGAAACTAATTAGACTAAATTCTGAATCGGTTGATGTATAGTGTTTTCTCGATTTACGTTACTATTTATCTAAAATTTAAAATTTTCAGAAAATTTCGAAATTCATACTCAAATTCAAACTCATATAAATAAACTCATACAATGCATCACATACCTGATTCGAATAATCGAAACGAGAAAAATCACATTATAGCACATATGGGCATTTTCGTCATTTCACAGAAAAATTTATTTTTGCGAATTTTTTTAGCACTCAAAACTCATCATATAGACATATTAATTAAGCTAATACACTCTTAGGAACTTAGAAAAGTTTGGGGTATTACATAAATGCAAACTAACTAAGAACTAATAAAAGACAATATGAAAGTGGTGGTGGTCGTCATGGGTGGTGTGTAAGTCGTCCAAAGTCGTCCATATTTATAGGCCAAGGAATTAGGGTTAGGTTAGAATCCTTGTTGGTTAAGGACTCTTTCCATCCTTATCCGCCTCTTTCCTTGTATGGGTTGCTGGGGATTTATTTCCTTCTCATGGTAGATATCTCCTAAATCAGATTCAATTAGGATAAGGAAAGAAAAGTTTCCATCCTTATCCTCTTTCTTGTAGAAGAAGAAATTTGTTGTTGTTCCAACTCACATCTTGACTTCAATGTCTGCATCCGGTATCACTTCCCATGTTGACCAAGATCCTGGCTCCTCCGGGTACTCTGTCTGTTGGCTTCAAGCTTCCTGACTTGTAGATTGAATAAAATGTTGTTGCCCAGCTACAAGCTTCCACCCCTATGCCCATTTGCATTGTATCGCCATCTCAACATTTCAACAACAGATTTTCATCTATTTTGCCCAAGATCCACTGTGATGTGTTTCTTGCCCCAACATCATATAAACAAGTTTTCTGCCGGTTTTTGCCCAACAACTATCTTGTAATGCCTGCACATACTTTCTCGACTTTGTGTCCTCCCAAACACATATTGACTTGAAAAGACTAAAAACACAAGGCAAAAATACAAGAAAAATGAACACACATTTGGATTCATCACACCCACACACTTGAATCACACTTGCCCTCAAGTGTGCAATTGCAATGATTTTGCCAAGACTCGAACACTGAAAAGACAAATCAAGAACACAGACTCAAAACACAAGTCAACAAGTTAGTCAAAACAATATACAAAATATGCAAAGAAAAATTGCCATCAGATAAGTCAAGATAGAGTTATTGAGCAACAAGGGAATCCTCACCAACACTCATCTCTCAAGTGTATAGGGTTAAATGCATACGCTCTTGACCAACATCAACATTGTTTCTCCATAGGCTTGCCTGCTCTCTACGTCTCTACTTTTTTTTTTGAACAAAATTGAAATTACTTATCCTTAGGACTTTATTGGGTTGCAACGTGGCTTAAGGCAAAAGGTAGTGTTGAGAAATTTAAGTAAAGTTTTGATTGATTCCAAAACCAACTGACCCCAACTGAGTAGATGTTGCCAGATCCTAATGTTAGTATTTAGGCTCGCTGTTTGAGCAATGTTGAGATTTTATCTTTACAGGACTCCAGCTGAAGACGGCAACATGGCTTTACTCGGATAGAAATTCAGATGGAAACTCGTATGGAACATCAGATGTAAGAAAGACAACTAAGCATTCAAGCCAACCGATCTGATCTAGAACATCAGATGTAAAGAAGACAACTAAGCGTTCAAGCCAACCGATCTGATCTAGATCATCAGATGGAAGAAAGACAACTGAGCATTTAAGCCAACTGTTCAGATGGAACATCAGTTGCAGGACTCAATCTGATAGATCGACAACATGAAGTTCAAGGCAGCTGAGGGTTCAACTGTTCCTCTTCAGACACAATGTCTGATGAAGGTAACAATCAGATGGAACATCAGCTGAAGACCACTCGGATGAAGACCAAACTTCTCAACCGACTAATCAATGCTGAAAGACTAAGGTTGAATTTTGAATTTCAAATAGGAAGTCACGTGAAGGTTTAACGTTCTGTCATTACCTCATTTGGCCCAACACAAGGTTGTCTCATAAGGAAAGCAGAAGTTCACAGTTGCCAAATCGGGAAAATCTGCAGAGATGAGAGACAAGCCATCGCTTTCACAGAACAGAGATCAACGGCTCCTCCAACAGCTAGTTGATTCTCTCCACCTATAAATAGAGCCATTCATTCATTCATCAAGAGAGAACACATAAGAGACAGACGAGCGAAAGAACGACTAAAAACTGCACACGAGCTAAACTGAAATTATCCTCTAAGAACATCACCAGCTGAGAGTTAATAGAGTGTTAGAATCTGTCTTGGTGTTTTCGATCTTAGTTTGAGTCTTCATTTGTTCAAGCTTAGATCTTAGCTCACTCCTTAGTTCGAGCTAGTAGTTGGAAAACCCACCCTTATACACATCCCCTAAAAAGGTTGTTAGGATCCTGCTCTTCCCAAAATTGAGTAGAAAGGTTGATAAGTACCCGCAAACTTATCTGTAAGGTTGATAAGTACCCGCAAACTTATCTGAACGGTTGCAAAGCCCGCGTAAGCTTTGTGGTGGCTGTCCTAAAGAATTTGGACTGAGTTGTGTGGACTCACAACTCCCCGTGGACGTAGGAGTTCTCTCCGAACCACGTAAATCTTTTGTGTGTTTATGTTTTCTGTTCAGTTACTTTTTGCATATCCAACTGACCAACTAACCAACACTCAAAACTGCATCTTTTCATTTTCAACAGATTTGGTTATTGACCGACCTTGCATCTGAGCGTGAGTTATTTTATACGAGTTATTGTTGTTTCCACCACATTCCGCACAACACCACTCTTCCAGCTGAGTTTTCCTACTCAGTTGTGAGTCCAGCTGAGTCCTCTTATTCGGCTGTGATAATTTTTAGGGGGTTGTTTTTAAAATTCCTATCTGGTGTATTTCCCCCCCCCCCCATACGCCAGAACTCACCATCAAGTGGTATCAGAGCAGTGGTTCAAAATACTGCTGACTCGGTTTCACGAGGTGTGAATCGAGGTATTTTTCTTCAGTGGTCAACTGAATAGATCTTTTTCACGCTAGTGCATATCTGCTTGCATTTGTTGTCTGTTTGTTGTGTGCAGATGGATGTTAAAGACAAGATTGTTGTCATGTTCTCGGTTGTGAACTATACATCCTGGAAAACTCGGATGAAGAAGATCCTGCTGTCCAAGCATCATTGAATGCAATAAGTGATTACATCCGGACCGATCACCATCATGGAAAAAGTCATTCGCACTCCTACAAATCCCAATAATGGGGATGCAACTGAGGTGATGGTCGAGAAGAAGCCAGAAGACTTCACTCCTAAGGAAGCAAAAGTGAGTCAGCTGGATATCTGGGCTCAGAGCACTATCATGTCCACAGTTGGACAAGACTATCTTCCATGGATAGAAGAGTGCAACACAGCTAAGGAGATGTGGGACATTTTGGCATCTCTTAGTGAAGGGAGTGACGAAACCAAGGAGAACAAGTTCTCCCATGCTTGTCAAGATTTTGACAACTTCTGTCTAAAAGAAGATGAAACCATTGATCAGTTGGAGCTTCGGTTCATGGATATCATCCGAAGGATTCAGTCTATCTGACGAGGAAAATATACTTTGAGAGAAATCAACCTGAAAGTATTACAAGCTCTACTAGCTGAGTGGGACACCTTCACCAACATTCATGAAAGCCGAGCTGATCTTGGAGAGATGGGAACTGACAGACTGTTCTCAATTCTGAAAGGAAACGAGTACAAGGTGAACCGACGAAGATCAACTCAGTCCTCGGTGCAGACGAGTCGACATGAGGATGTTGGTTCAGCAACAAAGACAGTAGCACTTCGAGCCGACTATTCCAAGCCGCGAACATCAAGGGCAACAAGATCTGTGGACACAGCTTCGAAGGAGCCGAGCAAAGAAGAGCTGCAACAGAGTATAGCCGCCTTGTCAAAGAAGCTAGCTGACATGGATACTCGGTTCGGAAAATATAAGCGGTTCTATAAATCCAACCGAACTCGAGATAACTCAAAGACTGTGACCAACAGTTTCTTTGAATGCGGCAAAGAGGGACACTTTAAAGCTGATTGTCCAGATCTTTCGAAGAAAGATAGAGAAGCGTTGAGGGCCAAGCAAAATGCAAAGAACAAGGCCATGGTTGCAGAAGAAGCAACTGATGACATGGACATCTTCACCGACACCGAAGATAAGAACGAGCTGACTTCCACCAACAACGCTATCGGACAGGATCAATGTCTCATGGCATTTGGAACCGACCAGGATGATACTGAGGTACATTCTAATCCAGTTAAATTAAATTCTTCAAATGCTACTAACATACAGGAAACAGTATATGAAGAGTTGGAACCCTCTTGGGGTGACTTTCTAGAACTCAGTGAGGAATTGCATCAGCAATCGGTTGAGTTTAAGAATCTTCAAGAACAGTTTGCCAGACTTGAAGAATCCTTAACCGAAAAGGACGATCTGATTAAAAGTCAAACCGAAGAGATTGATGATCTCAAAAGTCAACTGAATGTGGCCAACCAAACAAAGGCTCCAACCGATGAGGAGTTGAAGGAGCAGATCAAGGAGCAGCATGAACAGTTGAATAAGCAAGAGTCACAGATCGACCAGCTGATGAAGATGTCAAACGCACAGACAGAACATATAGCTGTTCTTCTCAAGGATCTTCAAACTCAGAAGGACAACCTGATAAAGCTATATCAATCATCCAAAATCATCGAGAATCTCATCAGTTACTAAAGACAAATGGATGACGTGTCTGGACTCGGTTACGACATGGTCAAGGACTCTGGAATTCCACCCGCAACCTTTGTCAAGACTGTGGATGTCACGGTTGCCAAACCAAATACGGTTGAGTCTGCAACTCCCCAACTTAATCCGACCTCCACGTCACAGCAAGCACAACCAGCTAAGGAAACTGCAGCTGAGAAAGGAAAAGGAGCTGTGGTTGGAGAACTGAAGAATCCATCGGTTGGGAACAACCGAGGGGGAATGCTCCAGGACTCAGAAGAGGAACCAGAGACGTCGGAGATATAATCAGAACCGACCTCAGAACCGACCTCAGAACTGACCTCTGAACCGACCTCAGAACCGACCTCAGAAGGGATGGAATCAACCGAACCAACAGGGATTCAACCATCAGAATCAACATCGGTTCCATCATCAGAACAACCAGAGGTTCAATCAGAGTCAACCTATGTGGAACAATTCCAACAGCTGCTAATATTCATGCCACAACATGAATCAACAGCCGGGCATGAACAGCTGTAGTCGACAGTCAGGAAAATGGAATCAGACTCAGCTACACAGATTCCAAACTGGCGTCCGACCTCATAGGCAAAATCAAATGGGTCAGAAACGTCAACAAAACAGGGGGAACGCATCTCCTCCTACAGCCCACAATGGGAGAAATCAATCTCTTCCCAAGAAACAGAACATCAAAAATAACAACAAGCCTAAGGATGACTGAGGTGTTGTTATAGTTGATGGAGAAGGAAAGATAATCTGGAATGACAAATCTATCCGAATCTACAGGGAAAAGCGACCCACAGTTCAAGGGGGAACTAGTTCTAACCCTCCAGGACCCAACTAAAATTGGGGACCTAAGCGTGTTTCTCTGTGCAGGAGCAGGAGAAACAGCTGAGGAAGAATAAAGCATCACATACCATGTGGGTGATAGACAGTGGATGCTCGAAACACATGACAAATCTGAGGGATTTGCTTGGAAGTTTCGTGGAGAAGGAAGGACCATCTGTTACCTTTGGTGACAACTCAAAAGGTCACACCAAAGGCTATGGTACCCTTGAAACCAATCACGTGTCTATTTCCAATGTTTCATATGTTGATGGATTGAAGCATAACTTGCTCTCCATCAGCCAATTCTGTGATAATGGTTTCTCTGTCAAGTTTGATGCACAGGGCTGCAGGGTTAAAAATGTTAGAACAAAGCAAGTCATATTGTTGGGAAATCGATCCCCAACCGGGAATGTCTACTATGAAGATTGGAATAGTAGTTCTCCTGACACTTGTCTGTTATCAAAGAGCAGTTCAGATGTGAGCTGGCTGTGGCACAAAAGGCTCAACCATCTGAATTTCAAGACGATGAACCGACTTGCGAGACAGGAACATGCAAAGGGTATTCCTAGCCGTGTGTTTTCAACAACACATATCTGCAGTGCATGTTAGCTGGGAAAGCTCGCTAGATCCTCCTTTCGGTTGAAAATGATTCCCTCAACCGACCGAGTATTACAGCTGATCCATATGGATCTCTTCGGGCATGTTACTCCCAAAAGCATGAATGGTAACAAATATACACTTGTTGTTACTGATGATTTCTCTAGGTACACGTGGACCATTTTCATGCGTCACAAAAGTGAAACCCGAGATGAGCTACCCAAGCTGATGGATCGGATATCTAACCAACAAGAGTTTAAAATCATTTGCATCCGATCAGACCGTGGAACCGAGTTCCTCAATGAAACCATCATCGAATACTGCGAGAAGCACGGAATCACTCATCAAACATCGGCTGCTCATACTCCACAACAGAATGGAGTAGCCGAGCGAAGGAATCGAACGCTGAAGGATGCTGCTACATCCATGTTGACAAGCTCAACTCTGCCAAAGAGATTTTGGGCTGAGGCAATCAGCACAGCATGCTACACCCAGAACCGGTCTCTTCTGACCAAGCGGTTGGGAAAGACTCCATATGAGCTATGGAGACGCAGGAAGCCTGATATTTCATATTTTCGCGTTTTTGGTTCTAAGTGTTATATTCACAACAATGGGAAGACTCAGTTGAAAACTTTTGACGCCAAGGCTTCGAAGGGCATATTTCTCGGATATGCCACTCGGATCAAGGCTTATAGAGTTTTTAACAATAGTTTTCGTGTTGTGGAGATAACACCTCATGTTAGTTTTGATGAATCTACCTTTGAGTGCAGGGAACAAGTTAAAGGACAACAAGTAGATCCACATGTTCCACCAGCTCTCACCAGATCGCAGGTTCTAAGGCAGAAGAATCTAGCTGAACCATTGGTATGGGCAACTGAGGATGATGATTCTTGTTCCTCTGAAGATGAATGTGAGGACCCCAGCTCATCTCAAGGGAGAACTTCAGCTGATGTTACTCTAACTGCATGAGCATCCGAAGCCCAACCGAGCCTGGTTCGAAATATTATCCATGCTGAGGACCAGACTCAACAACTGATAAATCACCAGTTCTGAAGATCCCAGCATCTCCCACAGCTCAGGTTATCCCATCAGTTGAAATCACGGAACAACCATTGTTGGAAGAAGAAGGAAGACGCAACAAGAGATGGTATGAAGATCAGTCCAAAGACAACATCATTGGAGATCCAGCCAAAGGTGTGAGTACTAGAAGCAAAGTTGCAAATCCAGACTCAGCTGAGAAAGATTCCAACACTTACGCCCAATATGCTGAGGAGTTGGCAGTTCTTGAGGAGTTCGAACAGGCATGAGATGTTTCCATGATTTCATGTTTCATAGCTGATGTGCCAGAACCGAAGAATGTTGTGGAAGCTCTCAATTGTGTTCATTGGACAACAACCATGTAAGAAGAGCTGAATGAATTTCTACGCAACTGTGTATGGGAGTTGGTAGAAAGACCAAATGGTGTCAAAGTCATTGGATTAAAGTGGATTTTCAAGAACAAGAGAGACGCCATTGGATTCATCGTAAGGAACAAGGCAAGGTTGGTAGCTCAGGGATATTGCCAACAAGAAGGAATTGATTTCGAGGATTCTTTCGCGCCTGTTGCAAGGTTGGAAGCTATCCGAATATTTCTAGCCTATGCTGCATTTCACAAATTCAAGGTTTATCAGATGGATGTGAAGTGTGCCTTCCTCAACGGTGATATTAAGGAAGATGTTTATGTTGAACAGCCTCCCGGTTTTGAGACTGGAGATGGAAGAGTGTATAAGTTGAAGAAAGTGATTTATGGATTGAAGCAAGCACCTAGGGCTTGGTATGACACTCTCTGTGGTTTTCTTCTGAACTCGGGGTTCAAACGAGGGTCAGTTGACAAAACACTGTTCACCATAAAAGTTGGAGAAGACATACTTGTTGTGCAAATCTATGTTGACGACATCATATTCGGTTCTAAGTCGGAGGAGTTGTGAGAGAAATTCTCAACCCTTATGAAGGAGAAATTCGAGATGCCGATGATGGGCGAGATGAATTATTTTCTTGGGCTACAGGTGAAGCAGTCATCAAAAGGGATTTTTATTAATCAGTCCAAATATACAAATGAGCTCATCGCAAAGTTCGGTTTGCAGTCAAGTAAAACCACAAGGATCCCGATGAATACTAACTGGAAGATTGAACCCGGATCTGAGGGAAAACTCGTGGATGCCAGTAAGTATAGAGGGATTATTGGTTCTTTGCTATATCTAACTGCCAGTCGGCCAGACATATCTTACGCGGTTGGAGTGTGTGCTCGGTTCCAAGTTCAGCCAAGGGAAGCACACATGTTGGCAGCAAAGAACATCATTAAGTATCTGAAGGGTACTGTTAATGTTGGGTTGTGGTACCCAACTGACGACAATATCCAACTGACCGGATACTCAGATGCGGATCTAGCCGGAGATCGGTTAGACAGGAAGTCCACATCCGGACACTGTCAGTTCATGGGAAGCAAGTTAGTTTCATGGTTCTCCAAGAAACAAGCATGTGTTGCCACTTCTACAACCGAGTCAGAGTACATGGCTGCCGGTAGTTGTTGCATGCAAGTGTTGTGGCTCAAGCAACAGCTGAGAGATTATGAAGTAGCAACTGGACAGGTTCCCATCCATTGTGATAGCTCAAGTGCCATTGCTATCTCTTTGAATCCTGTTCACCATTCTCGGACGAAGCACATTGATATCCGACATCATTTTATCCGAGATCATATTGAGAAGAAGGACGTATCTGTGGAGAAGATTCCAACTGAGATTCAGAGAGCCGATATCTTCACCAAACCTCTAGCCGAAGCACGATTCAAGATGTTATGTGATCTCCTTGGATTGTTGGATCCATCAGAGGAGGAGTCAGCCGAGGTGAAGAGATAGATATCCATCTGAGGGGGAAGCTCAGATGAAGGGGGAATCTCAGATGCGGATCGCCAACCGAAGACATCAGACGTCAGCTGAACAGACGAACTCGAGTCAGCTGATGGTATGCCGCAACATTGGAACACGACTGATTCCGACATCAGCTGGCAGGTATCATTTATGGCTGAAGGTGTTTGTGTCTTAAATGAGAATGTTTGAAATAAATTCAAACATTCCTGAGCATGTCAGTTAGATTAAAATAGCCATCATAGCGCATTTAATGTAAAGTTTATCTATAGATTAAAATAAATTCTATTCTTGTGTTTATCTGCAGTAACTGTTCATCTTCGTCTCTGATTCTGTCTCACCATTTCTGCTAAGTTCTTTCTCTCTATATATATAAACTTCACTGCAATATTAAATGGCACCAAAAGCTTCTTCGCAAGGAAAGAAGATGGCATCCTCTGGACCAGCACTAGTTCATTCTTCATACGAGGAGTCTTTTGATATGATGCTCTCCAAAATTCACTTCGAGCAGATTCTGTCAGAAGACGCACTGGACTCGCCGGTGCTATCCTCCCTCGCCGAACTTCTCAGGGAGAACGGTCTTCTTGAGTGGGCAACGCTCTTCCCCACTCACCTACTCAGGCGACAGGTCGGGGAATTCTACTTAAACCTGAAATCTCCCATCGACAGCCGAGATGGCCTCATTTCAAAAATATCTTGTCGACAGCGCGACGTTCCAGCAAGAACCATCCGCCGTGTCAACGTCTCCATACCAGTTTCCGATATGCTACGCTCCATCATTCCTTAAAATCTGACCGCCACGGACTCCGTCGAGAACATCACAGATGCGGATGCAGATCTATTTCTGGAGAATGCTCTTATCACCCCAGAAAGATTGAGGAGCAACATGCAGCGAACGAAGTTGAAACCCGAGCATCGACTTCTGTTTGATGTTGTATCCAAAGTTATCTTCGGATACAGCGGAGTCTTTGGAGACATCAGCCGACCAAAGCTCAAGCAGCTGATAACTTTAGAGCACAAGCACAAGCACAACATCAACTGGTTCAAATTCTTCGAACACCAGTTGACAATGGAGAAACAGAAGATTACAGAAACCACAACTGACTCTGGAGAGAAGTTGTTGAGTGTTAAGGGAACTCTCAACTTCGGAGTTAAAATCTCTGCCCTCATCCTTCTCGCCACGAAGGATCAGAACATGGTGTGGGAAGACTGTGAGGAGACCTCAGTCAAGAGACAGATGTTGTTCCCAACAGTCAAGAAGGCTCTGGATGTGATTCGGAGTGTTTATACTCCCAAAGACAAAAGGGAAGCTGTGAAACCAGTTGAGGAGAAAGATACAGCTGAGGAGCTACCTCCAGCTGCCGGCCGCACTTCAAAATCAACAGCTGCTCGCCGACTCAGAGATGAGTCAGATAAGGAGAAAGAGGAAGAGCCAGCTAAGAAGAAGTTGAGGCTTCATATCAAGAAGAAGTCAGTTGCAAAACCAGCTGAGGAGGTACCAGCTGAGGAGGAACCATCTGAGTCGAGTCACTCAGTTGACAAGGACGCTTTCGAGATTGTTCCTCGCGAAAGTGGAACAGGAAAGGAGAACTCTCCCCATCAAGATGAGATGGAAGGGGTGGAGACCGATCCGGAAGATGAGTCGAACATCTCCTCGGATGCAGCTTCTTCTTCATCTAAGGAATCCGAAGATCTTCCATCCTCTCCCACGGCAGGAGCTGATGCCGTACATCCCAAAGAGATTCTCTCAACTGACATTCAGCAAAAAATTCCGAGCTCCCCGCTCGATGCCAACATTGTGACCACTTCTTCGACCAATGTTGAGGAACCTCTCGATGCCAACATCCCCACACAGTCAGAAATTCCGAGCTCCCCGCTCGATGCCAATATTGAGACTACTTCTTTGGCCAATGTTGAGGAAACCCTTGAACCGATTCCATATGAAAATCTCTCTCCCTCCCCCATCGACGAAGAAGCTGATCGTCGAGCTGTCGCGCTAGAACATGAAGGCAAGTTGGCCTACTGCTTTCAGAAACTGATTGGAATGTTCCCAGAAGCGCGCGACATGCCCACATTTTCCACGCTTGGAACTGAGCTTTTGTATCAATTCAACATCATATTCAGCCACTGGTATGTCAAGGAAGATACCATCCGGATACACAGCTGGAACCAGCTCAAGGCAGATGAGTCGCGTATAAGGGAGTACTTCAACTACACCAACCTTGAAGTTGCGTACAACAACAAGGTTGCACTGCTGACTCGTCGTCTGGACATCAGCAAGGCAAAAGAAAGAGATACAAGGGAGACAGCTGAACAAGCTTGTGTCACCTTCCTTGACAACATGCTGGTCAAGTCTGCTGATTTCATCGATGATCTTGACGCAGCCGCCGCAGTAGCCAAGCTCTGAATCGCAAAGTTATTTCAATACCATATTATAACTGTGCTAACCCTTTGATGTTTAATCTTATAGACTGTCTAAAATTTCAGCTGAGATTTTAGATAGGTCAGTAGGGTTTAGATCAGTAAGGTTTTGGCATCATCAAAAATAAGGAAATTGTTGGGAAATTTAAGTAAAGTTTTGATTGATTCCAAAACCAACTGACCCCAACCGAGTAGATGTTGCCAGATCCTAATGTTAGTATTTAGGCTCGCTGTTTGAGCAATGTTGAGATTTTATCTTTACAGGACTCTAGCTGAAGACGGCAACATGGCTTTACTCGGATAGAAATTCAGATGGAAAATTGCATGGAACATCAGATGTAAGAAAGACAACTGAGCGTTCAAGCCAATCGATCTGATCTAGAACATCAGATGTAAATAAGACAACTGAGCGTTCAAGCCAACCGATCTGATCTAGATCATCAGATGGAAGAAAGACAACTGAGCATTTAAACCAACTGTTCAGATGGAACATCAGTTGCAGGACTCAATCTGATAGATCGACAACATGAAGTTCAAGGCAGTTGAGGGTTCAACTGTTCCTCTTCAGACATAATGTCAGATGAAGGTAACAATCAGATGGAACATCAGCTGAAGACCACTCGGATGAAAACCAAACTTCTCAACCGACTAATCAATGCTGAAAGACTAAGGTTGAATTTTGAATTTCAAATAGGAAGTCACGTGAAGGTTTGACGTTCTGTCATTACCTCATTTGGCCCAACACAAGGTTGTCTCAGAAGGAAAGCAGAAGTTCACAGTTACCAAATCGAAAAAATCTGCAGAGATGAGAGACAAGCCATCGCTTTCACAGAACAGAGATCAAGGGCTCCTCCAACGGCTAGTTGATTCTCTCCGCCTATAAATAGAGGCATTCATTCATTCATCAAAAGAGAACACATAAGAGACAGACGAGCGAAAGAACGACGAAAAACTGCACACGAGCTAAACTGAAATTATCCTCTAAGAACATCACCAGCTGAGAGTTCATAGAGTGTTAGAATTTGTCTTGGTGTTTTCGATCTTAGTTTGAGTCTTCATTTGTTCAAGCTTAGATCTTAGCTCACTCCTTAGTTCGAGCTAGTAATTGGAAAACCCACCCTTATACACATCCCCTAAAAAGGTTGTTAGGATCCTGCTCTTCCCGAAATTGAGTAGAAAGGTTGATAAGTACCCGCAAACTTATCTGTAAGGTTGATAAGTACCCACAAACTTATCTGAACAGTTGCAAAGCCCGCGTAAGCTTTGTGGTAGCTGTCATAAAGAATTTGGACTGAGTTGTGTTGACTCACAACTCCTCGTAGACGTAGGACTTCTCTCCGAACCACGTAAATCTTTTGCATGTTTATGTTTTCTGTTCAGTTACTTTTTGCATATCCAACTGACCAACTAACCAGCACTCAAAACTGCATCTTTTCATTTTCAACTGATTCGGTTATTGACCGACCTTGCATCTGAGCGTGAGTTATTTTATACGAGTTATTGTTGTTTCCACCACATTCCGCACAGCACCACTCTTCCAGCTGAGTTTTCCTACTCAGTTGTGATTCCAGCTGAGTCCTCTTACTCGGTTGTGATAATTTTCAGGGGGTTATTTTTAAAATTCCTATCTGGTGTATTCCCCCCCCCCCCCATACACCAGAATTCATATCGGGACCATCAGGTAGGATAATTTGGAATTTGGCTATGTCAAGAACTCAGTTCTTGGGCAACAAGGATGCCCTAGATTCCGTACTCCCCTCAAACACAACATTGGGCCTAGCACACTTATTATTATTTTATTTAGGACTTAGTAGCGCGCGCGCGCGCGCGCCCACACACACACACACACACACACATATATATATATATATATATTTTTTTTTTTCTTTTTTTTTCTTTTTTTTTATTAAGTCGTTAACCCAACACCTCCAATCTAGGTGTTATTGCCCAACAACAGCTATCCCAACATTTTCCTTTCATCCCTTTCTTCCTCTAAACCTGAGTTCTTGATCAGGAAGGCTATTAAATTTAGGCTCATATAAGTGAATAGAAAGAATTCGATCCAAGCTCAAGGGGGCTAGACAAAGGATAAATGTTTAGGTAGGAAATTTTAGGCCATGGGCTATATGAACAAAAATTGCCTATTTCATCAAAGTAATTTCAACCAAGTTACATAAAGCTTTACCAAGAGTTGCAGACAAGTTCTAGATCACTTGTCTTATTAGTCATTATCACACAAGAAATAAACAAACACTGCATATGCATAAGGCAGTTAACAGCTCAAATCCTCACGGTTTTTGCTCAAAAACTCATTCCGTCATACCTATCTACATACGACAATCTCGACATACATATCAACATACCTATCTTGACCTACCATATCAACATGCCGATCAACAACTTTTAAAAACACATTTTAACTGATCAACATCCCAACACCCACACACTTTGCCTTCGGCAAAGTGGTAAAATGTAGGGCAAAACAGACACTAAAAACATTTTGACTCAATAAACCAACAACGACCTCACCCATTCACTTTGCTTTCCACAAAGTGGGTAGGGTTTTGACCAAAAAAACTCAATAAAATCAAAAGACACAAAAAAACAAAACAAAATTAAAAAACAAAACCTAAACTAAAACACAAGGGAGGAAACAAGAATCAAGAAAAAAAAGTATGACAAAACACCTAGATGTGTCGTGGACAAAATACATGTTGCGAGCAAAATGAGTAGCTTGGACGGTCACCATATGTGTTGCTCAACTTCTTCCATTCTGGTCAAGATCCCAAGGTTCGCGACTCCTTGTTTCTTAGGCAAAACAGGTGTACATCCTGCCCAACACTCATAGTTTTTGGAAAAGAAGTGTTGCATGCATGTTTTGCCTTTTTCTGGTGACACGTTGAGCAAGTATGAACTCCTTGTGTGCGGTAACAATCCCCTTCAGTTAGCTCAGGCTGCTGCCGTAGATGTCGTCCAGAGACAATAGACTTCCTCTTACCCTTGACGATGATTCTGGGCAAGAAGTCCGTGCTGGTGGTATTACCTTCGCTTTTAATTGTCATCCCAATCTTGCTCTGTTGCCCAAGCTCCTGCACATCATGAACAAACCATACCTTCTACGAAAATACTACCTAATCTAGGAATTAAATAAATAATAAAAACTTAAAATAAAATAAATAAAAAGAAAAAGATAATACCAGGTTGCCTCTTGGTTAGCGCCTTGGTTAACGTCGTGGGCACGACGTGGGACTCATTTTGTGTTTCTCAAAGTCAAGGAGATCTAAAGCCTCCTTTTGACCAACATTGTTCCCATAGTATGAATCATTTTTCTTGATGATCCGGTCACGAGCTTTCTTCATCTTCTTTTTTTGAGGCCATGCTTGCATATCCAACTTCTTCATAGCATGGTCGGGTTGCTCCACACCTAAAGATCTCTTGGCCTTGCGAGTGATCTTCAATTCATTATCTGGAATAGACTCCTTATGGGAAAAATCCTTGGTTCTGCCCTCTTGATCAAGATCATCAATACTAGTCTGTTGCTCAAGATCCTACTCAATTGGCTCAATAATATCAATGCACCTGACCATCTCAATATCATGGTGTTGCCTTCATGTGTTGTAAGCATCGAACGTGACAACTTCTCCTGCAAACTCACATGATAATCTTCCCATCTCACAATCGATCTTGGTCTTGGCCGTCTTCAAGAATGGTCTCCCTAAAAGCATCATTGGGCTCTTGCCCGACAGCCTTCTCGTGTCCAAGACATAAAAATCCGCAGGGAATATGAGATCCCCTACCTTGACCAAGACATCTTCCACGAGTCCATCGAGCCACACCATTGACAAGTCCGCCAATTGAATGTCAACTCGAGTAGGAGTCAACGGTCCTATCATCATCTCATCGTACATTGACTTGGGCATGATGTTAATAGATGCGCCTAAGTCAAGCATGGCTCTTGGAATATTGGTTGTTCCAATTGTGCACGGTATAGAGAACATGCTCGGATCTCGACACTTCATGGGCAAGAACTGGTTCATTATTGCCGAGATGTTCGGTGACCGAAATGTAGTCGGCGGAGGTCGATTAATTTCCACCTTCTTCAAGCTCTGAAACATGTTGGGCATCTTCTGCTGCTCCTTATCTCGGGTAAGTCTGAGAGGATATGAAGCATGTTGCTTATAAGTCGAGGCACTAGTCCTTTTGCCCAACACTTCTTCTCTTTCGGCGTTGAGTTCATCATTTCATTCCTCCGTATTAGCTGACTCCATGCTTACTTCAGTAATCTCCACAACTTTTTCCGTCAGCTTCCGATTGGTCTCTTCTTGGGCAAGAAGTCTCTCACTTTTGTCCTCCACCAACTTTGTTAATGCTTGAGAGATATGTGATAGTTGAGCCATGATGTTGGTCGTGTTGCCCTTGGTCTCGGTCTAGAAATCCTCAAGTCCTTATGCAACTTCTGATTCTCTTGGGCCATACTGTCAATGGTCTCCTTCACATAATATCATCTATTTTGGTCACGATGTGGGGGTACATATATATGGTTGTTGCTGTTGAGCAAGTTGTGGAGGTTGCCGGTGTTGAGCAGTCTGCTGAGATTGCTGGTGTTGAGCAGGTACTGGACATTTGTTGCTCAAGTTCTTATTCTGCCCAAATCCATAATTGTTGCTCAGATTGGGCACAAACCTGTGTTGCCCATTACCACCTTGCAGTAGCCCGAGAGCGTTGACTTTCTCTTGTTTAAACCAATTTGGACATTGGTCAGTAGCATGGGTCGTGGCATGGCATACCTCGCACTTCTTGACAACCTTCTTGACTTCTCTCCAGCCATCAACCTTCTTGCTCAACAACTCCATTTTGACATCCATCTTGGTCATGAACTCCTTCATGGTGTTGACCAGCAATTCTGAATTTCCATCTCCCCCATATGAAGCACTCCTCGGGATATCATCATCGTCTCTCGACTCCTCAGCCATAGCAGCTATCTTCTTAAATGCTTCCTTGGGAAACATATCAATGATTTCTCCTCCACATGCCGCATTAATCCATCTTCTTTCGAAAGGTCGTAAACCTGTCATGAAATAATTAATGAGGTTAATATTCATAATACGGTGACGAGGACACTTCACGATCATCTCCTTAAACCTCTCATGATAGTCGTAGAGCGACTCATTAGCTCCCATCTTGATCGTGGCGATGGCCTTCCTTACACTTTGGCTTCGGGCAACAGGGAGGTACTTGTCGAGGAATTTATTTTGCAATTGCTTCCATGTTTCGATGCTCTCCTCGGGCATGGTATATAGCCACTCACGCGCCCCATCATGTAGAGAGAAAGGGAACGTGAGCAACCTCACATAGTCTTGAAACCGGTCTTGGGCATCAGCATTTTCACCCTGATTTTGTACAGGAGATTGAGTGCTCCGAACAGTGCTACATGCCATCTCAAAGTCTTGAAGATGCTGAAACGGATCCTCCCCAGGATGATTGCTGAACTTGGGCAAACTATCTAAGAACTAATAAAAGACAATATGAAAGTGGTGGTGGTCGTCGTCGTGGGTGGTCTGTAAGTCGTCCAAAGTCGTCCATATTTATAGGCCAAGGAATTAGGGTTAGGTTAGAATCCTTGTTGGTTAAGGACTCTTTCCATCCTTATCCACCTCTTTCTTTGTATGAATTGCTGGGGATTTATGTCCTTCTCATGGTAGATATCTCCTAAATCATGTTCAATTAGGATAAGGAAAGAAAAGTTTCCATCCTTATCCTCTTTCTTGTAGAAGAAGAAATCTGCCGCTGCTCCGACTCACATCTTGACTTCAATGTCTGCATCCGGTATCACTTCCCATGTTGACCAAGATCCTGGCTCCTCCGGGTACTCTGTCTGTTGGCTTCAAGAATATGGAAAGGTGCTTTCTGACTTGTAGATTGAATAAAACGTTGTTGCCCAGCTACAAGCTTCCAGCCCTATGCCCATTTGCATTGTATCGCCATCTCAGCATCTCAACAACAGATTTTCATCGATTTTGCCCAAGATCCACTGTGATGTGTTTCTTGCCCCAACATCATATAAACCAGTTTTCTGCCGGTTTTTGCCCAACATCTATCCTGTAATGCCTGCACATACTTTCTCGACTTTGTGTCCTCCCAAACACATATTGACTTGAAAAGACTAAAAACACAAGGCAAAAACACAAGAAAAATGAACACACATTTGGATTCATCATGGTGTTGCACTAACTTAATATCAAAATTGTGCTTTCTTTAGTAAAAAATATTGATATGAATGAGCACAAGGAAGATGAAGAGTATGAGTATTTTTGCTTACAAAATTTTAGATTATATACACACAAAAATAATAAAATTAAGTAATATATTAAATTTGTGTCATCAAATTTAATTGTAACGATTTCTAATTAATTGTGTGATTGGATGTTCTTAATGAATAATTGTTAATATACTATTTTTACTCATGATATAAAAAATGAGTCAAAAATTGAAGGGAAAAAAAACTGAAAAATAAAAGCTACTACTATAAATAGTGTTATAGATTGAAGATTTTAGATAAATCCGAAGTAAAATTTTAGAAAATTCCACATAGACATGAGAATAAATGTGGTGCTGGTAATAAACATTGCTATTAGGAATAAGATAGATAGATTAGGAAAAAGAAAATTTTGTTAATCTATATGTCCATAAAAAATGTGTAGTAGTGTGTGAAATGATCAAATTAGTGTGTGTAAAAGAAAATTAGTATATTTATCTCAAAATAACCGTCAACAGTCTATTAGTAACACTCTTAATGATAAAAATTTATTTGCATTTGTCTCAAATTGTGTGAATATGCATAAAGTCTTCAAATTTGCAAATAAAAATAAAGTACATATAAATTTATGGTTGTCACTCTTTATTTAGTTACAATCTTATGAGTAAGAATATATGCAAAAAAAAAAAAATAGTATTTTAGATTTTAGTTTAGAATCATGTATCACACCAATCTCTAACAATCTTGTGAGCGTCATCACCCCAAATTGTACATTTAATGGGAAGACCACTAAAACAAATAATAAGATCTTATGAAAAATTAAAGTGACTATATACACATTATAATATATAACCACAAATTTTAGTAATTTTATAAGTTGAGTACTTTTATTAGTTCATGAATGTACGTACTCAATATTTTTGAGATGCACATCCACCATTATTGAATCACGACCAAATACATTTTTCATTTGTGGTTCAACAACATAATCTACCCTGCAAAAGATCTGCAAAAATTATAAATTAATATGTACACAGTTCATTTATATAAAAATATATATAAAATAAAGATAGCTTATTTTACGAAGCATAAAACATATTAAAAATAAATAAATAGTACTCCTTCATGGTGTTGACCAGCAATTCTGAATTTCCATCTCCCCCATATGAAGCACTCCTCGGGATATCATCATCGTCTCTCGACTCCTCAGCCATAGTAGCTATCTTCTTAAATGCTTCCTTGGGAAACATATCAATGATTTCTCCTCCACATGCCGCATTAATCCATCTTTTTTTGAAAGGTCGTAAACCTGTCATGAAATAATTAATGAGGTCAATATTCATAATACGGTGACGAGGACACTTCACGATCATCTCCTTAAACCTCACATGATAGTCGTAGAGCGACTCATTAGCTCCCATCTTGATCGTGGCGATGGCCTTCCTTACACTTTGGATTCGGGCAACAGGGAGGTACTTGTCGAGGAATTTATTTTGCAATTGCTTCCATGTTTCGATGCTCTCCTCGGGCATGGTATATAGCCACTCACGCGCCCCATCATGTAGAGAGAAAGGGAACGTGAGCAACCTCACATAGTCTTGAAATCGGTCTTGGGCATCAGCATTTTCATCCTGATTTTGTACAGGAGATTGAGTGCTCCGAACAGTGCTACATGCCATCTCAAAGTCTTGAAGATGCCGTAACGGATCCTCCCCAGGATGATTGCTGAACTTGGGCAAAATCTGAATCAATGAGTACTTTAGTTCCCAATTTCCAGTGATCTTGGGCAACTTGATACTCGAAGTCGCCTGGTCAGAATTCAGCTCCGATGCCGCTGCGGTCAGATCTAAGCGGCAGGTCGTCGCTAGGCGGCAGGCCGTTGAGTTAACCGGGGGAGGAAGCGGAAGGATGTCTGGATGTGGCGAGCGTCAGACGTGTAGATGAAGAAGATAAGAAGCAGAAGCTCGAAAGTAGCAGGTATGAAATTATTGGTACTAATGTTATGGCTTTGAACTCCTTGTGGCTCTGATATTTCTTCTTCTCCGGTCAGTTCACTCGCCGGTAGCTACCTTCTTCTCCAGTCAGTTCACTCGCCGGACCTTGGAGTGGATATTTTTCCGACGATGCTTGCCTGGATCCGCTCGGGAGCGGTCTGAGATCTTTCCGGAGGGCGTGGAACGACGTCGGAAATGAGTTTTGGATTTGCTGAACTGTTTTTGAGATGAATTGTGTTCCATTCTTATGTATTCTCAAGGTTTTGGATTTTTTTTTTATGTGGATTGATTTGTAGAATTGCTCATTTTTAGCTAGTTTTCGTTTTCAAAAAATTAGCTGAAGAACAATGTGTTAGCACAGTTATGTGAATATTTGTCTCTGGATTTCTTGCTACTTAAACTTGAAGAGATTGCTGCAACACATTCACAGAAGCAAAAGCTTCATTAGTTGAATTTATTGTGGAACAACACAGAAATCATTTATGAGAAAAGAAGATGTTTATGTCAAAATGCCAGTATGATCATTGAATATATCTGTAGTTGTTTTGAATTGTGATGATGGTTGATGTTGATCATTTGATTCCATTTTTTTATGACTTCACAAAGTTTTCTATTTATTTTTGTGACTTCACAATTTTGTTCCCATTTTTTTGTGACTTCACAACTTTTTTTCATTTTTTTTGTGACTTCACAACTTTTTTCCATTTTTTTTGTGACTTCACAAAAATCATGTAAAAAAAGTTGTGGCCGCCGGCGACAGTGGCGGTGGCACGGCGGCGGCGGCGGCGAAAAAGTGGTGGTAGAATATTTTTTTTTTGTTCAGTCACAATTTTTTCCATGTTTTTTCTGTGACTTCACAAATTTTTTTATTTTTTTTTTCTGACTTTACAAAGAATTTGTGGCCGACGGCGATGGCGGCGGCGGCGGTGGAAAATTTTTTTTTTTTTTTTTGTTCAGTCACAAATTTTTTTCTGTGATCGGCGGCGGCGGCCGGAAAGTGGTGGCACGGCGGCGGTGGTGGTGGCACGGAGGCAGCGGTGACGGGGTTGTGGTGGTGGAATATTTTTTTTTTGTTCAGTCACAATTTTTTTTTCTTACTATATAGGTGATGGAAGGACAAAAATATCGAGAAATGCTATATTTCAAAGATTTATAAGAGGTGCTAGATTTTAAAAAAACTATCTTAGAAGTGCTACTCTTAAAATCTACTCTTTTATTTATATCCACATATATGAGTAATTAGGATATAACATTAATATAATTTATTTATAAATCGGAATATGGAAGAAAAAAATTAAAAATTAAAAGATAGTATTACTTTTTTCATTAGGCACTGTTACTAAAGTATAATAAAGTAATAAAATGATATAGATATAGATATGTATACGTAAACAAACTAACGTAAAATTTATTAATAGTATTAATGCAGTCATATGCTTGATGACTGTGATTATAAGTATGTATGTGATGGCTTTTGGAGGTTGAGATTTTTAGATAAATAAAAATAAAAATTTTTAGAAATGTCACTTCAGATTGCAAGTGAATGTGGTGGCACCAAAAACTTAGTATTTATATATTGATGGCAATTAGGAATTGATGAATTGGATAATTTTGTAACCGCCAAATATTGTAATGTTGATTCTAAAGGATTGAGATTTTTAAATAATTACAAATGAAAAATTCTTAAAATTCCACTTAGGATTGAGAGTTACTGTGGTGGCTTCAAAAAACTTTATTATAATAAATTAGATAGATAGATGCTTCACGTGTATATGGGTTCACGTGTAATCAATCAAATTCGTTCTTAATTGTCTTTAATTCGTCCTGTGAGAATTTTTTATAAGAAAGTTCCTAGTCATATAGATTCACGTGTAATTTATATATATATATATATATTTATAACAAAGTTCCTAGTCATATAGCTTCACGTGTAATTCATATATATATATATATGTACAATATATATATATATATGTGCAATAGCTTTTGAGATTTTTAACTTAAAAAAACGATTATGTAAAAAACATTTGAAATTACTAGGGCTGGGTAGGTATATACCGAAAAAAACGGTATACCGTTCTTACCGTATCAGAAAAATACCGAAAATATCGAACTTACGGTATACCGTCATTTGTGGTACGGTATGATACCGGAAGATTACAGTAATGTAATGGTATGGGATTTCCTAATACAACGGTATACCGTGTTATACCGTACCGAGGTAGATACCGTTATTTCTGTTACATACCGTCGTTTCGATATATGTAATACCCGGCATTTCTGTTCCGACGAAAAATAATTGGTTATTAATGAATGTTATCAATAAGAGAACGAGTTCGTAGTTGACGTCGTGTTAATCCGAGTTATGAAATGAAAGGTTATAGTTGAAATGAGAGGTTTGAACTAAAAAAAAAAAATGGGAACTTGAATTGGTATAGTAATTGTGTAGATTAAACGACGAGGTTTTGATCGTCGTAATTGAGATCGTGAAATAAAAAGGAGTTCTTCACGTATGGGAAATACGTGTTGACTGCCATGAGACAGTAATTTCGTGTGAAAAATAGAGAATTAACATAAATCGAACCTAGGAAGCCGTGCGCCGAGTTATCGAGCCCTAGGGTTAAACTCGGACTGTTTTGCGACGTTTCACGGAAACTGTCATATCTCCTAGCTCGCTTAACGAAATCGAGATCCGTAAATTGGAGAATAAACTAGACATCCGTGGCTTTCTTTTGGTATAGTGCACGTTCCCTATTTCGAAATCCCTGGTTCTGGGTGAACCTACTGATCTGAGCAGTAATTTTCAGAACTCATTTTCATAAGTTGAATTCTTTCCAACTTAATTCCTTAAGACCTTTTAAGTCGTTATGAGTTATCGACTTCCGTTTTTAACCGACCTCAGTGTCGAGTAAGGAACCAAGTTAGTTCTAAACGAGATGTGTTCGAGTCTCGTTTCTTTTAATCAAAAGAGATTAGTTAAGTGCAAAGGTCTAAAAGTCATTAACCGATTCCGAATTTCTGTTTTCTTTTTATTGTCTCGACCTTTCACTAAAATGTGATTATTTACGTTCAAAGAAGGAGGACGTCGAGATTAGAAGACAGGACGGAAGATCAGAGACGGAAGCACGTGTTATAGTTCTGTAAACGATTGGGGTGGGCTTTCTAAAACCGAAAACTCCGATGAATGCCATTAATTATGAAGTAATATTATGTGAGCGTTGCTCGAAAGTGTTTACGTATTGTTGATAAGTGTGTATTAAAGTATCTATCAGAGCATAAATGAATTGTTTATGTGAATTTTCTTATGCTTCTCTGAGTTAGCCCTCAGAGTGCTAACCAGAGTATTGGATTCTGAGTTAACCCTCAGAGTGCTAACCAGATATTCCAACCAAACGATCAGATTCTGAGATAGCCCACAGAGTGCTATCCAGAGGGACAGATTCTGAGTTAGCCCACAGAGTGCTTTCTAGACGATCGGATGTGAGTTAAAACTCACAGTGTGTTATCCATAATTAAATGAACAGCAGTATAACTTATACAAGTGTTTATGAAAAGATGCATGATTAAATCTATACTCTTGTGAGTTATTTTCGACAATGTGCCCACTAAGTGCTTTATGTACTTAGCCCTGCATGTTTGTTTTTAAATGTGCAGGTTGAGTGACGAAGGCGGAGGAGGTTGAGTAAAGGTCGTTTATAAGAAAGAGGAATTGTGTTATCATTTAAGCCTCGATTTCACATTTGAATTGTGTTATCATTCTACGTTTTTCCGCTGCAAACTAATACACTTTTTGTTGTGTAATCTTTCCGGTTTAAGTTGTTCATACTTTAAACCTAGTCTTCTCTGATCACAACTTGTTCGAGCGATCTTTCAAGATTGACTCTCTTTTGTCTAATAAGAATCAGTTCATAGTATTTTTATCTCAGTTATAGATGTTAAATTATTCATTTATTCAGTAATCTCCCTTTCTTCCCCGCCTCTTTAGTCCAACCCCTAGTCGCACCCCAGCTTGGCCGTCCCTCGGAATTTGGGGTCGTGACAATATATACCGTAGTATGATATATACGGTATACCATACCGCAACTGTTAATAATTAATAATAATATATATAATTAAATAATTGTTGGAAATTTAGGATATTATTTCTTCTAAAAGGTATAGAATGTGCACGGTATACCGTGAAAGTTCGATATACTGTGAAATTTCGATATGCTGTATATCGATAAGGTATACCGAAACTGTGGTACGACAACGGTATGTAAAAATTTCATACCGAATTTACAGTATACCGAAGTCCGGTATACCGTAAGGTACAGTATGGTAACAATATGAAATTTGTCATACCGGAATTTACGGTAAGGTATAAAGTATGACACAAAAACGACGGTATACCGTACCGACCCACCCCTAGAAATTACTGCCGATTTACAGCCAATTAATTCGGCCCAGCGACCTACGATGATGGGCTGAGACATCTGCGGACTTGTCAAATTTGAGCCGGTTAACAAACACTAAAAAGTAAGCAAAAAGATTTGTGAAATTATATACGTAGTAAAACTTATACTAATTTAATACTCTATAAATTAATAAACTCTCTAATATAAATTTTTTTTCAGTTCTGACTCAGACCCTTGTAAAAAATTATCAAATTCGATAAGATAGTAAGATAATATTTTTTGAAAAATCCCTTTATAAATGTATAGGTCACATTAATACTATAAATTAATAAATCTTAAGTATTAAAATTATTAATATCATGCTAATTTACTAAATATGAATCTATTGTTATTGTTATTTGTTATTTCTTAAAATTTAAATCTAATTGGATTTCATCCTTAACTTTTCTAATTGCACTCAAAAGTTTCGGTGTTGAGTTCTCTAGCTGCAATAAAAAATTGTGAAGAGTTGTTGCCGCGTTCAAAGCATCCTTTAGTGTGACTGGTTCCAACGGTGTTGAATCATCTTCATCTTCATCATTAGTAGGATCATCAATAATGTCAGCCACAATTTTCTCTAAACTTTGAACTTCTGAACATTCATCATTTACACCCGGATAGTCAAACAAGTTGTTGGCGTCCATTTGATTGCGATAACTAACATCCTTAATCATATTTTCAAGCTCATGCAAGCCTTCTTCAAAGCTTGTCTCACTTAAGTCTCTTGAGATTGCTTCATTTGTACATGAATATATGTATTTGTTATAACAAATTGGGTGATGCATGAATATATTCAATGAAACATATATGAATTCATTTATCTTCAATACACAAGAATACTAAATATAATTAATTTTCTGAATTTAAAAAATCACTCTTTTAATTAATAAAATATTAAATTATCCATATGTTAATACCTCTCTAAATTAATAAATTTTCATGGTTCCAAGGGTATTAATTTATAGAGGTTTTACTATACATTTGACCCGATTATTTCACGCTTTCTGCTTTCAACCCGAATTACACCGCCACAAATAAAAATCCGGCCAGGATCGTCGTGGTTTAGCATAAAATTTATTAGTTTATTTTTTGTTTCTATATTTTATTATGTTGGAAAAATTAGTAAGGTTTTGATTTCTACCAAAAAACTCAATTAACTCCAACTGAATAGATGTGTCTTTAATTAATCTTTAGCTAGTGCTCACTGTTTGAGCGTTAGGATTTTATCTTTACAGGATCGAATTGAAGAAGTCAGCTGAAGAGAAAGGCAAACCGAATCAAGTCAAAAGACAACACGGTCAACTCCAGAATCGAGCCATGCAGTGTATGTTTAGTAATGTTGCAGTCGCAAGTCTAGAAGTCTGAAGGAAAAGGCTTAGAAGACTGAAGAGAAGGACAAACTTGAATTTGAAATTCAAATCTACTCAAAGTTCATGACATGCTCAAATTCTCTTTTATGGACCGACAACGAAGACATGCAGTAAAGCAAGTCTCACAGTTACCATTTATGAAAAGTTTGCAGAGATTAGGTTAGGAGCCATACCTTTGTAGCAGAGGTTAAACGGCTCTTTCCAACGGTTAGTTCAACCTCCCCTCTAAAAATAGAGATCTCCCTCCATGTGAGAAGACAACTAATTGAGCGCACAAAAATTTCAGAGCAAGAAAATCAAAGCTATTCCTAACATCAAGCAAGTTTTCTAGTGTTTGAAGCCGAGTTGTAGAGAGTTCTTTCCTCCTAATTGAGCTTCCTTATGTCCTCTCAAGAAGTCTTTCTTTGATCGAGTATAGAAGTCCACACCCTTGCATTTTTCTAAGTAGACTCACTGTAATTTGTTCGAGGTCTAAATCTTAGAGTAAGAAACCTCCACTTCTTGTGTTGTAGGTTTACTTGTTGGAAAACCATCCCAACCCCTTTCATAAGTCCCTTTGAACCCGCAATCAAAGAACTAGGTCGTTGTGAACCCATAATCACAACATAAGTTTAGTTCAAACCCGAAATTGAACTCTAGGTTTTGTTCAAATATGTAATCAATCTATATAGGTTGTTTGGTGCCCGCAAACCAAAGTTAACATTTGGGTAGTACGCATAAACTATCCCAGTGGATTACCAACACCTCAAGTTGGTTGTGGACGTTGGAGTTAATCTTTGAACCACGTAAAAACACTGTGTTTTTACACTCAGTTATTTACTGTATTGTTTGAAGTCTCTAACCAAACTATTGCATACAAATAAGCTTTGTCAAACTACACTAAGTTTTGCGAATTGACCTTCGCTTTAAAGGTTTTTTTAGTTAAGTAATGAGATAAACCAATTTCCACCACATTCCGCACACACTCTGAAAACCTCAGCTAGGTTGATACAGTTGACTCTCAGTTCAAGAAGTCAACCAAGGACGAAGCTACCTTACCCAAGGTGGGGGCACGTGCCCCTAGAAAATTTTCAACTTTTACTAGTATTATGTATATATATATAATTATATGTTTTATATTTATTAATTAAATTATATATATCATACTTTTTTGTATATTTATTAATTAAATCAATAAAAAGTACTTTCTCTCCTTGTTTCACTCCATTGCGACAACTACTTCTTGTCCCTGCTTTCTCATCTTCTACTAGAGAAAATAAATATCTTCTACAATATCATAGATATTTATTAAAAAATAAATAAATTATATAAAATGTTCCAAAAGATCATTCGCCCGAAGTATATATATATTAAATAAAATGTTCTATTGATGTGTTTGGAACACTAAAAGGTAGTAGAACTATTGCACAAAAGATGGTGTAGAGCTGAAAACTTACGAGGTATATCATTTGATTTTTTGCAATTACATTTGCATTAATTCTTCCGGGTTACTATTGCTACAGTTGAAAGGGATTTTTCTATGATTAATATCATAAAGAACCGTCTATTATATTGACGAAGATATTTTTGATATTGTTGATAATAAGTCAATCATGAATGATACAATCAATGATAACTTATTGGTTTCAATTAGAATAGAGTCGGATTATTATGAGTTAAAAAGAAATTATCGTATATTTTATCTTTGAAGTTATTTGTGCCCCCACTATAACAAAATTCTGGATCCGTCCCTGAAGTCAACTGCATCCCGAACTGAAGGACTGCTCCAACTGACTTTCACAGTTGTCGAACCATCGAACTCCAGAATTAGAAAAAGTTTTTAAAATCCTTACTTGTGTATTCCCCCACACCAGTTAAAACGGTACCATGACCATCAATTCAATTCATTGTAAATTATATTATAATAAAAATATTATATAGAATTACAAGATTTGATTTATTTTTAGGTTTTATATGTGTACAAATTTCACCGAATTGAAGCTTTTCAAGAACATATCTAGTTCATGGATATTGAAAATTAGGATCAACCAAAGAACATCATAGCGATTTTAGTTGACAACTATTCCCACATTAATATATGTGTGGCATTAAATTGAAATAATTGTTAAAATAGGACCGTAACTTTCAGTACTTTTAAAAAGAGGACTATATGTTACGAAATTTGAAAATGAGAACTATAACTTCTTTTTTGCATTTGCACTCCTATTTCGAGCCCAAAACCAATTATTTGAGCTTTTTGGTGCACCTAGAGACTGTTGCTGACGTGGTCGTGCCATATCACATTTTTGGCAATTTTTCCCCCTTTTTTTGTTATATCATTTCTTTAGCATATTTGTTATTATTGAAAGAAAGAAAGAAAGTAATTATCAAAATCATATTTGCCACATTTGCAGACTAAAATAAAATAAAGGACTTAAAATGATAGAAACTCATCATTTCCACCCACCTGAAAGAAACTCGTAATTTCCTTATTTCTTATTTTAGGTTGCAAATGTGGCAAATAATTGATTTCTTTCTTTCTTTCTTTCTTTCGATAATAACAATTATGCTCCCAAAAAAATTGATAATAACAAGGGGAAATTTTTTTTGTCAAAAAGGTGACATGGCCCGACCATTGCTGCAACGGGATCTAGGTATCACCAAAAAGCCAAATAATTGGTTTGTGCTCGAAATAAGAGTGCAAATACAAAAAATAGAAATTATAGTTCTTATTTCAAATTTCGTAACATATAATCCTCTTTTTAAAAACATTGAAAGTTACGGTTTTGTTTTAAAAATTAGCTCCATTAAAATTTAGACCTAAACTACGACCAACATAAACCACATACTCTTATGACAATTGTACCTTAAACATTAATTCTATAGTAGAATATGATAATAAACTTGTGGTTCCAACTTCCAACCTTGGTGTTGTATGAGCAATCAATGGCTTGGCCAACGACAAATCACCAAATGACTCCCCCCAAATCAATTAACTAGCACACCAACTGAGAGGGAAGAAATGGGCCTCTATTTGATATATGGTCAACGAGAGCAGTCCCTTCTTTAAATGTGACATGTAATTTTTATTTCCAAATATTTTTTTGGGTGAAAGCCACGTCAGCCTCTAGTGTGCCATGTCATATTTCGGCAATTAGAGGATATGCTCTCGTGATTCATTTGACAATGTATCAAAAGATCCGGATATTCTATTTATAAATGTACTCTCTCTCTCTCACTCAATTTGTGATAAGATAAAATATATAGATTACATTGAGTGAGCCAAAACTCCTAAAAAAGATAAAAAAACAAGATAAAAATTTGGGTGCAAATGTTCCACCATAGAACACTCGCCCATTTGACCTGACCCGCCCCTGACCCGACCCGTTTGACCCGGGTTTGATCCGGTCAAACCCCCCTTTAACTAGTTTTTTTTTTGTTTTTTTTAATTTCCAGTTTTTTTTTTCTTTTTTTTTTGCCGCTTCTTCTATGGTCAAGACGCGAGCGAGGGGAACCGAAGGCCTCGGGCCGAGCCGTAAAAGTCCAAAATGTTGCTCGCCGATTATCCTTATTTTAGTAATCGGAGCGAAGGCGGAGCCGTAAAATCAGAGCCGAAGGCTCCGACGGGGAAAAAAATCTGGAAATATAAAAAAAAAAAAAAAAAAACTGGGCGCGTGGGGCCCACGTGCGGATCGGGGCTGCGCGTGGCGGGTCGGGTCGGGTTCTGTGCAGACTTGGTGCAAAAGTCTGCACAGGAGTGTTTCTCAAAAAAACAAATATTTTCATTCATTAATAATCGTCATTCACGTAGTGCCAAAAGCGCATCTTTCTGTTACTACTGCAAAAAATCCTAACAAATAGTGGGGCCTAGGACATGGTAGAAGCCACACGTTTATAGGGGTGAGCATTTGGTTATTCGGTCACCGAACCGAACCGAATTGCAAAAACTAAATTAAAATCCAATTATTTAATAAATAACCGAATCCGAATCGAGCATGGCTAAAACCGAACAAAATCGAACCGAAATATTTCGGTTCGATTTCGGTTAAAATCAAATAAATCGAAATAAATACACAATATATTTTCTACATTTTAAATAAGTAATTAACATTCAATATTCAAGATTCCAAATCCGCAAAAAGTAATAATCCAAATTCTAAAACATCTTTAACCAAACATAAATAATAATCATTTTAATTTTTATTGACTATTTTATTGAAAAAGTAATAATAATCATTTTAATTTTTAAATATATATAAAAATTAATAAATTATTAAATTAATTATTAATTCGGTTCGGTTTTCGGTTAACCAAATATTTTTTTTCAAAAACCATATCCAAATCGAAAAACCGAAAAATTCAAAATTCAAAACCAAAACCAAACCGAAAACCAAATTAACCGAACTGAATTAGTATTTCGGTTAGGTTCGGCTCGATTTTTCGGTTTTAACCGAATTTTGCTCACTCCTACGCGTTTACCCTAGCTATTCCATAACAAAATCATCGAATTGGTTAGAAAGTTTTGTGTTGCGTGCAGGCCACTTCTCTGTAATTGGGCTCATCGACTGGGCCTCTGCAATTGTTGCTGCCATGGGCTTCTCTGAGTCCAGCCCAATAGATGTATCATTTCCTCCCCCATCAAAAGCCTTGTCCTCAAGGTTGAGACTAGGAAATGATTGTTGCACGCACTCGCGAGCTTCCCACGTCATTGTACTAACACTCGTCGTTGCGGCCCGACGGGGTGATGACGGTCCGCTCGCCACAGATGGTGTCACAATTTGAATTCAAGTGTATAGGAATGACTAGAATTCATTAGACAGTGATGATGAAACAATAGAATAATACTCAACTCAACAAAGGATCATGCTAGAGAACAAGGGGATATAGTTTGAAAGCGATAACAAATAATAACATGTTTTCAAATCTTAACTCAAATAAATGAGCATCGATATATAATTCAAGTGTCGCAGTGCATATTAAATAGAAGTCGGGGAAAAAAAGAAATAGTTTCAAGCACAAGACTCATTGTATCGACACATTATCAGAGTAATAATTTTAAAAGACAGATAGAATATTATATTTGTAGCGGAATCTCAAACTCAAGTCCCAACAATAACATATATGAAGACATGCAATTGCAAGTTTAAACAAACGACTCGAATTGTTAACACACACTGCCGAGCAATCCGCGCCATCCACATCCGAGCTAACCTGCACGTTTAGAAAACACATGCAGGGCTGAGTATTTCGTACTCAGTGAATACATGCCAAAACAATTTAAAACATGCTCGATAGAGCTATATAATTGAACTTGCTTTGCCACTGCATCACAAGTGTTAGTACAGTTAAAACATTTTACTTGTGGATGCAAAAACATTTTCTTTTCTTGAAACGACTGTGTAGTCAACATATATATAACAGTAGGCCTCTTTTTTAAACACTGTGACTGGCCTAACCAGAAAAAGGCTCACAGTCACCTCAAATAATTCAAATAACAACACATGTGTTCCTGTCTCACAAAGGATAATAACTCAAGTAAATGATCAATCATACCAAAACTCAGATAAAATGGCAAGTCAATTAATTTAAAAACTCACGCAATAATCAATAAGTAATAGCATTCAATAGCTCTCGGTTTATAAAGCCCACCTGACTGAAGAGGTTAGTCAGGGCAATTTTCTTTTTTACTTCCTTCACTTCTCGGTCCCGCTCGTTCCTTCAAAAATAACATCTTATAAGGACGATCTTTCTCGAAAAACGAAATGCGTTCTAAAGTTCAGCTGAAAGACTTCTACTTGACTCGGGTTTCTTAACTTACCTCGGCTCGACTAAACCGATCTTTCTCGGTTTCTCGACTCTACCCAGGTACTAATCCAATAGACTCTCAAATTCCGACACTTAACTCGGTAACATCAGACAAATTAAAACTTAAACAAATAACGAAAATTGAGAATTTACTATTCACAACATAAACCTTGTATTTCTTGATTTCTCGATTCAAATGAACTCAGAAAATTACGAGATCAATTCTCGACAACTTTAAACACAATTCATTCAAATTCAGAGTTTTACATCGAGAATCAGACATTCACAGATAGGTAAACGACTGACTTCAATAAATAGACGGGAAAAGAAATTTTTTCCAAATATCTCAAAATATTCCAGAAAAATTCCAGAAAATCACATAAATTCATATAAACACGAATATTAACTCAGATTTTCATTCAAGACTCATATACAGTCTCATACTAACTCAATACTGCTCGACTTTAAATTTGGAAAAACATAAGTCTTCGGATTTGAACGAAAATAGACTGATTATTCTTAAAATAAACCAAGGAATCCAAATATGAAATCGGTTCGAAATCTGAAACCTTAAGCAAAATATCTCGGATTAAAGTCTACGTCACTTTTTCTCGTAAAACGTGCACATGCTCGGAAATTCTCAAACTTGTGAAACTGACTTAAAATAATTTTAATCGATGAATTACTCGATCAATTTTACTTAATTTCACTTTTAACTTCCGAATCTCGATTTTTCATTCTTAACCTTTAATTCTCAATAACTTTCACATACGAATTCCGATTTAAGAAATTCAAGAAGCTAATATACATATTTTTACTCCAATTTCATCATCTAATCATCACATTCATCAAACAATGTTAAGTACTCAACATCTCATGCTTAATTTCTTCAAAACCTTCGAATTTTTCATACTTTTAGCTATACATGCTCGATTTCAGAAATTCAAAGCTCTAACATGCTTAAAATAAATCCAATTTCATGAATATAACATCAATTCACTCAAACAAGCTCAAGATAAAAAAAATTCCCAATTCAAAAATCTTAAAACCTTCAAAAATTTTGGATTTTAGTACATAATTTGTCCAAATTAAAAAAAATTCAAGGCTCTAACACACTTATAAAAAATCCAATTGATCTATTTTCCAATCAATTTCATCAAACGAGCTAAAATACTAAAATCCTCTTTTTATGCTCAATTTCATCGATTAATTTAGGGATTTCTCTATAGGCATCCGATTTTAATAATTTGAAGCTCTATTATACCTCAAATAAATCTAATTTCACTAATCTTTACTCAATTTATCACTTAGAACACATGAAGGCTCAATTAGTTCGACCTTTTCAATTTATTAAGCAAACAAGTTTCTTTCTTTGATTCCTCTTAAACTTAAGCTCATTGTACACTCAAATTGATAAATCATTCATCAAATAAGCAATTAAGACTTAACAACATAAAAAATCATCAATTTCCTCACACATTTCCTTCGAAAATTTTGGGAAAATTTGCATAAAAATCCAATTTCAACGATTTAAAGTTCTATAATGCAAATAAATCTAATTTCAATATTATAACATCAATCTATCATTTAGTTCACAAGATCATCAAAGATCATAATTCCTTATGCATATTTTGTTTGAAATTTTTGAGCTCTCATGCACACTTATTCATTTCTTCAATTTAATCACATATTCATGCATAAATCATCATCATTCTCACCATTCTATCATCAATTTCTCAAGATCATCACAAAATCAAAAATTCTTCATATATATATTTCAAATTTTTGAGAAAAAATAGCAAGACAACTCATACTCTTTAATTGATTAATTAATCATGCTTCATGCTACTCTAATCCATCATAAACATCATCAATTTACTCATTAATATCATCAAGACAAAACTCCCATTTCTATAGCCTAAAACCTTCGAAAATTTTAAGGAGAAAGGAGATAGAAATTCGACTTCTTCAATTGATCACACACAACTTCTTAGATAAATTTATAAAGCTCAATTCCACCATCAAAATCAAGATCAAACAAAGAACATACAAAACCCCTAAATTTAAGAAATATTTCGGCACTTAGAGGGATTGGATGATCAAAAATTTTAACTTCCATTCTCATGCATGGATTCATGCAAGGATCAAGATTCTAATCTCAAAATGACAAGGATCAAAACACTCCTCCAAGGCTTGTGAATGCCGAAATCAAAAGGTTAGGGAAGAGGAGAAATCCTAGTTTAGAATCGATCATAAGAATTAGAGGATTAGGAATACCTCTTAAGATTCAACAATCGATGATCGATGCTCAAGTTCCTCGCAACTTTAGAGCTCCAAATCCATATCTTCAATGGTGGAATGAAAATGTAAGTATTGTGTGTGTGCGCGTCGACGTGAGAGAGGGGAGAGAAGGGAAATAGAGAGATGGATGAGAGAGAAAAGAGTGGAAGAGCGTGAGATGAGAGTGAGAGTAGGATTAAATTAATAGAGAGGGAGAAAGCTGCACATGATCAAATTGTGCGATAAAAATCGTCGAAAGAAAAAGTTTTCCGATGCAAAACAACCCTATAATTTAATCGACTTAAAACTCACCACGAATCTTTCTCAACATCGAAAATATCTCTACTTCATCTCATATCTCACCAAATAAATCAAGGATTCCAGAAATCTAGTTTTCAAATCAAAATTTCGAGTAACGAATAAAATCTCAGAAATCACTATTCATATTAGGGTTCTTGAAATCATAACTCAAATCTTTCCCAGACAATCTCAAATGACTCTCAAATATTTCTCAAAGGTTTTAAAAGAATTTTTATACTCGAAAGACACTAATTAGACGAAATTCAGAAAAACTCGATGTATAGTGAAAACTCGGAAAAGTTACTATTCATCGGAAAACGAAACTTCTCAGAATTTTCTGAAATTCAAACTCAAACTCAAACTCATATAATTGGGCTCAATCAATCCATCACACATTCGATTCGGATAACCGAAACGAGAAAAATCACGTAAAGGCACTCAATGGCACTTTGGTAATTTCATGAGAAAAATTCTTTTCTCGCAAAGAAAAATCACGTGAAGGCACTTGGGCAAAATTTTTATCACACAAAAGCACATTATTAAGGCATATAAATTCAATCAAGACGAACTTAAAGACTTATAAAAAAGATCGGGGTATTACAGATGGTGAGGGGTTACGGCATGGGTGCTGATCCCTTGGCTGTAAGAGACACAAATTGGCTCGGAGTTGTCTCTCTTGTTTGGCCTAAGCTTGG